>VZTR01002040.1:650-19260 GCA_013400775.1 Chaetops frenatus
AAAAAAAAAGACAGAAAAGCACCCGGAATGCCAGAGGAGGCTGGGCGAGGAGCGAGAATGCCGCACCGCTGCTGCCGTGCAGGCCCGGCGCCGCGCCCCCCCAATCCCCTGCAAGGCTCTGCAGGGGAAGGCGGGGGAGCCCCCGGCGCACAGCGCCCCACGGCCTCGCCGGGAGCCAGGGTGCCCCGGGGGCTGCGGGCCCGGCGGCCCGGGCCGCACTGGGGCACCCGGCTGCGCAATGGCGTCGCCGCCGCACAGAGCCGAGGGCTGGCGCAGACCCTGGCACCGCTTGGTGAGGGGAGCCTGAGCCATCGCTCCCCACCTCTGCTGCTGGGGCAGCCGCGCAGCTGCTCCCGAAAGCAGGAGCGGTTGTGTTAAAGCAGAGCGAGCCGGGGCCTGCGGCAGCCCCGGGGCCGCTGTGACCGCCGAGCAGGCTGGCAGCGCCGTGCCCGGCCATGGCAGCAGCCACACGCATCCGCTGCCTCGGGTTCATGCGCTTCGCAAAGCCAGATCCCGCAAATCTCCACGAACACTCACACTAAATTCCGAGGACATTTTCACATGTGAGACTTAACTCGCCTGCAAAAGTATTCCCAGGACTAGGCCTCGCTTAAACTACCCATGACAGCCTGAATTTAAGTGCCTCTTCATCTAAAACCCAGTTGTTACCCACACGTTGCATCCCAAACTGCTGCAGCACCACACCACCTACGCTGTGACCGCAGAGCGTCCCAGCAGAGCCCTGAGACAAGTTTCCCTCTTCTGTGTTGGTTTTCACACCACCTATTTTAATAACAACAAGTTACAACACCACCAATGCACAGGTAACTAGCTCAGTGGAGTTCATGAAGGGATGCATGTAGCAGGGCTGAAACTAAATTTTTTTTTTGCAACAGCCTCTGTTCAGCCTTAATATTAGCATTAATACTTTCATTTTCCTCATTTAAATACAATAAAAGGGAAAATTGCCTTTGCTTAATATTGTTACTAATCAGGTTTTGCAATTCCAGTTTTTATAAGGTGATAAAGTCAGGGAGAAGTTAGTGTACACCTTTTCTGTTGCTGGGCTCACTCAGTGCCCTCAGCAGCAGCTTATTTTAAAGGGTGAGATCACCTATTGCAGCTGGAAAAAGAGTTGGAGAAGAAAGAAATCATCCTTGGAATATTGTACAGTCCAAGCATGATTTTAAGAAGCCTGAAATTGAAAGCACTGGGTTGGTTTTGTTTCTTTTTAAGCCCAAGCTACTCAAGATGCTTTCTGGCTTGGCTAGAAAGACAAGTTTGCTACATGTTTCTGTTCTGGAATCATTTTGAACTGCTTTTAGGCTACATTCTTACCTGTCTTAACTCAACTGTCTCAGCAGAGTACAGAGTACATTACTGCTATATATTTTTGGTAGACTTGAAAAGCAGTGTGTACAGCTTGATTGTTGTTTGTATTTTGCCATTCATTTTTAAGTGAGGCTCTTGATTGTTGTGGGGAATTTGTTTGAAAGGATGAAGGGCATGGCATAGCTACCCAAGATGCTGCTTAAAATGACACCATACCTCAGCTAACAGATTTTTTCATTGTGATTGTTACACTTTTAAAAGCAAATGAGTTAATCAAATTGCTATTTTTGGAATGCACTTAAAGGAACATTAAAATGCATTAATTTCATTAAAATAAATGAGCAGATAAGTAACAAAACAAGTATCAGCCAAATAAGCAAGATCTCAACCATGGAGCCAAATCCAGCCCTAGTGAAATCATCTGAGTTGTGCTTGTCTACAGCAAATTTAATTTGGCTTTTGCAGTCACACAGCTGACGCTTTATTTGGTTGTCAGAGGTGTGTATATTAAAAATGTGTGAGCCATGCTTTCCAGTGTGATTAACCTCTGAAGTTAAATTCACCTGGTTCCCATTTAGCTCTGCTGTGCAGTCCTATCACACATACAGTTTTTGGTGTGCATACACACCTGAGATGCAGAGAGGCATTCCCAGCCCCTGTGTCAGTCTGAGGGACGTGAGTTGTGTCTGAAGTGAGGGTGTGATGAGGTGGAGTTCAGCAGAGGCTGTTCACAACCAGCTGCATATATATGCTCCAGTTAATACGCTGTACTGGAGTCTGTGCTACCATCTTTCATTACTGCTGTTACTCATGCCAGTGAGAGTAAAGCAAGGGTTGGTGTGTCTGTAATCACACATTCATTTGCTATGTAGATATATCCTAAGAACCTCTCAGCCCAGGAAAATTATGTTGGAATAAGGCCGGATGTGAATGTAAAGCAGAACTGTGTTCAGATAGTTTATTCATTCTGGAATGACCGAGTTGTTTCCTGGTTTCGCTTAATCCACTTTCAAAGTGGATTAAGGTAATTCAAGAAACTGAATTCTTGCACTGGCATAAAAGTTGTCTACACATGGGTTTAGTCGAACGTAATTACTGCAGTGTACCTAATAAGTGTCTTGAAATAATTTGGTGTGTAGACAAGTCCAGAGTTCCACAGGTGAAAACAACAGAATTCAGTCATTTTGTATAACATGAGGTTAATTTAGCCCAACATCTGACCTACTTCTTTGCTCATGAAGCATATTTAATTCATTACAGGTTTTTATTCCTCAACAAAAACCCCACAACAGAAATGTATTTATGATCGCTTTCAAGATAGCAATGCCATGTGCACTCCACTAAAAATAAAAAATTTAACCAGTATATACTCTAAATTCCTTCTCAACTGCCCTAAAGAGAACAAAAGGTTCTTTACTGGAAGAAATATCGGCTTCTCAATCATAAATATTTCGTGCGGGTTGTTCCAAACAAAAGGAAAACAAACCCCAAAGCTCTGCTCTGCCCTCTGAGACATCCATGGTCTATTTAACTGCATTCCATTCATAGCAATAGCACCCAGTCTGACTCAGCAATATTAGTTCATGAATGAGGAACCTCACAGACTCACACAGAAGGGTTTGCAGAACAACAGGGCCTTCAGGAGGCACCTTAAGAATAGAGAGCTAATTTACAGTTTGCTTACAGAGATCTGAATCAGGGAGAACCTACCTGAAACATAGGCAGCTGCTCTGCCTCTGCTCTGAATTAGGTTTATTGCATCACTGGCAGACAGGAAAGTGACTGAAATGGTAATGAGAACATACAGGTTGTTTTGTGATCCTGTGCCAAACACAAAGTTTGTCAAATGTCATTCAGTGTCATTCCATGCCACAGACACCCATGGAAGAGAGGTGACTTTCTGATGTGAATGAAGCCTCCTAATCTTTAAACTTAAGACTGTTGGTTTGCTTTTTCCGGGGTGGGCGGGGAGAGGGACCAAACAAAAACTAGATGAGATGGAAATTATGTAAGCTCAGGTACATTCATCCCATGATGCAATTTTTTGAAAGAAGCAAAAGTATAAGACCCAGATGATATGAGTTGCTGACCCTTTAAACATTGACATGGGAAAAGCCATTAAAAGCTATGAAGATGAAAAAAATCCAAGTTCTACATTGTGTCAATGACTGCAATGTGTCATACATTACAGAGGGTATGGGGGTTTTCCCTTGCACAGATGAAGTAGCCCTAGGCACTCTGTGTAACAGGCAATGATGCCCACAGAATTCTCATTTTGTGATGACAAGAGTGGCTTTGCACTCCTGTGCTTGTCTTGGTTAAGGATATAGGGAATGGATTTCATCTACAACTCCCTCATGCCAAATCTACTCATTTAAGTAAGAATAATTCTGCTAACAAAATAAGCATTGACTCAAGAAGGTAAACGTGGACAAATGTAAACAAGAAATCAAGTACTTAAATTCTGTGGTGCCAGATGACTTTGACCATGGGTCTTGATATTAAGGCTCAAATATTAAGCCTGATACTAAACTCAGATTGAAGGCAACAAGAGTTTTATAGGAGCATGCCTGATCTGAAGTCCCACTTCAATAAAAAAATCAGATTGGATTATTGCACACTGTGCTTCTGCTGAGAGGTCTCTGAGTGTTGGATCCAGCTGCAGTGGTGGGGTATCCTGGCTCTCTGTCCCCCGCTCCTGTCATTACAGGGGCATTACTCATCCTGTGAGGAAGGTGTCCTTAAATCTCCAAGACGATGGCACAGCACACGCAAGAGGAAGTTTCAGCACGCAGCCAATGCCAGGCAATGAAGGATCCTCTGTGGGAGTTGGTTAGTAGTGCCAATGTTTGATATTTGTCGTAACAACCACCGACTGTTTTGTTTTTTTGTTCTAACAATGTGAATTATGCATTAAACATTAATACAAGTGAGTGTACTTTCTTTTGATCTTCAAGCATAATCATTTCTAATGAGAGCTTATACATGAGCATTGAAACAAATCCCTGAGTCATGTGAATTTACATTGGTTTTACTCTGTGGGAAAGATCCCACATGAGTTACTCATGTCTGTAAAACATAACATACTTATAAATCAGAAGAAAAAAATGAGCTTGCATTTGTCTGTTGGAACATAAATATCTGTGTAGACATTTGGCTTGTACCCTAGTAGTAATGAAACATGAAAAAGTTAATTTATCAGAGATCAAGATTCAGGGTGGGGCCCTCAACTAATGTGAGATCCAAGCCTGCTCAGAATAAGCTCAGCTCTTAGTTTCTACCATCTGGCTTCTTATAAGAGTTGAGTCTAGTATCAGAGGAATTCGAACTAGCTTTAAGTAAAGAGACCAGAATTTGGCTTCCTTGATAGAGATAAAAGTTGCCAAACTGCCATCACCGAATTATAATTTGCCAATCCATAGCAGGCAAACTGTGCAGTGCTAAGTGGCACCTCTCCGAATGCCCTTGACAGCCAGTGCAGGCCGGACCCACTGTAGAACCTATTTGGCCATGTTTAATATCTGCACTTCTTTAAACAACAGTCACAAATGGTGCATTCCATGAAAACATAAACACTGTGGATTGTGTAAGTGCCAAGGCAGTTATTTAAAACACAAACAGAATTTAAGGCCTTTCCCCTTTGACATGCTGCACAAATATTAAACCAATGAACAATTAAGAGTCTGCATCTCAGCAGCCATGCTGTGTGTGCAAGGGACAGGCAGCACACTGGGGAAAGTACAGGTGCAAAACAGTATGTGATGGGCCTCATTCCTGGGGGTGCAGGTACTCACTACAAGACTTCCAGAATGCCTCTTGCCTTTCCAAGCAGACTTCAGTGCCTTTCAGGAGGTGGCTATCAAGAAGGTATTATGTTTAATGGCAGATAGGCTCTATCTGTGATTAAGGTTGTATCTCAGGAATTCTCAAAAGCCCATTAATGTGTTTTATTCTAAATGTGTTATTCTAAGAGTGCTAAAGGGGTCCTGGAAGCCAGAAATCCAGGATTACCCCACATAATTCAGTGTTTTCACAGGAGGCTACAGTCATGCTCTCTGCTGCTTCCCTTCTTTTGCCTGAATAACCTTAAATGCTGATGGTAGAGCTTCAAAAGGAGAGTGAAAGCAGCCTATGCATAGTTTATAGACTGGAAGAAGAGCAAACACAAAACTCTTCATCCCTGAACTTGAATTCTCCGAGTGCTCTGTTTTATATAATGACAGAGAAACTGATACTATTGCAGTAGGGAAGAAAGCACAGAAGACACCCCAACACTGTATGAATTATCTTCTCTGAGGTTGCACAACTTCACCTGGCATGTTAAGTTAAAGAATGGATAGGTCAATATTGGGTCTTAAATAATTTTAGATAGAAGGACCTCAACTCCATCTAGACCCTGCTTGAAGCACATTGACATTATCCAGCTTCAAAAGTCCAGTGAGTCTTCTGACTTTTCTGAATGCGTCAGTACATCCCCAGGCACCACACAAATAGCTGTGCTTGCAAAGATGGGATAGATACAGGTAGAAAATGGTGTACAGAAGCCTGTAGGGAGGCCTCTCTAAGCATCAGCCAGGGTGACAAAGCATGCTGGCCCATTGGTTCCCAGGCTGGATTCACAGCCCTGGAATGCCTGCTGGAAACACTCCCCTGTAATTTAGCTCATTTGGTGTGCGTTAAAGATGCTCATTTCTAGACCCCTAAGTGAAATGTGATACTGAACTATTTCTTCCTCTTATACCAGCAGGCCTCAGCAGATGGCCAAGAGGCCGATGGGAAGGAAAGAATGCCAGTTTTAATCCAGTTGTTTGGGATTGAAAACTATGAGGGAAGTGAAAAGATCTTATTCCACAGACCAAGGCACTTACTTATATTGAACTGCCCAACCTCAGTCAGAACCCTGAATTCCATCACTATATATGAATGTTATGGTGAAGTTTTATTTAGTAATTACCTGGTCAGAACCACAGACTAGAAACCAGATATACAGCCAGTGAAAGCCCAGTGGGCTCATACCAGTTTATACTAGCTGAGAATCCAATCTTCCATTTTGAATTAAAAAATTGAGAAGTTGCATTTTTCCATGGCATTTTGGTCAAATTATACAGGGGAAAAAAAAGCAGCAAGAAAATAAAAAATATAGTTACAGATATTCATATAACCAAGAAAGAAACAGAACCAATGTGAAATCTTTAGCAATGAAATTCTACATCCAAACTATTAGGTATTTCAGTGTTGGTGCTGTGTGGATTACTGCTTAACTTTAGGGCAGCAAGGTAAGCTCATTTTCTTGCCTCTGCCTTTTCAGCCACCACTAGGGCTGCAACCTTCCCATCCTCCAGGGAGAGGGAGAGAAGTTACACAATGGGTGTTTTTCCATGGGCGGATGTCTAAATGTGAAGGGAAACAATTGAATTTTAATGACAATTTTGAGACTCTTGAAGCTAATTTCTGGGCAGTGCAGAAATTAGTGGGGCTTTCTACTGCCAAGAGCTGCATGTTCTTCTCTCCCTCTGATGTGAGCAGGATTACAGGTCTCAGCTTTTGGCAGAAATAACCCCCAAAATAATAGGTCCTTCTCTCTTGCCACAAAAGGGAGAGCAAGAGACCTGCTGCTGTCAGACCCAACCAAGTGTCAGTGCAGAACAATGGCTACAAAAACCAGGGTAACCGCACCAAACTTACACTACCAGAGATGTGTTCTCCTAAGTTATTTACAGCATAGTAGCATTATCCAAGGTGGAATGGTAAGTTTGTTAGGTGCTGCACAAAGCATTTAACCAGAAAAAGTTCCTGCATCCAAAAGCACTACAAAAATTATTGCAGAAGAGTGGCAAACAATAGGATATCCTGGGGAAAAAAGTACACCAGTGATTGCAGCAAAGGCAGCCAGCTATGAAGGCTTTTCCTACATGCAGGAAATTCTGCCATGGAGGAAAGTTATTTCCTTTTTAGCTATGCTATTTCCATTGCATTACTGAATCATGGTTTGTTAATAGCTTACAAACAAGAAGTTTAAAAAGCTTTAGGAACTTTGTCGTATCTAAGACAATATGTATCAATTTATCAATTTCTATAAAAATACATGATCCAATAGGTTTTGGGGTTGTGATTGTCAGGGTGGGGTTTTTAATTACTTTAATAAAAAAGGGACAGTTTTGTTCTTGTTTTTGTCTTCTTAGGAGATTCTGAAAGGAATATAAAGGATAGTCCCAAAATCTGTATGTATCTACTTGTAGATAGAGAAGTAGAAGTAGAAAATAAGAGATGCTTCAAAACAGTGCCAGTCATTTAATCTGCTCTGTAGTTGGATGATAGTGTGTCAAGCATTTTCACCAAAAGCCAGAGACCCACTGCAGAGGACTGTCTTTTCAATTTTGGGCTACACAGTCATAGCCCCAAACAGGTCATAGAAGGGACCAGCCTTCCCCATGTTACCCCTCTTGTCAGACGGCAGCTCCAGCCAAAAGGAGAGAAGAAAAGAGGACAGCCATAGCCACCTGGCACTGCCTTTTTGCACAGCAAAAAGCAGGCAGGGGAGGAGGGACCTGGTATCCAGCCAGGTGTGGCAGGACTTACAAGCCAGGCTGCCAAGCTGGAGCTCATCCTCTGAATGGGATTCTGCAGGGGAGGGCATGGAGAAGGTAACATTGGGGAACTGCTTCCCTTGCAAAGATCTCTGCGTCCCCATTTACCCTCTCCTGCGAGGTGGCCAAGCATGCCTCTAATTTGGCAGAGAATTTTCAGCCTGGTATTGAGTATGTTACTGTGTCCACCAGCCCGCTACAAGGTGTACATAAAACATCATCACTTAACATGTTCTTGAAATTCCCTTACCCTGCAGCCAGTTCTCATTTCAGTTACAGGAGAATTAAAGGAAATACCAGGGAAACTCACATTACTGACATATCAAACGATTTTTTCCTAATTGTAATTATTTTTTAATTTTTTCCTGGTTTTTATATGCAGTACCCAGACTTTAGTTGTGCCCATTATTTCCTTCTACTCACTTATTTCTCCAAGGGTGATTTTACTTAGAGTAAATTTTTGCACCGTGCTACTGGATACTATGGTACAGGTCATGGCTGTAGAACAATTTCACTAGTTTAGAAACTCCACTATAATGTTTTGCCACTAGACTTGTGCTGAGAAGTAGAGGCACTAGCTCACAAACACCCCAGCCAAGTCCTTATGGGGCCTTCCCGAGCACACTGAGGTCAGTATTCTACTTATCAGGCTTGCACATGCAGCTAAGTCTCTGTGCCCCTACTCTGAGCCCTTGGGACATGGGTGCTCAGTTAAGACTACAGAAAAAGGAAAAGCATGGCCACAATCAACACTCAATCATTTCAATAGCTGTTAACATAAAAACAAATTCCTGACCTTACTTACAACAGCCAGATATACAGCAGGAGACATAGTTCTGCATGAACCAATTTTTTTGTTTTAACTCTTTTGTATGAGTAATGATTTATGAGAGATTGGTGTAGTAATGTTCAGTTGCTGCTTTGCATTTCTACCTGAGACAGAAATGTGATATCCCATCTGCAAAGTTACCAAGATCACTCAGAGTTAACACCCAGAAGCAGTTTTTTCTGTTCCAGCAGTAGTTGCACTTCTCGGGACAATTCTTTAGGTACAAGTCCAATAGAAATGGCCCTTCACTATTTTCCACTGCAGCTCAGGTTTTCTGCCTCAGCTTCATGCTGCTATGAGCATCTACAAAATGGGATGCTAGTTTTCCTCCCCATGCCCTCAGTCCAAGAAATGCTATGCAAGAGTAATTCCATCTGATTTCACATAATTCTGCTCTTGCACTTGGAAATACAGGAGTTAACATTCAAGAAATTCTTTGGGTATTGGAGAGATTAACACGTTTTCCAATCCTCATATAGGTGATCACAAGCTACAAACTTTATAGACATTTGATGAATGAAGGGTTGCCACTAAATGAAAGTGTGTCACAAAGCTCTAGAGGAAATCGTTGAAACAAGGTTTTAGGAGTTTGTGAAGGCACCGTGAAATGAATGCACTTTATGAGGCTACAACTTGTGTGTAGCAGGCATATACAGCCTGCTCTGTATTCCTAAAATGATCATCAACATATCTTTGGGAACTCGGGCTTCTGAGAGTCATTTGTCTCTCTGTGTGCCTCAGTTCCCTGATATGAAAGTCAGGATTATGTGTTTTGTGCCCCTTCGATGAACAGAACAAGTTCACCTCCTAAATGTCAAGCATTAAAATCAATCACAGGTTTACCACATCTGTTCTACCCAGCCATTTAAAACTATTATTATCAAAAGAAGCTACTCAAAAATTAGTAATGATTGCAGAAGTCCCAGACTGTGGAACATGATTCTCAGTGATTTCAATGGATGTGATGCCAGACTTAGCAATAAGATTAGCTTCAATGTGATTTGAAAGATCCCAGCACTCCAACGACAAATAATTTGTTCTGCATTTTCTGTTAGTTCAGGAAAGATCTCTGCCAGTCCCATCACAGCCCCTCAGCTATTGTTCTCCCCCACTTTGAATATTTTCCTATGACTGCTTCTTGCTACCTAACAAACAATTGTAAAAACTTTGTACCTCCAGCATTCTACAGTCAAAATTATTGTATGTTTTCCCTCTTAAAGAAGTTTTATTTTGAAATATTGATGAAAATTTATTTGTGAGGTAACCAGTAAAGGAACTGAGATATATTTCAGTCATTATAGTCACTCTGGCTTGCTTGGGTCTCTTACTGGTGATCCTTCCTTACATAAATGCAGTTATACTTAAGGGAGGTTGGATGCTGTCTTTATTTTACCAAGACAGATAACATTGGATGCATAAAGTTCCTCTTTTATCTGGCACTTCCTTTAAAGCAAGTTTTTCCCCCTGAGTAAATTTTTCATTGGCTGTAATGTGATATATATATATATATATGCACACACATCTGTATCTGTCATAGATTTATCTATCACACTTAGTCCACTGGCTAGATGTTATTACAGGTTGGGAAAAAGAAAAACAAAGTACAAATGTCTCTACACAGTGTTTAAGAGAAGTCAGTATCACTGAGTTTAAAAGCATAAATTCCATTTATTTTCTTGCACCTGAACACACCACCTACCCCAGCAGTACCTGATGTCAGTAGCAGTTCATGTACGTGTGCAGCTGCAAAATCTTTTGATATCCAGGTGTCAGGGGAAATGATCGCTGAATTACAGTTTGGAGTTGATTTTGGTTTTTTGGGGAATTTTTTTTTTTTTTTTTTTTTACTTATGTAAAAGATTCAATCAGCCTAAAAGTATTTAACACTTTCTACAAAGATGTTATGAAGAACTCCAAGCGTCTTTTGAACATGGAGGAGTCACTTCCCTGTATCCTACTAAAATGCATACTACTTCCAGCATTTTTCAAGTAGACAAGATGAATACGGAGGGAAGAGGGAAGAAAATTATTAAGAGAAAATTCAAGCTAGAAAGAGAAAAAAATATTTTCTTTTTCATACTTCAGAAATTTATGCTATTTTAATTTCTCATGTAAAGAACTATTTTAAATTATAAATTGCAACCCTTTTTTAGATATCTTGCTCTTCTTGTGTCAATACAAAAATATGAAAGAATATGATAAAAAGATATTAAATAGTGATTTAATTTATTCAGAAAGCATTGAGTAATAAGCGTCCTGCATGCTAGGAATTACCTAGCTCAGTTCTACTTGAACCTTTTCCTAACTGGAAGAAAACGTGCAAGTTCCTCACCAATTTTAACAGCAATCATAAATGGATGTTAAACTGAACAGCAACAGTTTATTGGCAGTTTCCCGAGACTGGCATCAATGTAAGGATTTGTGTTTGATATGAATTAAAAAAAAAAAGAAAAAAGTTATGCTGTATTGTATTTGAATGAAGGTTTGAAATAGTTAAATGCAAAACACCAAAGATGCCACCCATGGACATGATAACTATTTCAGAGGAGAGAGAGGAGGGATGAGAAACGTAAAAATATTAAGTAGAAATCCCTGAAGAAATTAAGGCCTGGAACTACAGCTTTCAACAAAGAAGATGATGTCAGTTCTACATATTTCTGCACAAGAAAACCAAAATGCTCGCTGGGATTTCTGAGCATTTCCACAGTGCAGACAGTAAGAGGAAGCTATTCAAAGTCATGAGAGTTTCAGTGTTACCTGCAATGAAAACCTACCAGAGCCTTTCTCTTAATCAGTTACTTAGAATGAACTGATACTGATTTATCATCTTTTCTCCCTCCGTGTTTAGAGCCAGAGCCACTTACACATTACTGATGTATTTTTTTAAAAACACACGCACGGGCAACAACATGCAATTCTTGCAAATATTTTGAGGGAAGGGGATTGCCTGTATTATGCCAGTGCTGTACTTCAGGGTCATGAGTCACTAAGAAAATACAGAGAAATACTTATTTTTGTGCTTTGAATAAAAAATCTTTTGTGACACAATATAAACATGGGGAAGTAGTTTCTAAGTTTATTACTCCTGCTCTATTTATTAAGAATGATGAATTTTGAAAAGTTGAAACATTTAGATGGAAACATGCCATTATCTCCAATTTTTTTTGCAAATGTTCAGTCAACATCCTAATTGATGAAATGAGCTCCAGCGCTCTGCATATGTGACATAACTTTAAGAAAAAAGAAAAAATCTAAATGCTATTTATTCAGCAACTGAATCTTAGATAAAGTGTACTACTATTTACTATGGTTAGTGGTAATTTTACACATATAATAAGCACATAAGACTTATTATAACGTTTGAAACATCATAACATTTAAAAGCCCAAGATTTGCATTATCCTGTAGGCTCTTTTAATTTTGTTAGGCATATATTGACAGAATAAGATGAGTACATTTACAGAAAAAAAAAATTCATTTTGTTAAGGCTGAGATAAACAAATAAAAGAAAATAAATACAATATTAAAGTTGCTAATGGTTCATTCTCAATGTAATTCTTCTAGTTATGTGCTCTCCTTTCCTTTCTAGCAATATGTAATTCTCTGCAGGCATGTCAAGAGGATCATTCTCTCCATTTTCCTAAAGTTAGCAAGCCAACATCTGCTAAATGTAGCACAACATGCTGTTTGTATTTGTTGCAAACTTGAGGCTTTTCCATTCAAAAACTGTATAAATGAATCAGTATTCATTCACACCTATGCCTAGAAGTATCTATTACAAAGCAGAGAGTGTTCATTTGTAATGTCCTCCTTATTCTGATTTTATGCCTTATTCCTCTGCACTGATGCTGTTTGGAATTGCTCTAAATATAGTAACAAATGCAAGGGAAGCAAAACCAAAAACAGGGGGGATTTTCCCTTCATTTTCTGTGAGTATTTATGGACAGACAAAGGTGATAAAAATGCAGAGGGTCAAAAGGTCTTGTCTGACATCTCATTTAAACCACTCAGTAGTTTAACAAACTACTACAAAACAGAAGCTTTGTCCCCTGCTCCAAGAAACAAGATGACAAAATCCCAAACTATATGTTTAGATTTGCCTTCTAAAATCCTGTGCAATATTTAGTAACTTCTATTTGATGGCAGAATTTCCAAGGGAAATAGTTGGGAGTTGTCTGTTTTGTTTTGATTTTTTACAGTGCATATACATTTCTCATCTGCTGAAAGGAATCTACCTACATCAGCAAAAAGCACAGATAAAAAGAAAAGACTAATTAACATGAAAAAATGCGAACACCCTTTCTTTAGTGAATGCTTTTGAATCAGAAAATAATTTTTTTCGTGCTGAAGAAACCCTCTATTTGAATGAGCACCCACTAATATCACTTGTCCCTCTGATCATCATCATTACTGAAACAGAAGCAGCCTTTGCTGATCACACACAGCATTCTCTAAAATCCATTTTTCCAAGTAAGTTTTTATTCTTCTTCTAGTCTGTCTGCTTTTATTTAGTTTTGAGCACAATTACAGCTGTACTTGGGCTAACTTGTGGCAGTAAGGCATTTGCAGAGGCTGTTGCTCTCAGTAACATTGGCTATTACTGATTACAGCATTGCTTAAGGCAGATTCCTTGTTCTAAATGGCATTGAACATTTTTACCTAGATATTGCAACACCACATTATGAGCACTGGGATATAAACAGAACAATAAGCAGTGCTAGTGGCCTCTAGATTTAAACAGTAAGCCAGTAGAATGGTGTGTGGAGACACAGCTAGAAAATCAAGCTACCACCAATGTATCTGATGCAATGTCTGTATCTTTCTCTAATTTGCTACTCACCAATTATTACATTCAACTCTGAGTCACAGTCCTAAATAATAAAGGTCAAAGTTTTCACGGACATTTTTTGTGTTTCAGTTGCCACATTGAAACAGCTGAAGCTAGATTTTACATTTGCAAGGTTTCCAGATTTCTCATTGGGATTGTATCCCCTTGACATCAGGAAAAACAAAGCCAGAATAGGCCCCACATCACCTCAGATCAAATCCCATTTCATTGGAAAAAATGTGTTTAACCTCTGCCAGAAGGATGGGCTGATCCCTATTAGTGTATTCACATTAAAAAAATCCCAGTCTAAAACATTTATTTAGTCAACCCCAATCTTATTCCACCTCATTTTTCAACTTTGTTGAATACAGGAAAAAAGAGGTATACAATTTTTGGAAATTTGGCACATCATAATAAACATTTATGGCATTTTTATATCATGCAAAATTACTGTAAATATAATATTTTCTTAAATAATTTTGGTAGGTTCTCTACCTATGTAAAAGCAGAAAATATTTGTGGACATTCTCGTGATTACAAGATTACATTCAGGCAGCTTTTCAGCAAACACCAAAGTGCTACATTCCTCATGATACCCATTATAAAGGTGGGAGCATAGCAGCACTGTTAGTGAAGTGTGCTGGAGTTGAGGACTCTGACCTGGCTCTGCCTGTAACCTGCTGTGACCTACTCCAATGCACCATATCAGAACTTCCTTTGTCACAACAGCTTGCCTAATACCTAACTCACCCAAATAAAGTGTTTTCTGACTTTCATGTACTGGGACGAGAGGTAAGAATCCTGTGATAACAGGTATTTGTGAAGTTATTTGGGATTTCTTAGTGCAAGGCAAAAGAAGCTTGTAGTTCTCTAACATTTAATAATCATTAGTAAAGAGAGGATAAGGCTACTCCATATTGTACCAAATAAAGACGTTTTCCTTCTCCAAGGAAGGTTTGGTATTATCATCACTACCAATCCATGCTGTGCTCTCCCATTAACCACACTAAATCTGTCTTTTCAGCTGTGACATTGCTCTATGAAGATATTCCATCTACTTTGAAATTAAGCCCAAACTTGTTTAACTCCTGACAACACTTTACCATAGCCCTATCTGGCAAACATGAAAAACAGCAAAAAGAAAGTGATGGAGACAAAGCTATTCTGAGGTTGTGCATCCCAAACCAATACATGTGCCCTAAAATCTAGCATTCAGAAAACTTTCATCTCTATCACCTACTGCCTCATCTCATTATTACATGTTCACCAATTATTATTATTTTCTTCCCCTTCTCACCAGAAAGGGCAGAAAGGACGCTTGTTCCCCAAGAAGTGTTTAAATGGTGAAAGGGGTGCCCGGTCCCCTGGTGCTGTGGTCACAGGAGCCTCTTCTGCCTCAGCATCACTGCGAGCACGACCCGTCTCCAGCACCCCACACCGAGCCCTTGCGCAAGCAGACAACGCGGCGGGATTTAGGGAATAGCTTTTAGCCCTGGGAAGGGACTCCCACCCTCTTTCCTTGCTCAGATACCCACTTATTGTAATTCCTCATCTTTCGGCAACTTTGCTGCGCACCGGCAACCCCCGGGAAACTTCCAGAGGAAGAACAAAGGGGCAAAGAACAAAGAGCCGGGAAGAAGTAGGAAAGGGAGGGGAGGGAAAGGGGAGCTCTCCCTCTTCGGGTCAGGCCGGAGACCCTCCCCTCCGGCCGCCGCAGGGTCAGCCCTGCCCGCCCGCCACGGAGCCCCGGCGGCTGCTCAGCAGGGACACCCCGAGGTGGCTGTAGGCGCCCCGCCCGGGCTCTGAGCCCCCACACAGACCCTACCAGGGCTTGCTCGGGGTCTGGTTTGTGCCCGACGGCACAGAGCCCGCTCCTGCCGTTCCCTCAGAGATGAGACAAGCAAAGGGGAGGCTGCCGCTCTGCCCCCACACACGGTCGTGCCTTCCCGGCCGCACAGCCGTGTCCCAGCCAGGGCCCGCACCGAGCGTCGTCGGCAGCATCCCCGCGGGGGCCGGAGCCGACCCGTTCCCCGGGAGAGCAACACTTGTGGACCCCACAGCCGCGGTCCCAGAGCCAGGGCCGCTCCGCGGGACGGCCTGAGGGGCTTTTGGGGACAGCTTGAAAACAGCGAGCAAGAAACCGAGGCGAAGCAGCGGTCTCATCTACCTGCGGGGATCCCGGTCCCCTCGCAGCAACGTTAAACTTTTGCCAAAGTATGGCTATGCACCCCTTTTTTGATGGTCCGCTTCCCTCACACCCCGTCTTACCGAAAGCGACTCTCTGGCAAGCCTCCTGCTTCCTCTGTTATCAGTCAAACAACCTTGAAGAGCCGCAGGTGCCCTCGTTACCTGTTGCTGAGGCCCCTGCCCTCTTATCGAGGGATGGGGGTAATTAAATCTGTTTTCATGGTGTGGTCAGACTGTGCTGGCTGTGGGAGGCGTAAACCCCGTGTGGCTGCGGGCAGGGAGCAAGGGAAGAGGGGGAAGGTTTGGGCAGGACAGCCGTGCCCGGCGTCGCTGTCCGACCTCAGAGCGAAGCCAGGGGGGCAGGGAGAGCCAAACCCCGGGCAGGGCAGCTAATCCTGTTATTAGGGACCACACGCACTAAGTGCCAGCCTGCAACTACCTCTTAGAGGATGGCAAGGAATTATCGTTATTCTTCTCGGGCAGGCATTTCCAATTTGGAGTTAATTGACGTGGTTCTTCATTTGAGTAATAACCAAAGGAAAGCCGGACTTTACTCGAGAAACTTTAGGAGGCTTTTCTTTCCCTCCCTGCCTCCCTTTCTTTCTTTCTTTCTTTCTTTTTGATTTAAGGTAGAAGTGAGCTAACAGAACCTCGGTTGCCTTAAGGTGAAGTTAATCTAGTCCTTAATCGGCAGCGGGAACAAGCCACGAGGCCGGTACCGAGGTGGAATGCGGCTGGCGGCGGGACGCGGTCCAGGAGCAGTTCCGAGTTCAAACCGAGCTGGTCTCTCCCTAAACCAGTCCCGCCACTCCCAAATCCAGAGGGGGAAGAGCCCCCTCATCCCGCAAGCTTCTGCCGTGAACATCCCTCATGAGAGAAATCAGAGAATGGTGGGGAACGGCACAAACAGTTTAAAAACCTGAGGCTGGCGATTGAGGAGCGTGAGGCAGAGCTGGAACGTTTGCGTGAAACGCTGCCCTGGGAACGGGAAGAAAACTTGAGCGCAGCCTGTGCCCTGAGTTAACTAAAGCCAATTACTTGTCTCCATATAAAAGGTTTCGCGTATGGTTACAGCTGAGGAAATACGAGAAGCTGATGAGTCTGTTTTGGTTATGATTTAATCAAATAAATTAAAGGAGAAGGGTAAGGATACGCCCAATCTGTGACTTAAAAAAAAAAAAAAAAAAAAAAAAAAAAAGAAGGCATGAGTTTTTTGGGACGCTCTTTGTCCAAAGCCTTTCCTGTTGCACAGAGCAAAACGAGGCTCTCAGAGTCCACTCATCTCATTACTGCTAGGTGCTTGGGGTTTCTCTTTTCTGTCCAATGGAGTAACCTTTCATAAACGACTGTAATTTCGGGGGGAAAAAGTGAGTAGGTGCCAAACCAAGCTGGGGGTGGGGCAGAATTTTGCGTTTCAAGCAATTTAGCAGACAGTAATTCTGCTTACAGCAGAGAGGTAGGTGGATACTTGAAAACATCTTCCACTGGGGTGTCCTACTTTGGCAATTCTAATTAAAACAAGGTTTAAAAGATGCAAAGAAAGAGCAAGCCTCTTGCTTTATTTCCAGTGGGCGTGGGGGATACCGTCAGGCACAAAGAGTGCTTCCAGCTTGTTCTAACGTGCACCTTTGTTTAAAAGAAAAAAAAAAAAAATCAAGCTTATCCTCTGATTTCAACTAATGTATTTTTAACTGGATTTCTTTCCTCTGCTTTGTGTGATCCGATACCTACCGTGTAGCCCTGGCCCACTTTCAGCCCTGCGGGTGCCCTGCATTGTATGTGTACCTGAAGGAAAAGGGAGAAGTCTTCCATCTCACACTCTCTTGCCCTGTACCTGTGCTTGGGAATTGGATCGCGTCCAAGCTAGTGGTCAGCAAAACCCGCATCCTATTCCCCTTCTCGCTGCCTAACCCGAGAGGAGACGCGACTTTGTAGGTGCAGCCTGGCTGGCGTGGCTATGACCGTCCAGCACCTCGGATCAATAAAGCAGCCAGTTTTCTGACGTTTCTTTTCCACGGCTGCTTATTGAAAAGGAGCCTTTACCGCCACCTATAAATAGCGCTGCATCCAAGTCAATTTTTTTTAAAATTTTTTTTTCTCTCTACGTAAAGTAGCAAAGTTCTAACCAAGATACTGCAAGTTCTCCTTGCTGCTCAGCGAGAGTTCGCCCCGGAGGGGCTGCGCTGGGAGTCCTGGCTCCAAAGGCGGCTGCGCTGCTGCCTCCAAAAGGAACGGAGGCTTCGGTGGAGCCAGCCCGTCCTGCACCAGCCGCCTTTGAACTTTGTTCGTGGCACGGGAGGAAGAGGAGCGAATACCGATACTCACCGTGCTCTTTGGCTTTCCAGATGTAACTCCGTCTCTCTCTTCTTTGTGTATAAATGAGCAGAGGTTACATCCCGGGCACGCGGTATAATGCCCTGGATAACCCCGACCCTGTCTGTTAATTTAATGCTACGCTAACCTCAGAGTGTGTGATTGGAGCTCGAGTGTCGGGTTAGAAAAGCGCCTCGACACGCTGGAAACAATTTCGCTTTCTCTCTCCACACCCACCCCCTTTCCACGCGGAGTCTCCCAGCCCTGCATTCCTGCACAAACCAGGACACCTACCTTTTCGAGAGCCACGTTCCCTATCACAGATTGCATTTTTTGCCCACACTCGAAACGACTGTGCGATTCCCCAGGCCCACGTGCCGTGCCCTGCCTGCTGCGTGGGGCTTGGTTTCACGCACTGAGCCACGCCGAGGTCTGGCACTGCCTGGAAAGCGCTGAGACCTCGCGGAGGGGAAGGAAGGCGCTGCCTGTCGCCCCTCGTGTCCCTCTCTGCCCCCTCGCCGAGGAAGAGGCGGC
>VZTR01002040.1:19288-38596 GCA_013400775.1 Chaetops frenatus
GGCCGGGGCTCTCTCTCCTCAAAATCGCACGCTCAGCTCGCGGGACCGGGCTGCTCTGCGGGCGCTTTCTACCTGCCTGCACAGCGGGCTGGGAGCTGACGGACAGTCATCGCTGTACGCAGAGCGATCAAACCCCCTTATCCCTGCGTGATCTCTCTCTCTCTCTCTCTTTATTTATTTATTTTTAATTGCCTTTCAATTTCCCCAAATGAGGTTTGATGAATATAGCTCATTGTCCGCTTTGATACCAGGGTAATAATTGTCAGGGGGTCTGAGCGCTCCAGGAAAAGGAAAGCGGAGGAAGAGAGAGGGATACAACCTCCGCTATCTCGCTGTTACTAATTCCCAGCCGGCTCGAACTCAGGGGACAAGGCGATCGCTTAACAATCCCTTCTCCTCCTCCTCTCCCTTCACCACTCCTTCCTTCCTTCCTCTTCGCCGGCACATTTTCTCCCCCACCTTCGCCCACGTTTCATTCCTCCTCTTCATGAGGAATAAATAACAAACTCGAACTAAGAAGAAAAAAATAAAAGGGGGGGGGGAGGAAACGTGGGTGGGAAGGATACAGGAGGGGAATATAAAAAAATAAGAAAGGGGAGGGAGGAGGAAAAGGACAGAAAGTGTCTGTGCCTGATCGCTGACCATCTGTGCAAAAGGTGATCATTGTTAGGTACTCACATGGCTGGTGGCAGAGCAGCTCTTAGCAATTAATAAGTCTCTCGGCTTGAGCTCTTCTTTCCCCTTTCGGATGGTAGCGGTCTCTGCGTGGCTCGCTCTCACTCGCGCGCACACACACAAACCCGATCAGATGCTTCAGGACCGGCCACTTTGCGAGGGCAACAACACGGGAGGGTTTGTATTACTCCAGGTTCGTGTGTGTAGCCTATAAATAGCGAACTTTTTGATGGAATCAGCTAACAAATGAGAGGAGAAGGCGTAATTTTGCGCAGGGAGCCCCCCTTTCTCTTTGCAAGATTAAACCCCCCCAGGCAGTAGACAGAGCTAAAGTTGTGGGTGTGTAGAAAGGAATTTCACTTTATTATGATCGTATGCGAGATTTGTTTGTTTGTTTATTTTGGGGGCTGTTTTTGTTCCTCCCCCCCACCGCCACCCCCCACCAACCTATACGTTACATCCTTCTCCCTGCCTTCCCATCTAGGGGCAGGGACTGACCCGTCTGAGCACCGACTTTAACTCCAAGTTGGCAACACACGGCGCATTTGAGATTTTTCTTTTGGTCGTGGTGCCCTGTTGTTGGTTTGCTTTCCTTTTTCTCTTTTTTCGCGGGGGGGGGGGAAAGATGTCCACGCGATACCCTGTGGAAGTGCAGGAGGCGGGCAGGCAGGCTTCCCTGAACGTGCCCTCATTTTGAAAGCAAGTGAGGAACAGAAAGAAAACAGGTCGACAGGTCGGAATTATTGCGGGGGGAGGAGGGAAGAAGGCGGTACTTCGGTAGGGACGAAGTGCGTGACCGGGGCTTTGGGTCAACCACGGAGCGATGACCCCACGCGAGAGAAAGCGCCTCGAAACACGTGGCAGTGGGGGTTCCGCGGTGCGGTGCCCCCACGCCGCTGCCCCGCCCGGCTCAGCGGAGCCCCGGGCACGCGTGGGCACCGCGGGAACCTCGTCCTTGAGGGCGTCCGGGGGCCGGCCCTTCGCGGGTGGGCAGCGGGGCTGGCCCGACAGCTCGGGCTCGGGGGGACCCCCTGCTCCAGAGCCCACCCCGGCCTTCCTCGGGCAGCCTACGGGCTCGTCGGAGCCGGCTTCCCCCGCCGTCCTCGCTCCCGTGTTTTGTCGGAGGTCTGAGCGGTACCGGCGCGTTCGGCCATCCCTCGGGAACGACAGCCCTCTGTCCCCCAGGACACTGACTGCGGGAAGCTTAAGGCTGGGCCCTGTCAGCAGAGGGGCTGCCGCTGATAAGGATCCCACCGCGGCAGCTATGAAGAGGTTTTCTCCCCTGACAGGTGCCTGACAGGGCTGTCCGGGAAGAACTGCTGACCTGTCTAAAGAAATATATCTGCGTCTCCCGGAATGGCAGGACAGATGGTGCCCGTTCGCACCGCGGCGACTTCTCTCGATGGCACACACCGAGCGGAGCTGATGAGTGGTTTGTTTTTATGGCAGGGAGGTAGCGATGCCCTCGGGCATCCCGTGGCAAGGACTTGATGGGAAATGTCCACTCCTCTACAGGGGCGGGTGCCACCGAGACGCGCACCGGGAGGGCAAGGGAGCAGCGACACCGCTCCCGCCCGCTCCTGCCCCGTCCCCACGTACATGACCTGCCGCAGGATCGCCAAGGAAACGGCTCTTGCATCCGTGCCAGAGCCGCGCCCCCGGTTCCCTCCAAACTGGTTCTAGAGGTCTCTGTCCTCTCGCCCCCACGGTCCTCTGCGGAAGCGGCAGCGCCGGGCAGGGCTCAGGCTGCCTTTGTGCCGCCCGCGGGGCCGCGCCGGAGCCCGTGTCAGGCAGTGCACGGGGTGATGAGGCAGGGCCTCCCGAGCGCTCTCTCCCTGAGCCGCTGTCCCTGCCCTGGCCCCGCTGGGACAGTGCCCGGGCGCGGACACGCAGCGGCCGCACGGTCAGCCCCGGCCCCCTCGGCCCTGGTGGCGGCTCCGGCTGCCGGAGCGGAGACCCCGGCATTCCCTCTCTTCCCCAAGCCCGGCTCCCGCAGCTGCCGAGTGACGCGCAGCCCGGCGCGCTGGTCCATCCTCACACATTTCCAATCTCATGGCTCATAAACTATTAGGGAAGGGATTTCATTATTCACCTTCTGTATCTTACAAAGGAAAAAGAGGAATGAAAAAAAGAAAAAAACCACAACAAAACCAAACCAACAAAACACGCGCTTCTGGTAAGAGCAAGACCGGACCGGGTTTAAATCTCAGCGCCTGCCCAGGCTCGGGGCTCTGGGCTCGGCTCAGGGCTGGCGGCCGCGGAGGCTCCACCGGGTTCCTCCCTCCTGCGCTGGGCTGCGGCCGCGGCTGCTTGTCCCGGAGGGACTGCGGGGGTCAACCTCGGCCGAGGGCAAAGCAAAGCAAATCCGTGAACTGCGTGCTATCGGCCAAGGAGAAAATATTCCAGAAGAAAGAATAAAATCTTGGAAATTAAAGGGGGAGGGGGGGACCAATCTGCTTGTTTTCCCTTTNAGAAACATAGGACCCGATCCAGGGAAAGTTACTGACAGCCTGGATGAGATAAACACAAATGTTAATACAGCCAACTTTGTTTCTTTCTTTTTTTCCCCTCTTCCTTTCGTGATTTTATTTTTTTTTTTTATCCTTTAAAAAATAGGCTGCGGGAAAGTTTAGACCAGGAGGTAATTATAAAAACCAATATAGGGATTTTGAAAGAGAGACCCACTTCACAATTTTATACCGAGNTTTTTTTTTTTTTTTTTTTTTTTTTGCAATAGATAGCATTGGGAGTTATTTAGCTCTCCGTTGGAATGTGACAGATCACTCTGCGGGGTGTGCAGCACTAGCGCTCGGCGAAGCGAGGGCCGGAGCNAAAAAATAGGCTGCGGGAAAGTTTAGACCAGGAGGTAATTATAAAAACCAATATAGGGATTTTGAAAGAGAGACCCACTTCACAATTTTATACCGAGGAGCAAAATATTCTGGCGAAGTCTGGGGTCATCACTGACAATAGAGCAATGTTCCCTCCCTGTTTAATATACATGGTGTGGGAAATGGAGGGAAAACATAGCTAGCACCTGTAGTGCCAAAGGAAAAAAAAATTAAATTACTACATCATATTTTGGGGCTATTTTGCAGGACATTCTTCAAAAATAGACCCATATTTAATTATAGCTCTAATGATTTTCTCTGTGCGACTGCTAGTTAATAGTAAAGAAGAAATGGGGTTTCTATCGAATTCTTGTATTTTGGTATCTTTAAAAAATTTGTAATTTTCTTATGTGCTAATAGCGCATCTGGGACTGCAAGTGACCAACCTGGACCAACTTTTAATTAACATGCTGACATGCCGAAGAAGCAAAACTCCCTTAAAAAAAAAAAAAAAAAAAGTATATCTATACATACACCGCCGTATCGGCGTGACCCGGGAAACCCCAGGGCTGTCCTTGCCCTTTCTGTAGGGAGGAGGTGATTTTCCAAAGGGGCGAGGAGATGCGCAAGTTCAGAACCCGCCCGCCTCCCGACCCCGGGGCCACCGCCGGCCGCGCAGCCCCGCTCAAGCTGCGAGGGCGGCGGTGGCCCCGGGAAGGGGGGAGGAGGTGGAAGCGGGCGCGGCGCTATGAGCGGAGCCCCTGAGCAGCGTGTGCGAGGAAAAGGGGTGGCAGAAAGGCGGAGGATCTGGGCTCTATGGGAGGTGCGGTACAAACACCAGTGAGGGGTGAACGCAAACTCACGCGTGGGTGCTACAAGCTCCAGAGCCTGTTCTGCAGCTCCCCCACAGGAGGCACAAAGAGAGGTCAGCAGCCTGAAAGATGAACTCCTTTTCTCTCTGCTGTTGCCTCGTCAATGCTTTGTTTGCCTTATTTTTCCCCTTCATGGTAAAATTAAATAAGATTTTAAAATTAATTTTTGTTTTCCATTCACATACACCCTTCAGGCAGGCTGGATGCCCGACGTGGCCCCCACCCCCCAAAACTGGCACTGGAGTACGTTACTGCCGAGTTACACTTTAACTTCTCTGCAGCTAATAATTAAAGACCTTCTTTCTAAACCTCTTTCCCCCACAGAAACACCGAGGCTCTCTTTCGCAATAGATTACACTGATCGCACACACGGGCACCCTCTCCTCGGAGCTGCCGTCTGTGAGCTGCTCTCAGTTCTATGTGCTCTGCACAACTTTTCCCACATCTTCTCCTGTTTTTTCCTTAAGCTGAAAGGTTTCTTTAGGGATGCATTTCTATGAACACTTCCAAATCCCCCCAAGATGAAGGTCCACGTGCAAAGGGACTGCCAGTCACTCAGACACACAGCTGGAGGCTTTGGCAATAAATCTGAATTTTGTTCCACAGTCGCATTGTGTGTGAGTTTAAAAATAAGAGATATAGAGGCAACAAAGTCAGCTGACATCAGTAATGGAGTATCTCTGTCTAGTGGGAAGAACTCCAACTCTTTTTAGTGGCGACGCTTTCTGAAGAAAACCTTCAGCCTTGTCCTAATAGCCATACTGAAAGTTTAAGGGGCTCCGAGTTACTTGAGAGCACAAATTAATCTGCCAGAGAAGTGCAGCACACACCTGATATCAATGGAGGGTCAAGAGCTGGCCAGTTCCAGCTGGTCCCGCATTTGATTTACTTCAGGCTGTTAAGATGTATGCTGTAGTGTTTTGATAAGAAAAAAGGAGTCAGCAGTTTGATTTGGCAATGCTTTCTTTTTTTTTTTTTTTTTTTTTTTTCTCCCTCTAAAGAGAGCCACAGTTTAAGCTAAAGAATTTGTTGTTGCTGGTGGGATGGTTTTTAGTGGAGGTTTTCAGTCTGCATGGGGCTCTCTCATCATGTACATTTAACACTTAATCGTGTTTCTTACTCTCCCAAGTGAGCCAGACTGTGGCATGAACTTTTATGCAGCTTGCCTACCTCAGGCCTCCAGCATCTCTGGTCAGTGCTGTTGCTGGGGTTCACCCCACCAGAGAACTTGGACCAACAGCAAAGGCAGTGACCATCACCCAGTGGGTCACACCAGCAACCTGTTCTGCCTTGATGGAGCCCTCACACCTCTCTCTTCCACAGGGCCTTGCCCCTGAGTTTCATCAGATGCT
This sequence comes from Chaetops frenatus, assembly GCA_013400775.1. Lineage (NCBI taxonomy): Eukaryota > Metazoa > Chordata > Aves > Passeriformes > Picathartidae > Chaetops > Chaetops frenatus. The sequence continues at coordinate 25,019 of VZTR01002040.1, forward strand.
GCTGAAATATTTCAATTTTGTGGGTTTTTATGCTGCACTGATGTACTCATACAAGCTGACTGGAGGCTGCTTGCTCTTAGCTGAATTAAACTATTATTTGAAGATATCTCCTGCTGTGCTCTCTCTTACAGCCCCCCCAAAACTTTTGATCATGGAGAGAGTTAAATCTCATTAATTATACCAGGGATGTTATCTCTGATGTGCATGTCTGTGCAGTGTAAAGAACACCTGCAATACTCCAGACCAGAGGACCATGGCACAAATAACACCCCTCAGAGGTGGCACCAACAGGTGCATAAATGGGGAAATAAGGAGAAGACAGGGATTTTTTTATTCTATCTCTATTTTTTTTCCTTTCCTCCTTTTTTAGTTTCTCTGCTTCTAAAATAAGGAAGCCAGAGTCACTGACCCTATTGCCTTTCCATGAGGCAACTGGTCTTTGAAAAAAAAAGAAACCAGAAATCCTCAGAGGATGTAATCTGTGATAATGTATATTCTAAGGTAGATGTGCTGCCATTCCCTGTATTGGGGTTGGCAAACATTTCTCAGCAGAGACCATATTTTCTCTTGCATGTAGCTTTAGAAAAAAACATCGTCACTTAGGCTGAAAACTGATATGCTGACTGTCTGTACTGGGCAGATTATTTTGAAAATACCTGCCAAAACAATTTGTCCATTTCCAAGAACAAGGTTATGGAAAAATAAACAGTTTTGCTCATACTAAAATGGAAACTTTTTTCCTTTGAAATGCTCTGCTGCCCTCAGGCTTTGAAGCACAGCCTCAAAATGTGACCTTTTTTATTTAAAATATGCTTTCCCTGACTGAAAATTTATCCAAATGTGTCTAACTTATAAATATTAGAAATTGTGTCATGAACAGATGGCCAGTAATGATTTCTTTTATTCTAGCAGGAAAGAGGCATTGCTAAAGATTGGCCCTCTCTGCAAACACAAGCTTAAGGATACTGTGGTGAGGCTAGATTTCCACTTTAATCCCCAACTCCAAGTTTCCCCCATGAGCCTGAGCTTTGGCACAGAATCTGAGAGTAGGAATCCTATCTCTCCTAAGCTCCAAGTGATTTGAAGGTGGTGTCAAGAAGAAAGGTCTCTGCCTGAATACAACAGAGAGGAAAAAACATCCAGCCTGTGACAGAGCAGGCAATAGAATCAGCCAAGCCAGCCAGAGAGAAAAACTGGGACTGGTGTTTGGAGGCAGGAGCCTGGGACTGATTAGGTAAGGAGACACAGAGGTTGTGCAGAGAGAGCAGAGAGAAACCGTTCTGTTGAGGAGCCTGGAGGGGAGATAGGAGGGCAAGGCTGGAAAAACCAACTAAGGTTGTCAGCCAAGAGCAAGGATGCTTAATTGCAGGATGTCCAGAGTAGCTGGGCTGAATTTAATTTGAAACATGGTAGAAATTCTGAAAGTCAAAATGAGCGGGTTTTTTTCCCACTATTTTTAGCCGATGCAGTTTAGCTACATAATTAATGCTTTCTATTTGGACTAGAGTCTGCTTTCTAATGCTGAAAAAGAACTGACCTTCAAGAGAAGTGTTTCTGAGATGATTCGAAACATATTTTAATTTGTGTGTGTGTGACCACTGAACTAAGGAAATGTGTTATATATTCAACACTAGCCGTCACATCGTGGATGCTAAGGAAATGACTAACCTGAGGGGTTCAGAGCACCTCGATTCTGCTTCCATCCATTAGGATACATGACCACACAGATTATATTTCACAAATTTCCTGAAGCAGAAACGAAACCCTGCAAGGTATCCTTCCTCTGGGAAGGGATCAGTACTTTGTAGAGTTTATTCACTGGATTCCCAGCTAATTTGTCACAGAACTGGGTACAGCTCATGTACAAGGTAGTGAATTACAAGGAGGGAAAGCAGGGCTTTGTGGAAAAGCAGTAGCTGCATTTTACCTGCTGAGTTTGCTTCCATTCTCTCGTCATCTCAAAGATTCTACAATGTGGGGAAGGTTGCCTCTAGAGGCAATAATGAGATGAGATTTTCATATGATGTGGGCCCATCTTGAAATTTTTGAGTCTGGTGGGCTGAAGTGAATCACTCACTATCCCAGATAGAATCCATGGGACTTTGCATGGACTAGGCCAAGTGATGCAGAATGCCGAACAGGTTGAAAAATCAAGCAGATAATAACTATAATTGGATACCCAAAATTAGCGGGCATTTTGTACTTTAATCTCATTTGTTTGGAATGGAGATTTATTAAAAAGGATAGGGTTATATCATCCCTTTAGTTTCAGGCTGTAAAAAAGAAGCACCCAGATTCTATAGCATGGTGGGGAGAGGAACAAGAAAAGAACAAGATTAGGATTTATATGCCCTAGATATGGCCCCATGTAGGTAAATTTAACACTTGAAATAACCCCTGAAGAAATCTTTGCCCATCCCCTACTCTGCAAGCCAAAGGGGGTGCTTGTGAAGAAGATCAATCAGAAAAGCCCCACTGTCAAATTGTGTTCATCTTTCATTGCACAAGAGCAGATGAGAAAAAGGCTTTGTGAAGTTATTTGTGAAAAGGGGGAAGGAGAGGGGGGAAAAAAAGAACAAGCCGAGGGTATAAGAGATCATGGAAATAAGGTGCTGACCCAGAAGAGACTAAAAGTGTGTGTCTGTACTGGTGAAAGCACTTGTATCTGGGGATGCTTATGTCAGGTACATGCCATAGTGCCTTGCCTTTTGGTTACTGCATAGTCTCTTTCCCTTTGTTTCTTGGCATTTTGCCTCTTAAATAGTCTGGATTTTGAGGAAAACTTTTTTTTTTTCCTGGAAAATGTCTTGTCATGTCCTAGTACATCATGGTGTAATGATAAAGTGCCTGCACAAGGGATTTGTCCTGAGCAGTGTGATTAGCTTTCATTCTCTCACTTTCTATTGGCTTTAAATGTTTATAAAGCCTGTAATACTCTTTTAATTTGTGTGTGTGCATGAAGTATTATATGGCTACACAAGGTTTACCCTTTACTTAATTTATTGCTGTTCTTTTTAATTTCCATTAAAATATGTTTTTGCCTTGGTTACTAGATTTTTAATTCCTTATCAAATTTTTTTTCCTTGATTTTCCATTTCAGCCAGTCCCACTGCAAGTTTAGAGGTATTAGTAATATCTCACTTATTTTAACAAATGGGAGTTTTTATTTTTTAAGGAGTTGAGCACTTGTGACAGGTAGCAGGTTGCTACCTTCCAGGCAGTATTTTAACTCATCTGTAGATCAGGTAACACCTCTGTCTTACCAAAGTTAAGCATAATAGCAAAAGGGCAACCAAACAGGAGAGTCCAAGTACTTTCTAACGTTTTTATTTCTTAGTAAGCACACATTTAACTCCTTTTTTATCATGTAGAACTGTAACCTAGTCATTTGGAACTGGACTAAAATTCTCAAAATATTTCAGGGGGATGGATTTAACACTAACAACCCTATAGATTCCCCTACATCTGTCTGGATTTAAACCAACAACAGGAAAAAACCCTGCTCTTAAATTTTGAATTTCTGTATTCTGTGTTACAATACAGATGAGCTCCAGAATCTCTTCTTTTAGTCAGAGATAAGAAGTGCCCTCAGCAGGCACAGAGTTCTGACCTCAGCTGGAGGATCCTTGGCCTGGAGTCAAGCAGCTGCTGCACTCACCGAAACAGCCAAATTAACTGTCTGCTTAGCCATGGATTAAAATTCATTCACTGATCCAAGACAGTAAGTGAGACAATAATTTGCTATTCCTACTTTGTTTAGCAGCAGATTCTCATTCAGAATGAACCTGCAGTACAGCATCAGGTTGTTTTTTTACCCAGAGTAACCACTATGTCATTGAAAAAGTGTACCTCCAATAACTTCAACAAGTAGGATAAATAAATGCAGAGGTGAAAAGAGAAAACGCCTCCTGTTTTTAGTAGCACTGAGACTGCATGAGAGCAGAGTACAAAGACAGCTTCAGGAGTCCTGATGCAATCATCAGTCACCATTATTTTGAGTGGTAACTTGTAACAAATAAAGTGTCATTCCCTCTGAGCCAAAGGCCTCTTCAGCACCGCCTTTACCACCACAACCTAACTCTTTTCTTCTCTAACAAACCACAAACTTGACTGAAAAGTTAGGGAGTAAATTGCTTAATGCTTTCTAAATACCTCAAATATGTGAAGTACCCAGTGCACAAAAGAGAGGGTGTATTTCAAAACCAAGCATAACAAAACTACCCTGCCGGAGACAGGCAGGGCAGTTCAGCCTTGCTCACATTAGGTACCGTGCTTGGATTTCCTAACAAAGCAACGTACGCTTCCAAGTCCATCACTCTTAGACCAATATACAAGACAGAAAAACTAATAGAATCTTAATTATGCAATACAAAGGTGACCACCTGGCTGCTTAGGAATTGCATTTGACTCAGATAACAGAAAATGTTTTTTTTATCGGAGGCTAAATTTTAGGTGTGACATCCCCATCTCTCCTATTATCATTGATAATGGCAAAACAAAGTTTCAAGATGTAGTACAAAAGTCATGCTGATGGAAAACAGTATATCTCCCACTGTATGTATATCCTATATATTATCAGCCTCTTTGCAGGGCAAGATTTCTCTCACCATGGCCTGTATAATAGAAGAGAAGAGGAAAAAAAAAGCTTTTCTCAATGTATCTGACCAAGTCAAAGATCTGGTATTCACGTCAATAAAGCTGTACTATTGCTTGTGATGATAGTCCTGTATCATCCCACCCCTGAGGTGGCTATAACTCATTGTGAATGAATAGCTCATTATATAAAAGTATGTGCCTAGTCTGATGTACAGTAATCTGACTGTATCTCTATGTAATGTGAAAGGACCCCAAACAACAGTAGGGGTGGTCACAATAAATCATCTGAGTATAAATTTAACACTCACTGCAATAGCACTGCAATATTTCATAGACACACATTCCAAGGGAAAGGGTTTATTCATAAATACACCGATGATATAACTGATTTGAGCATTCCCAGTGCACATTTAGAGAGAGGAGTAAACTGAAGGTTTATTCTGATTTTCTGGGTATAAGGATGGCTTTTCCACTAGCAGTGGCTGGTCCATCCTTGTCACATGTGTTCAAAAACTCCACACTCACTCACCCATATCACTAATACATAGGAAAAGAAAGGCAGACTTGTCTGGGAAAGTAAACTTAAGATGAGGTAGATATTCTGGACCTGCTGTGTGGCCTCACTCCTGGGGAAGGTTTGCAAAGAAGTAAAGAGAAGCCTTTGCACAGGCAAGTGCCAGTCTCCCTGAAGTCAGATGAGCACTGGTCTCTCACCAGGTTCAACTCTTTGAGAAGAGCTACAGTGGTTAAACTACTTCTGTGGGGTAGTTTTTCCCTTTGTCTTCCCCCCCAGGGTTACTCCACCTTTCTGAGGGTGAAGAGCTTATTCCAGCTTAGTTGTGACACTTAGTAGAGAAGTTGGAGAAGTGGTAAATGCTTGAGAATAGGCAGCTATAATACAAAGTTCTCAGATTAGCTTTCCCTTCAAAAAAATAGAATAGCTTTTAAACTAAATATCCATTATAAAATGTATTGTCAAGAACAGAAGTGAATATTTGGTATATTTGAGCTCTCACTATTTAAGGGAAGCTTTGTAAAAGCAGACATAGCTTGCATTCACTGCAACAGATACACTAATATTTTTTTTTTGTATAGAATATAGATAACAACAGTGTGCAGAAAACCCAGTAAGTCACCATCTTCTGCATGGGCAAAAGGCAGTGACATTGAAGAAGGTAAAAGGTGTAGAATTGCATGGAGGGAGCTGATGCTGAAGATCGAACACACTAAGAAATAAGGGTGCTGAGATAAATAAAACCAGAAGTTAATTCTTAGCCATCATACAAATCCTCAACATTATCTTATTTTAGTGATTTCGTAAGTTCTCAGTTCTGAAAAATATGTCTCTTTTTTTTTTTTTTTTTTTTGGTAACTACACATTTCTTTAATTCACCTTCTTAGTAAATCTCAACACACACTGGGTATTTGCTTTGCAGGCTTGCTTTTCCTTAATACTGAGAATCATACAGTTAATGCTAGAGTTTTAATTTGAAAAGCTGCGGAAGAGCATTACAAATAAACAAAATCCAAAATGAATTAAACTCCTGTTTTATTCAGTAGAAGAATAGAGAACAGCAGTACATATATTTAGAGTCATAAATGTACCAACAATCTTAACTGAACTAGTATTTTTAAGCATGTGACTGAATCAAGTAATGGACTGGAACAGAGTCTCCAATCAGCAATGATGTATTCAGACGCTGTTTGAAGATAAGCAGATGGGTAAACTTAAACTCAGAAAAATAGATTTTTAGCCTAATAAATTTGCCTCCCCGAGTATCTTTTTTTACTGTTTGGCAGTATGTTATTGTGGTTGGAGATTCACATCTATTAATCTGAAAGTGCACTGCATCTTCTCTTCAGGAATAAGTTTTCTTGCATGGATATTTATATCCTCCCCAGACTTGATGGAGAAACTCTCATTTATCTTGAAACAGATGGATATCAAACCCAACTCTTTTTTCAGAGTAGAATGTATTAGGAATTGCTCAGATGTATCAGTGGCTTAGATAAAAGAGATTCAGGCCTTTCCTACTGTACTTGGCTCATCCTGCAGAGAAGTTGTGCCTTGAAAGCTCCACAGTGATCAGACTGCTGGGGCTGACTTCCCTCAGCTCCACTGTGCAGAGCTGTCTTCTTCTGAAGGCAACTTAGGGCAAGATTCTTACCTCAGGTGACCTGACTTGTCATTTGGGGCAATCTTTTACTCACATCTGCTGCACCCTCACACCTACTCCTGAGGCACAGATTGTACCATCCATTTAAAGAGGAATTTTTTAAACTAGAAATCCCTCAATGGCTGGACAAACATTCTTTGGCTTCTCCCAAGCTTCAGACACCACCATCCAAAACAAACCAAAGCTGACTCTGTGAGTGTTCTTTCACAAGACATGAGAAAGCTTTACTTGTTGACCAGCAGGCGCCATGCTGGGATTGTACCAATGGTCTGCCTACACCAGTGTGCCACCTCCTCTCAAGCCAGAATCAGTCAGACATGTCCAGGAAAAATGTTGGATCTGCACCATAACGAAATGGAACTGACCTTCCAGAGGACTTACTCTGGTTATTAAGACTCAGTGACTCTTTGTTCAGTCAGGAGAAAAGATAATTGGCTTTTACTCATGGTTGGATCAGAAGTGATATATTAATATGAAGGTACTCAAAAAAGGATGTTTTTAGTGTCAAGACCAACTTCTAAGAAGCCAAAATTTTCAAGGCAAAATGGCACGTTTCTCTTTCTGTTCATTTGTTCTTCCCTATGAAACAATAACTTCCTACCGCAGCAATCAAGAACAAGGTAAATTTTACATTCACCTAAACCAAACACATTTGAAAAGAATAAATTAGGGAATTTTGTTAGCTTTAATGCAAAAGATTGTGTTTCTGAAGCCTATCATTTTATTCCTGCAAAGGAATTAAGAAGATAACATGATTAGCAGGTTAGAAAAATATCTGTGGAAGTGCCAGTCACTATAACTGTTTGATGAACATGACACTTATGGAATAGATAAGGAGCTTTCTGATCTGGCACTTAAAAGCTTTACAACTTGCAAACACTTCGGGGAGTACCATTGATTTAACTGGATTTTGAATGCTGGCACAACAAACCAGTGCTCAAAACACTACAAGTTCTGCTTGTGGATAGCCCAGTCATCTGATGCTGCTTGCTTTGGGCCCATGGTTAATTGTTAACATTTTGGGGACAAGCCAGTGACCCTGTGTTCCTGCTCAGGAATGTATGACCATTCATCAGCAACCAGTTTGTGCTGAATGCCCACTATGCTGGAATATTTTGGCGTCCAAAGATGCACCCAGTTCAAACTTTCCTGTGTTGCTACTGACTTTTCATCAGACATCCTGCTTTATGGAATATCCTCTCATGGTGCTCTGGAGTGATTAATGCACTGACCTGTGAGGAAAGTTTCTAAAAGCTAAAGATCACTCAAGGAGAAATTAAATGGCTTTTGATTGTAATTTCTTATTAGGTTTAAAAAACTGCTTTAATGAAATCAAGATGGAACATTTTGGATGGAGAAAAATTATGACTTTAACTTGAAATAACAACAGAAATATTTAAGAATAAATAAATTAGGACATTGTAGAAATATGATCAAGGCCAGTGCAACTAGTAATAAAATTGAAAAAGAGACATACTTATTCTAAGTTGAATTTATTTGTGGCTAGCAAGTTTTAATTAAAACAAATCATATTTGCTGCATATTTACCAATTTATCATATAAGGACCATAAAGTGGAATTATATTATGTGATTTATTTTGTGGCTGTTCCTCTCTGCTTCTGTGTTCATGTCTCAATCATGAAGAGAAAATGAGACCTCTAGCAAAATCCAAATAGTTTATTTAAAATAAAATGTGTAATTGTTCAGAAATAGACTATTGACTTTCACTGGGTTAAACAGCTCATGTACTGATTAGACTCGAAGCTATAATTGTTCTTGTCACCCAAACTCTGCTCAGTCAATATCTTTTTATCATATACATTTTTAATCACATATTAATAAACAAGAAGGTGTGCTTTATTGATGGCTGGATTAGTTTATTGACCAACTCAACAACTCTCTATATGGTTTCTGAACACAGAAACAAGGTCAATGTGTAAAGATGAGGAATAGTACATTCACCATGTTTAATATACTTCAATCTGTACTCTCTTTCTTGCAAGTTCTGCAATCCGTACAATTTCTCCAATTCTTTTAGAAATTATTTCATATTTGAAACAGTCTCACTATTCAAGCATATTTTGGCNATCTGGCAGTGTACTCTCTTTCTTGCAAGTTCTGCAATCCGTACAATTTCTCCAATTCTTTAGAAATTATTTCATATTTGAAACAGTCTCACTATTCAAGCATATTTTGGCTTGAGTTTCAGGAACTTTAGACTTCTATGAGCTTCTCTAATTTACTATTTTTTGTCACCTTGACACTGAGCTGCATTATTTTTTAAACATTTGGGAATTCAAGTTTTCAGATACTTGCAGATTCTTACCAAGTATTCTCTAATTGCTTCTATTTTGTAAAATATTTTTGTAAAATTTTCAGATTCTCCTAATAGATAACCTTCTTCATCCTTATAATCAGCTCTCATTAGTTTTTTTCTCTGTGAATTGTTATTGTAAATATTCTCTTCGAGTAATCCAGGTTTGAAATTATGGCCTCTAAAATAGTTATGAAATGAATGATTTTAAAAAATGATAGAATGTGGTACTACCTCTGCGTATTCTTTTCCTGTCAGAAAATAACTTGTGCAGAGAAACTCCCATTCTACTCCTTTTTTGTTTGTTTATTTGTTTTGTTTTTAATTATTGCTTTTATTTTCAAAGGAATGGAAAGTGGAATAGAAATATATCTTTTTACTGGGATGCCTATTTTTACAAAACACTGTTTCGCAACAGAAAAGTAATAAATCGAAAATATGTTGATGACTCTGCCTGTCAGGAGCTCACATGCTCACCTAAACCTGAAAGTCATGTGGAAAAACAGCTGACTGCCAGCACACACTTCTCTTCAGCCACAAACAGAGATGAAGCGTGTTTTCAGCCTGAAGTTTTTAGCCTTTAAACCCTTCCACATGCTTTTCTCCTTAAGGTATGAGGTCAAAATGATCAATCACTGCAGTATCACGTACCAGTAGCTCTGATTTTACTAGTAGCTCATGCCTGAATAGTTTAGGTGATGAGATGTATGGAAAAAAGTCTGGCTTGACTGTTTCTAAAATCACATGCAGAGGCACTATTGCTTTGCTTTCTCCCTGTGCAGTTCTTCAGATGCCTCTCAAATAAGATCTATTCTCCACTATGGATTACAGCTCACTGTAAAGAGAGGCTGTCTGAAGAGGTCTCTGTATTTCTTTTTTTCCCCACCTAGGAACAGTTTTGTCTCCCAGAATATATTGTTATCAGCTTTGGGGTTTTTTTGCAAACAGATTAATTTATTATCTAACTAAATTTCTGCTCCCTCTAGGTCCTTTTATGCTACTGATGGCCTTTACACTTTTCTTAGGAAGAGGTAAAATATTTCAGTACTGTCCAGTAATGTTTTTCTGTGCCTTTGTCTCTGGAGTTTAAAAGACATATCAAGTTTATCCTTTTTTTGAGTGCTGTGCTATAATTCTCATGCTGTTGGTCAAGGAAAACACTGAAGACTTAAATATACTGAAGTAAAGAAATCTGGCAAAATGATGGAGAGAGAGCTGCTAATGTAGTTATTAAATGCCAACCAGTGACTCCCAGGCACTTCATTTTTAAACGGGGAAGTTTAAGAAAGCAAGCGAAGAAGAGAGGATCCTCCACCAATACATCAACTACTGTGGAAGGGGACCTGAGACAACAGCAGAGGGTCAGGCTGAACTGCTCATTACTACAAGGTCTTCTCAGGAAACAAAAGGTGTTACAGAAACACATCTGAACCAAGAGCAGACTGAACTCCTGCAGATGACTAAACTGGCAAACCCATTCATATTCACATGAGCATTAGCCCTGTGAAAGCACCGAGTGCACCGGGATGTTGTGTAGAAGTTCTGGTCATGCAAGGTAAAGCTTCCTAGAGGCATCTTTTAATTGGTCTCATTTTCTCTGCCAAACATCATCAAAGTTTCAGATGTTCAGGCCAGGTCTTGTCACTTTACTATTTCATCACTTTTTGGATTACTGACTCCCAGCATAAATGTTCTCAAACACATTTGCACCCTGTATGTTTTTCTGCCTTTCACATGCACACTTCCTTCCCCCTAAGAGCCTTGATGAATTCTTAAAGAGTAGAGAAAGGAAAATTATGAAGTGTGAACTACCATTAAACCCCACAAGGTAAATGGTTGTCCAGATACTTTTTAATTTCAAGGGCAGACAGAGGAAATTTTCATAACCCTTTAGGAACACAGTCCCCTCTACTTAATTTCTGGCCTTTTTAAGAAAAAAAGCCCCAAAACACAAGAAACCCCAGCAACTGTGCAAGCTGTGGATACCACATGCTGCTCCCTATGTCGATGTGTAGGAAGTATATGGAGATAGGCAAACAAAAGCATTTCTCGGAAAGTTGTTATTAAAGGGAAGGCAACCACTAGAGCCAGTTTATGCAATGATTGAAATGAGTAGTAGGCACAATGAATAGGCTGATTTCCATGGTAGGAACACACCAAACCATGCCAGCGTGGGCTGACTCACCACAAATAGGTGGGTTTGACTCTTGGCTCTGACACTGACTTATTGCACGGCCTCAGGCAAATCCCTAAACATTTGGTTTTAGTTCTCCATTTATATGATTTGGATAATACTTACATACCTGAAGGGGATACTTTAAGATACAATATGTTTAAGATACTACAAAGATTTTAAATGCTGTAACATAGCTAAGCCTCATTAACACCGTCAGACTAAAATAAACACCGGATGATTTAGGTAATGCCGTACATGTTCCTGGAACTGGGGAACTTCACTGAACAAAGAGCAAAATCTTCAAAGAGCCAGGGGAAAGGGAAGGTACAGCCTATTGAGAAGGTGAACCACTTTGCAAGGGTGGGTGAATTTGTAGGGGAAGAAGAACAAGTTTGTTAATAGGCAAGAGTTCAGTCTTCATTAATTATTGAAGTGGTTGGACAGCGCTGAAAAGCAGCACATGCTCAGGAGTGGGTGAAGAAAACAAGAATCATAGCCTCAGTTACCCCCTGTATTGGAGCTAGAGAGGACTGCCAAGGAGAGACCTGGGGTTTATTTTTATTTCCCATATAATGTAAAAACACAAATATCAGAAGAAATCCATTCAGACCTTCCTCTCAGGTCAGGAAGGGGAGATGGTTTTCTCCAAAACAGCCCAAGATGCTCTGAGAGTTCCCCAGGACTGAATCATGCAAAAGGATGATGCTTATCTTCAGAAGTGCTGGTATGGTGAGAGATGGGTTGGAAATCCCTCTAGAAGAAAAGGACACAGTAAAGCCACTGGGAAGAGAGCTCATCATATGGGGACTGCATTAAGCTCATTGCAGTGAGGACAAAGTGGGAGCCCCCAGAACTCTGCTGGAGACTCTGAGCCTGCCACCAATGTACTGAGATCCTTAACCACAGAATCAGATTAGTTTGTGTTGGAAAGGACATTAAAGATTATCTAGTTCAAATCTCCCTGCTATGGGCAGGAACTAGACCTAGACCAGATTGCTCAGAGATCAATCCAGGCCAACCTTAGCACACTTCCAGGCCAGAACAGCCTGTTCCAGAGCCTCACCACCTTCACAAAAAAGAATTTATTTCCAGTATCTAATCTAACCCTACCCTCTTTCAGTTCAAAGCCATTCCCCTTTGTCCTATCTCTACATGCCCTTGCAAAAAACCATCCCACTCCAGCTGTCCTGGTCCTCTAGCTCCCTTTATAGCAGCTGGAAGGTGCTATAAAGTCTCCCTCGAGCCTTCTCTTCTCCAGGCTCAAAAATCTGAAATCTCTCAGTCTGTCTTAATCTTAAACCCCTCTTACACCAGAAGGAATGCATTTTTGGGCTCACCAAGAGAGAGGCAAATCCCACACACAGACTATCAGATAAGATAAAACAGCAACACATTAGCACTTCTGAGGTTTCCTCCCCCCCCTTTTTTTTTTTTTTTCCTTCTCTGAAGTTTTTTCCACACTTAAAGGCCTTAGTGAAAAAACACATTCTTAAAAAAAGGGTGGAGGGAAAGCCTGGAAGCATAGAGAGTGGTATAACAGGATGTGAAACGAGGTTAGTTGCTCCAGAAGTAGGAGGGAGAGGTTGGAAGTGAATGAGGAAGAGGAGGAGAAGCTCAAGTGAAGGTCTTGGAATGAAGGAGGTGGGGTCAGAGTTAGTAAAAAAGAGGGACTCCTCAGTCAGTGGTAGGGAGTGGTTGAAACTGCAGCAGTCAGATTTCAAGTATTAAGAAATGAGGATAGTGACTATTAGTGCCAAGATCTATTCTTTTCTTTAACTACATTTGTAGTAAGCCTGAGAAAACAAGCTGAGGGGCCAATGATTTGAAAGGGCTCTCCAACTTTCAGCAATAAACCTCAGACCTTTTTACTGGTTTGACAGAAAAGGTCTAGCAGTCAGTCCTGTCTCCAGACCAATTCTACCATCATCCTGCTCTGAATGCCCACTCCTGGTTAAAAAAGGCTGCCCTGTCCCACAGCTTTTATTGTCTAGGTGAGTCCCACAGAAAGGATTCCTGACTGTCACCTCTGAGACTGCCCAGAAATGTGAATCAAAGAGTGGAAGGTGGAGAAATCTGGGAGATTTTCTTCCAAAGAGCACTTCTGCTCCTAAAGAGAGTGCTCTGACAGGTGCATTCAAACAATGTGGTACGCATGGTAAGGTAGGCTGGACTTGTCTTGCATCCCGCAGTGACACCAAAGCCATTTTTAAGTTGCTGGCACAGAGGGCTCCACAGTTCCTTGGTAGATGTCACTGAATTGGGCAATCTGGGTTCTTTATTCACTACATCTATTTTTGTGTCTTATTTACTAGTT
>VZTR01002040.1:42920-57608 GCA_013400775.1 Chaetops frenatus
GAAAGTCCACATTTGCCAAATAACTATGGTTCTTCAAGAGGCTAGAACTTGCCTGAAATTAGCAAAATAAAACACATATAAGGTCTTAATATCCCCTCCCCTCACTGCAAAGCCATTTGAGGAATTTCATCATTGTGACATTTTCAAATGACCAAATTGAAACGCTTTACATGTTAGTAAAAGGCATTGTACCCACCATGTTCTAACAAAATCATTTATCACTGCTGGAAAGTTGCTGAGTAAATCCTTTTGACTTTGTGTTATCCCATTCATCCTTGTTTCAAATAATGTAATTCTAACACTGTATTGATATTCTTTTAGATTTTCTCTCCTTATTTTCAATTAAAAAACTGTTTTCTAAACACATTTGATGCAACTAAGTTTTATATTTGCCTCCTTATAGAAGTATGCAGAAGATGTGCTCAGCTATATTGATCTCTGAGGAAATGTGGATGAGGTAGATAATGTGAAACCTTTTTGTCATTACTACCAGTTATATAGGTTCTGGAAACTTTCTGTGTTTGGCTGACTAGATAAGTGGATGCACTCACATTTATTTGATTGGAAAAGTATGGGGACTAAATTGTGTCTCCCCAGTTTCTGTATGGAATTGATCTTTTGTGTATTAACAGTTTTCTATTACAGCAAAGGAATTGCTGATTAGGAGAGCAGAAGCACCCCTTTCTTTCTGCTGCAGTCTTTAGAGACCAGACTAATAAAATAAAAAAATAAAAGCGAAGGTAAATAAACAAGTCAAAGAAGGGATGACAAAAAGGCACAATGCAAAGTGCAAAATACTTTCACTTCCAACCTTCACAAAAAGAAAGGAGAAAAAAATTTTGCTCTTGACTGTATTAGCTTCTTGTATCCCTCGCATCTGTGGCAGACCTATTCTTACTCCTCCTGGTCTGGAACAGCTGCAGGTGGCAGGTACTTGCTGGATTCTGGCTCAGTTGCAGGAGCCAAGGCTGGTGCTCAGCTTTACCCTGATAGCTGGGGCACCACATAGAAGGCTATCAAAATTTACATGCAAGTCCCATGGTTCGATGTACAGGAGTTTGTCTAAAAGATGAGTGAGTATAAACTGAATCACACAATCACAGAATAAGCTGAATTGGAGGGGATTCACAAGCATCATCTAAGTCCAGCTCCTGGCCCTGCACAGGACACCCCAAGAGTCACACCACGTGCCTGAGAACATTGTTGAAACACTCCTTGAAATCTTTTAGGCTTGGTGCTGTGACCACTTCCCTAAGGAGCCTGTTCTTGTGCTCAGCAACTCTCTGGGTGAAGAATCTTTTTCTGATACTTATCCTATGAGGTACTTTCCACTGGGAAACCTTCAAGTAATTGATTTCCACCCCACTCCATTCTAATTCATCCAATTGTTCAACATGCCTCAACACATCCCCCACCTTTCTCTGAGTTTCCAAACTAGGTTCTATACTTGCTCTACAGCAGACACCAAGACCTACATAAATTTTTGCAAAGAAGTCCAGGCCATGAAATCTTAATTTGGAATCCAGACTAAACTTTCCTTTGTGATAAAGAGATCTTTCAGTCCTCTTGCATCACTTACTCCTCCCCCATATAGCTTACTGCCTTCTTATTTGAACTGATTTAACCCTCTGCTCTGTGGAAACGATGATTAACCGAATTAAAAAGCATTTTTTTGAAAAACATATATGTTTCTTGACCTGTTTTGCAATTTGAGCACAAACCTCAGCTGGATAGTGAGACAGAGAGACTTTTCTGCCAAAGGAAAAGCAGTGGGGAACAGAGATCATTTAAACTGCCATTGTTGTTATAATGCAGATAATTCATAATATAGGGTTAGGTGCTGGTACCCAGAGTGCAGAGGTAAGTATCAAAAGACTCTGGTGCTGTTTTCTCTATCTGATGGGTCTCAGGACCAGGACTAACCAGGATCAGATGGTCAGAGAGAGCCTCCCTATAGAGAGCAGGCCAAAGATAAGTCTCTCACATCCTGTCCATAGTCCTGAGACCCATCATTACTGGGCACAGCCAACCATCACAGCTCGTGTGAATGTACTGATATGGATCTGATATGCTGGGCTTTGGCTTGGTGCCCCTTCAGCCAGAATCTCCTTCCCCTCCTCTGCACCCCAACATCCATTTTTTACGACTCCTCCTTTTTTTTCTGAGTCCTACAAACCAGCGAGCTGGCATCAGATACTTTATCACGTCTCTTTGTTTTTACGCCAGCCTGTCCTGCTTATTAAAATACAAATCCTTTAGGTTTATGTCCATATGGTCAATCTCCTTTCTAAGTTGGTTGCTGACCTGCGATACAATTCCTGATAACGAGGGTGTTTGGAAAAAAGCTCATCTAATCACAATAAATCCTGTGCAGACTAAGGTCTCTGTCCTGCCCTTGGTGGCTGTCTTACGCATTTCAGCTTTTTATGGAAGTTTAGACTAGTAGTTTTTTAATCTAGTCATAATCAAATTTAAACAAATCTCTGCCATGATTTTTATGACTGACAAATAGAAGCACACAAGATCTCAGGTAAAGCTAAAAGTGACAAGCCTGTGCAAACTGCAAAAGTGATGCATTGTAGACAAGAGACACAGAAAACCTGGAATGAAGCTACTTTCTTTAATTAGCTGTACCATTCTATGTTGTCCAAGATTCTGGCCTTTTTCTTAAAAGAAATATATATTTTTTGGATATGTTAAAAAATTTGGGTGTATAAATTAGGGCTGCCCCTGTGACATTTTAACTTGAACGACCAATACTTACTCAGTCAACTACAATAGGTCTCACTGTCCTTGGCAGGATTACAGGGGTAATAATTTCTAACATGGATGAGCAGCTCTTGAACAATTTTTCTAATGTATTAAGCATGAACTGACTTTCCTTCAACATCAGGTGAGCATGTCTTCTCCTCCCATTTATTTTTCTTCACGATAGAAATTTATTGTGGCCATTACATGGGGAGAAAACTTCCCTTTCTATAAATGTTTGTCTTCCCCTCCTGTGCTTTTATGGGAATGCCACAAACTGATGGAGTGATTTTGTTTCATACATCTGCCCTGTTTTATTTATTTATTTATATAATGAAAAACAACATTCACTATTGTTACATGGCTTCTTCATTGCTTGCGAAGGAACTTGTGGGAAAAGATAAAGACGTGCTATGATAGATACTCTGTTAAAGACTTATCTTGCAACTTCTTACTGACAAGAAATCGCATTTGTTTAAAGTGAGTTTATAGTATCAAAAAATTACAAGTTTAGATTTTAAAAAGTAATAAAATATTGTTGACTTATTCTGCCTTTATAAAAAGTTTTGGTGGCTTTGAAATATCATTTACTGAGACCTGGATATGAAGGACTTCAAATAGATGAAATAAAAATATAAATATCTTCTACTTAAAATGATTGATGGAGCAACATGACCGGTATATAAATTGCACATATTATCTCATATTCTGCATCTTAGGGCCTTCATTTGCAGAAAGAGGCTTGTTATCATAAAGGGCTTAAAAAGAATATTCAAACACTTCAACAGCAAGGGCTTAATTTTTTCATTAATTATCAATCCATTGCTGAAGCAGAGGGTGTTTTGTTTTTGTCCCTCACCCTGCCCCCTCTTTTTTCCACCCCTTGACCTGCATTTTCTAGAGTGTTTATTGATTTATTGGAATGTATTCTCCCATGTTCATAAAATTTCCTTAGGCAATATAGTGGTTGTGTTTATAGAAGAGCTATAAGTATTGTTAACAGGCAATCGAACTTTGAAGAAAGCAAATAAGTTCCTACAGCATCCAAGCCTGCTGAAGACCTACAGAAAACAGAGCAAACATGTCCAGGCTGAAGTGAAAATAAAATTCTTTATACCTTACACATCCTGGATAAAATTGCATAGCTATAATTTTATTTTTGTTGCCTTTCTAACAGGAAAACATACTCTGAGCTTAATTGTGCTGCTTTTATAAAATACAGAAATCGGGTCCAGCATTAAAAGACATTTATAAAGACTTTCCAAGTCCACATGAAGTAGTAGATTGAAAGAAAATGCCTTCATTTGCTTGGCCAAATTCTCATTTTAATTATTTGAGACTCCAAACTTCCATGTCCTTTAAGCAGTATTCCTTACAGTATGTCTTCTCAGCTCAAGTGTCAGATCAATTAATTTTTTCTCTCTTTGTTTGCTCTAGAGGAGACTTCTTTTATTACAAGAAAAGAAAAAAAATGTACATATGTGATAGTAACTTTAATTATTGAAGGTTTTTGACACGGGCGATGAAAACGCTTCCCACAAAGTCAGCTTTGAGCATAGCCAGAGACAAGGATGTGAAGGTCAGTGTTCAGATTAACATGCGCACTTTAAAAACACACGACAGACTTCTGTACTAATTGAAGGAGTAACAGTTTAGACTGATTGAAAGAGGGAAAAATCTAGGTCCAGAGTAATTAGAAGCCTCTGACACCAGGCAACCAAACAGGCTTCCTTGTGTAACAAAAACTTAAATTTTATGTCCTTGCCTGTTTCACCTAATCTAAAGTGATTCTAATTCTGAGAAATTCTTTCTTTAAAAGTTCCTTCTGAGATAGTTGCCTGACAGAATTTGGATAGATGGAGCTATATATTCAGTATCTCCCTTAATATTAAAGATATTGCACACTGATTCCTATGCTGTCTCAGGGTGTAATTCAGGGAACCTTTATGGAAATCAGCTAGTAAAATGCCCAAGAGTTTTCAGTGCATGATGGAATTAATTTTTGGCTGGCAGACTCTTATAAGAACTGATTTTCGAAAAAAATTGGATCTCCTTGATGACAAGCAAGCCCTTGCACATGAGACAGCAGATGGGGAATTGTGCAGTGTTTTGCACAGAAAAACCCCTGTGCCTGGATAGCATCACCATTATATACACATTCAAGGCTGATGAGGAGGATGGCTAAAGATAAGCACGACACTTTCCTGGGACAGCTGACAATACCTTTAAAGGAATAGAAGCTTTGGAGAAGAAACTAAATATTCTGAGAGAATAAAATTACTTTCCCTCCAGAACTCCACAAAAACCACATGCATGTGAAAGGCTTGAAAAAAGTGTCACAGCTGATAAAAAAAGAGAAGTCAGCTGATGTTCTGTGAAACAGAGGATCTGGAAACAATTTACAGAGATACAGAGAGGGCCTTTTAGCAGAATCCTTCTCCTTACTGCTTTTTGTTCCCTGCCCTTCAATAAGGCCTCATGAAAGGAATGATCAGTATCCTGGAGAAGACATAATCATGCAAATGTTTCCCTTCAATACAAAAATTCAAGCACCAAGTTATATGAAATAAATAAATGAAACTCATTAAAACCAGGACAAAATGAGACAACAAGACACGGATTTTTGTTTTTTTTTTTTTTTTAACCAAACAATTCAACAGAAAACCCTAGATGCCCTATATCTTGGTCACTGGTCATACACCTAAGTTGAATTGGTGGCACATAATGAAGTGCTAT
Organism: Chaetops frenatus; assembly: GCA_013400775.1. Classification (NCBI taxonomy): domain Eukaryota; kingdom Metazoa; phylum Chordata; class Aves; order Passeriformes; family Picathartidae; genus Chaetops; species Chaetops frenatus. The sequence goes on from VZTR01002040.1 coordinate 48,405, forward strand.
GGGGTGGAGCTTCAACAGTTTTGCACATCTAGGTTACTCAGAGTGATTAAGTCCTCTGTGGCCAAAAGGCATAGCATAAGGAAGAAATGGCACTGGCATAGGGGAAAAAAAAAAAAAAATCTGTCCTTAAGCAGTAATAATTGGATTTGGGGCTCTCTCCAGAACAAATTAGCATTTATGGCATCTGCCCAAGGACCAGATGCTGTAGGACTTCAGAGGTGTTTGGAACCATCCAGTTAATGGCAGCAAGCTGCTGTTAAGGGAAGAACAGGGGACAGAGGCCTGTGAGAAGGACAGGGCTTTCACCAAGATCCACATCAGAGTACGATGGTCTGGAGGGACCTAAGCCATTCCTCAAAGTGGATGGAGATGGAGTTTTTTCTCTGGAGGACTCGGGGGAAAAAAAGAAGCATCTTCTTCTCTAAATGTTTTCATTTATATAAAGGAAAGTGATTTGACACTCTGTACATGTGGTTGAATCAATCCCTTTAAGAGCAAGGTTATACTACCTCCTACATTAAATTAACCCCTTTGAACTGGTCATTCACCTTTCAAACCACCCTGCCATTTCTGGAAATTCTAAATTTCCCTTCAGCTCTGTGCCAGCTTGGAAGAATAATTCTACTATGCAGCTAAGCAAGAGAGTCCAAAATACCATGAACATTTCCTTTTTTTAGAGGGGAGCAGGGGCAGGTGGGGGAAGATTACCATTCAAATCATTCTTTTGAGCTCATAATTCTCTAAAAATCTTTGGTGATTTCTGGGTCTTTAGAAGATCTCAGGCTTAATGAACTATTATGTTGCAATATTGCATAATTGTCCACAGACTTTCAAAACCCCTATGAAAGCTGCATACAAGAAGTAGTGCCACTGGAATCTTTGTTTACACAACATTGTGTAAAATTTAGACATCAACATTACAGCTAACCAGCAACAGACCAGAACAGTCTACAATAAGTGAGAAAATTAAAGGAGAATTGTAAAAGAGCAAAGAAATATAGATCCTTATAAATCATAAGCAACAAAGTTAAGCCAATGAGATTTAGCGATCGTCAGTTTCTCAGTGACACCTTTTATTTTGTCTGCTAAATAGAGGACATGCACAAAGTCTCGTTTCAATTCTAGCTTTCCTTCACTTTCGGATTTGGAGATTCACTTGACCAGTCTTTCACTGTGGCAATAAATAACACTACTCTGGAAATTTTCCAGCAAAATGTTGTCTGTTTTGAGCTGGAAAGCAAGATGCTGCCACTATCAGAAGTGTGTATGGTGATCTATAAACAGTATGGCTGACATTTTACCTAGAAAAATTTTAAAGATCCCAAATGGCTGACTAGGGATTGAACATCCCTTTTAGTTTTTCAGCTCCTTTGTCTATAGCTTTGCTATTTCAGAGCTGTTCACAGTCTGGAGTGTTTTCTGGAATGTGCAAGGCCCAGCTGAGGTCTCTTTGCTGGAGTGCTTCAAAGCCATAATCAAACTATTAGCCCAGCTGATCTCTCCTGCACATACAACTTTTCATTATAAAAAATGTTCCAACAGACAAATACTTAAGTAGAAGACACATTTTCAGCAGTCTGTTCCAAGAAACATTTCTACACACGCATATCTGGATTCTGTGATGTATAATAGGACAACTCCAAACATGGAAGAGAGAGAAGCTCCAGCAGAGCCATCAGTGTCTGTTGCACCACACGACACACGAGAGCAGGGATGTCCATGTGGTTTTTCCTCATCTTAATCCATAACAAGAGCCACAGAAAAGAATGATGAAACACAGGGTCAGTAAGAAACAAGAGACAGAAGATGAAGTAACCCTGTTGGAACTAGATGGAACCCGAAGCCAGTGTCAGCCAAAATCTGTCTGCTGAGGTAGAAGGGAGGAGTGGGATAATGGGAAGGAGTCCATCTCCTTCAGCTTAGAGGCTGTCTTTGTCTCCATTGGAATGGGGTCTTCAGCAGTTTGTCAGTACTAACATCTCAACTGATTTTCCTTCTGGCCTACACATAAAAAGGGGGGAGCTGAGGTGTTTTAAAAGTCCCTAAATAACTTGGCTGAAAAAATTAAATTGAATTAAAAGCCATCACATGGCATTTAAAATAATCTAGTAATTAAAAGTCATCACTCAAGCATTTTCAGAGTCCCCCTCTTAAACCAAAAAAAATTGATCTTCACAGCAAGTTTTAGAATCCTACTTAATTTTTCTTGAATAAACCTTGTCCAAAATAGACCTCTCAGAAATGGGTGACCTCACCATTTTATTTTAATCAACAGCCATTTGAAATGATTATTTCAAACCCTCACACTCTACATGCAACATGGATATCTCAGGAGAGAAAAACCCCCACAGAATGCTTTGAAATTACAACAGTTTGAACACACCACCCATATTTTGAAACACAACCTCATAATTTCCTCTGGGCCAACCCATTTGTTATGCTACCAGTGGCCAAGAGTGGCTGTCCACAAGACGGATGAAACAAATGCCCACTGGTCCCTAAAAATCTTACTTAAAAAGAAACCTCAGCCATTATTACCTTTCTCTCCTTCATTAAATACAAAGCAGTATAAGAAGTACCCAGATTATGCTGATTTTCCTCTCTTTTTCAACTTACTTTTACATCTTCTTCTAATTTCTGGGTTATTGAAGAGCATAGCTGGCATTCTCACAGGAATATTTTCAGTTTTGCCTTAAGACTTGTCAAAGAAAGTAAAGGGATTCTCTGTGTACCTGAATTAATGTTTCTGTTTGTCACAAAATGCTGCTTCCTTGCTTATCTTTATGAAGGGAAGCTGGAATTATCTTTCACGGTCTTATTGCACATTGCTGACACAAACTGTTCCTAACCAGTGACAAGACCAGAACATGCTTTGTTTTTTTAAAAAGCTCTTCTTACCCACATAGAAACTTGGAAAGGAAAGGGGTAAAAACATTGCNGGCCCAGAGGGGCCGTCCACAAGACGGATGAAACAAATGCCCACTGGTCCCTAAAAATCTTACTTAAAAAGAAACTTCAGCCATTATTACCTTTCTCTCCTTTATTAAATACAAAGCAGTATAAGAAGTACCCAGATTATGCTGATTTTCCTCTCTTTTTCAACTTACTTTTACATCTTCTTCTAATTTCTGGGTTATTGAAGAGCATAGCTGGCATTCTCACAGGAATATTTTCAGTTTTGCCTTAAGACTTGTCAAAGAAAGTAAAGGGATTCTCTGTGTACCTGAATTAATGTTTCTGTTTGTCACAAAATGCTGCTTCCTTGCTTATCTTTATGAAGGGAAGCTGGAATTATCTTTCACGGTCTTATTGCACATTGCTGACACAAACTGTTCCTAACCAGTGACAAGACCAGAACATGCTTTGTTTTTTTAAAAAGCTCTTCTTACCCACATAGAAACTTGGAAAGGAAAGGGGTAAAAACATTGCATCCTGATGAAAATTAGATGTCTTTAATAACTTGAAATTAATTTAATGAGATTTTTAAAAATTGAAATTAGCACTGAGAAACTGAAGGGAAGTAGCTCAGTCTACTTTTTTCTAGACAGTGTGATATTTAAATGGTTTTTAGGAGATATTAGTACCATAAAAACTAAGGCTCAGCCACTCTGCACTCACCTCCAAGGCAGGCTCTGGGTTTGTGTAAGCAGTACTTCTATGCTTTCCTAAGCTGTTTGTTTGCTGAAATGTATTCTTAAAAAGAGACTGAAAAGAGAGATATCAAGTGTTGGTAACCACCCTGACGTGTATTTTTCTCCTTGCTGAGACATTCACAAGGTGATCACAGATGGACAAAATCATGTCAATATGACTACAAGATTTTAAGATGTAGCAGAGCTTCCCCCTCCTCTCATTTCCCCCCTCTTCCCCCTCCCCCAAACAGCACAGCACTAATTGCACTTGCCACTCACCTGATTTAAGTTTAAGGCATTTCAAGAAGATTGTCATTTATGCAATTCAAGTCTGTTATTCCTTTTGCAAAAGAATCAGCCATATTGAACTGGAAATCTCACCCTCTAACTATTTATTAATATAGTTTTAGAGGAATTCTCAGATTTTTGTTGCTAACTGCTCACTTGGGTTGAAATGTGATGCACTTGTTGGCAGTGTTGCCCCAGAGGGACTGCAGTGAGACAGACTTACTCAAGCTTCACTTGAACACAGAAATGAAAATCAATAAACAATTTGAACTTCTCAGAAGAGAATTTTTCTCCTCTAATGAATATACAAGCTTGGTTACAGCTTAATTTAAAGATTGAATTTAGTGTGTGTTTTTTCCCTGCACTAGGAGCATGACAAACACAGGCTTCAAGTGAATGTCCCAAAGGGAGACTTATTGTTTAAAAAAAGTAGGGGGGAAAAAAAAGGAGAAAAAATAGTGAGAAAATACAAAATAAAAAAGATTTCTGGTCCCAAGAGAGGAAGCTACTTTAAAAATCAGGAAAATAACATGCAGGTTCCTTTGTGACTGTAGAGATACCTAAACTTTAAGCTTCTGGTGGGGCAAATTTCATAATGTATGTATTTTTATTTGCTTTTAGAAGTAACTGCAAATAGGGTCAGACCACAGTGCAGAAATGTGGTTGTAAATTCTCTAGTAGTTTGAGGATGTTTGAATGCAGTGTGTGTTTTGTGTGTGTGGGTTAGTTTCTCACACACACACGAATCAGATCTATTTATAACTTTTGCTTTCGCTGTTGGAATAGGTTAATATTGTAATTTCTGTGGAAATTAATAACAGTAATTAAATAAAGTAAATTACTGTAGAATCAACGTTTCCAAAATAAGGCATACTTGCACTCAATATTAACTATCAGAGGGGTGAGGGCTGGAACGAGCTGCTGGGTTTTTGTTTTTCAGAATTTCTGCAGAGTTGTCAAACTAAACAGCTTTTGCCATCTGATAGTCTTGGCAAAGTGATTAGTTGAAAGCCACAAAAGTGACTGTGTACAGCATTTTATTCTTCAGCTCAACAAGAAACAGATTTGACTTGGAAACTTAGATCTCATCTGTGCAAACTGGAAACCAGATAAATCAGTTCTTATATACAGACAAGTGCATATCAACTAAGTGACAAAATAAAATAAGATCTCTATTTCAAAACCTGCTCTAAACAGACAGTGTTTTCTGGAAAAAAGTGGGAATATAGATGGACTGATTTACCTGATAGTGTAAATTTCTATCAGTTGGCTGCAGTTTCTATTCCATGTAGAGAATGTACTTAGGACATTCACATAGATAATAGGTAGCTTGACTTTCCAAGCCAAACCAGTTGGAGACAGATTTTTGTTACTATACTGAAAAAAATCTTAAATTTCTTTAGCCTCTGAACTCTTTTTCATGTTTGTAATCTTAACACCCCACTCAAAGGGATCTCCAAAGCTTTTCATTTAAACTACAATTATTCTTTTGTCTACTGGGAACCCAGTGCAAAGATGATGTCCTGTGTGCAAGAAGCAAGCAAGCTGAATATTAATTAATGAACACTACTTAATATGCAGGAGAAGAGGAGCAACAATCAGTCGTGAGCCCTTACATATTAACTGGTAGATCATTGTTATTCTGGGAGGCATCATAAGGCCAAATGCAGGTTACAACTAGTTTAGAAAATCTCTTTAATTAAGAGATGTGAAAGTTTAAGTCTCTCATTTTAAATATCTTATTGTGGCCACAAAAGACATCATTAAATGGTGTGATGGTATAGCACTTTTAATGCAGTCTGAAGTGGTGAACTGGACTTCAGCTGTTACTCCATTTGCTGTGTTACCAAATAAACAAGTAAAACACTGAGTTTTCACTATTTTTCCTAAGATCATACAATCATTACAGTTGAAAAAGACTTCTAAGATCATTGAGTCCAACCATTAACCCAGACTCCATGTTCACCATTAAACCATGTCCCCAGGCACCACACGAACACATTTTTTGAACACTTCCAGGGATGGTGATCCCACCACTCCCCTGGGCAGCCTGTTCCAAGGCTGCACTACCCTTTCACTGAAGAATTTTTTCCTAATATCCAATCTAAGCCTCTCTTATGCAACTTGAGGCCATTCCCTCTGGTACTATCACTTGTTACCTGGGAGAAGAGACTGCCCTTTCTCATTACACCCTCTTTTCAGGGAGCTGTAGAGGACAATAAGATCCTCCCCTGAGCTTCCTTTTCTCCAGACTAAACAACTCCAGCTCCCTCAGAAGCTCATGACAACTGACTCTCCAGATCCTTCACCAGCTCTGTTTCCCTCCTCTGGAGTCACTCCAGCTCCTCAATGTCTTCCTTGCAGTGAGGGGCCCAGAACTCGACACAGGATTTGAGGAGTGGCCTGACCAGTGCTGAATACAGGGGGAGAATCCCTATCCTGGTCCGGTTGACCATACAATTGCTGATACAGGTCAGGTATCATTGGCCTTCTTGGCTACCTGGGCATGCACTAGCTCATTCAGTTCAGTCAGCTGTGGATCAGGACCCCCAGGTCCTTTTCCACTGGGCTTTTTCCCAGTCTCTGCCCCAAGCCTTTAGCTTTGCATGGCATTGGTGTGACCCAAGGCCAGGACCTGGCACTTGACCTTATTGAATCTCATAAAATTGGCCTAGGTTCATTGATCCAGATCCCTCTGCAGAGCCTTCCTGCCCTTCAGGAGAACAACACTCCCCATCCAGCTTGGTGTTATAAACCTGCTGAGAGTGCACTTGATCCTCTCATTCAGGTCATTGTTGCAAAGAAACAATTTATTCTTTTCTTAAGGACGTGGGAAGGCCATGAACAAACAAATCTCCATGAAACACTTCCGAATAGGTGGATCAGGAGTTTCACAAAACAGTAGTCACAGGACTACTCCTGTTTGGCACTTTCCACAGCAATTGGCAGCCTTGTAGAAGAGAGGAAAATATGAATGATACTGCCCAATGTTTTTTACTTTGCCAAATTAACTGAAGAAAAAAGAACATTTCCATCACTAAGTCTCTGGGCCCATTGATGAAGGAGATTTGCCTCTTTGTTCCCATTTATCAGATGAAAAAAACATTGTGAAAAGATGAGGTGTGATCTAAAGCTACTCCTGAGGCCAGCATCAGAGGAAACTAGATAAGTCTTTCCAAACATGGTCTCTACACTCATCAGTATTGCTTGTCCTGTTAACAAATTAACCCTCACCAATATTAATGAGACCTATGAATAATAAAATCACAACAAGAATACATCTTTATAAGATTCCTACTTCAAATTTTGCATGTTTGATGACAGGGGTTCTACAGGTTTTGTTACTGCATGGAACCACATAAAATAAAACTGAAGCCATCCATTTTATTGCATTAGTTCATTACAAAGTGCACTGTAATGAAAGGAACATCATCTGTTTGCAGATCTATTTCTTGCAATATACTTGACTGTGAGACAGGAAGAATCAAATTCAGTTCTCAACTGTATGCAAGGTTAAGTACTGATGACAACACTTTTTTTTAGTAAGGGATGCAGCAGTGCACATTGATTCAGCTTTTTATCCTGTTCAATGAGTTATATGAGACTTTCCTGCATTTGCTGTACACAAAACATTTTCCTGATACATTACACAAAAATACATTTCTGTTTGCTGATGGCAAAAGGCTTTTCTGCCAAATACACAGTATCTCTCCGAAGCAGTATTTAAATAGCTTTTGCAGGAACAGTTTGGACAAGAAATAAGATGTAGAAACATCTTACAAGGATTTAATGATAAGCTAATTGTTTTATATTAATTACAAGAATGTGTTTTTATGTACTATATATAGAAAAAATCTTTATTGTTTTAGACAATCTGGACAGTTTCAACAACTTGATTTGAAATATATGGCCATTGATTTGGAAGAAGGATACATTTGCCTTTTGGTCTGAAAAGGTTGTAATTCTTGTGGCATACTCACAGGTTTACTTAACATTCACAAGCAGAGCAAGGCTGTGAAATCTGACTCAATTAGAGGTTTTACAGAGTTATTTCTTCTTAGCAGTAGCCAACATCCTTTACACAGCATTTTCTCTTCCTGGAAATCTTTAAGGCATGATCTGGCCTTGAAGAATCTCAATCAGCCCCTTTCTCTGTTAACTACCCATCAAGTACAATTAGCCAGTAGACTGATACCACTTGTTAGACTGGAAGCTAAATGATGCAAAAAGCAAGACTGGGCAAGAGTAGGAGGAGGGATTATGTTTACAATGTATGGAAAATAAATGAGCCAGTATTTCCAAGAGTCTTCTGCAATAGAAATCCTTCCACTAAATGTAAACTCCCATCAACAAGGAGGGAGCTGAAGTTGGCCAAGAACACTCTAAGAGTCTCACTGGTGACAGAAAAATCACCAGGTGGCACTGTTCTATACCATCATAAAAACCTGCACCTGCTCACAGATTTCTGTTGAGCAGGGAAACTTTTGGGGAGGAAATGTTGGCTTTGAGAAGGGTCCAGTTTGCTGTTGGTCAGTGCTGCCCCAGACTGGAGCTGGTCAGAGGTGCCACTGGTGCTTTGTGCTGCTATGGACAACTCCAGGCATATTCCACCTGTCCCATGCTGGTTCTCATTCTGCATGCCATGAATCAGTAAGAGGATGAGTGTATAAACCAGGAAAGAATGTATTTTTGTATTAAAAAAATGAAAGTAGAAAAACTGGATACAACAGGAAACTTTGGGTGAGTGGGGGAGCAAGAAGAAAAGGAGAAAGCCAGAAGTCATCTCCAGGATTGGAGATGTTGTCAGAACAGTGTATGAACAAGAATAGGAAAGGAACAGAAACATGAAAATTGGTCAATCACAATTCATTGTAGCTCATAGCTCCCTTTGCAAAGTAGCAGCATTCAGAGAATCTTCTATGTTTTGAGGCTAGTTGGGAAGTTCTGCTGCATACATTCACTTAAAAGGTCGAAAAAAGAAAAAGAAAAAAAAGAAATAAACCCAAACCTTACAATGTTTTCAGACTTTCTGTTTTTTCAAGATGTACTACTCCTTTGTGGGTGTATAATTGTCTTTCAGAATTATTTAAAAATCCACTCTTTACATCTACAATAGCTCTTAAATGGAAATAAAAATCTCAGACAATTGTGGTCATATGGGTTGAAAACTTGTTAATAAAAGACACCTACTAAGTAAAATTTAAATGTCCTTTTCTTGAATTAACTTGGCAATAACCATCTGATTTGCTTAATGTCCAGTCCACCTTCCATGGAGGGTGGTTTT
>VZTR01002040.1:57646-150908 GCA_013400775.1 Chaetops frenatus
TAATGTATTGTTTTTGTAAGAAAAATAGGCCACAAATAAGTCAGCCCTTTTTGTCCAGAGATCAGAGAGCTTTTCTAAAGATCTGGCATGCCAAAATATATCCCATTTGGTCTCATGATTTGCCTTCTCCTGAACTCGGTATCGTGCTTATATTCTGTCCACTCAGATGTTTGCAGACTGTGCAGGTTGTCAGGATGCAGCATATGTTTAACCTGAAATAGCTTCTCTGAACTTAAAGGCAGCACAAGCCATGGGCCATACCAATCACATTAGATTGCCCCTTCCTAATGGGAAAATCTCTTCCTCTCTAGCTTTCCAGGTTAATTAGTGTCTGACTGGTCTAAATGATGTCAGGAGCAGAAGAATGAAGGCAGCTTGTTTACTCTGAGACACCATCTGAAATCCAGCATGAGGTAAGGCTACGTGTCACAAAGGACATGTCCCCTCCCTCATTCAGAATGAGATGTCTGTGATGGAAACATTGAGTAATACCTCCTGGCTGGAAATAGGCTCCCAAATCCAAAAAGAGAACATGCCAAGGAGTCACTGTAGGTCTGCATTATGAGAATATATCATACTTTTCATTATAATTACCTATAAAGCCACTGTGCCATGTTATCACTCACAAAAGCCAAATATGTGGTACTTTTTTTAAAGTACTAATTTATTAAGCTGAAAAGTAATTTTAAAGTAAGTCAGGAACTTCCTGCCTGTATTGCCTTAGATTCATCATCTCCAGTAACAGTCAGTCTTTGTCTGCTTTTTCCACACTTTCCCTTTCCCCTCTTTAGGTGCTTGAACTCCATAGTGAGAATTCGAACTTGATTAAAAGCTCATTGGCAAGACTTGCAATTTAAGCACTTGGTGGAAGAATTACAACGTAGCCAATAACCTGGGTGGCACAGACAGCAGAGTAGCCTAAGGTTCACGCTGCTAATAGAAATAGTTACATTCTATTTACTAGAGAGCCTTAATTTGCCATCTGAACAGAATTAGTTCATTAGTTAAATCAGTGTGTAGCACCATTTGTTTCCTTTAAGTAACATCACTGAAATTTAAATGAGAGGATTGCATAAACAGTTAATAAGATGCGAAAATAAGAGTACCATGAAAGAAGGGATATATACTTTGCTACACAGTAAAGGGCAGGAAAAAATACTAAGACCTTTTCTCAGAAGCTGTGTTTTTCACTCACATTTGTGAGATCTGCTTTTGCCTCACTCTACCTCTACTCACCTTCCAAAACATACCTCAGAGGTGTGTCAGAACCTCAGCTATAAATAACAGAGAAAAAACCAAAATAAAAAAAGGAAATAAAGAAAAGGGAAGAGCGGTGTTTTTAATGTTTATATTCCTAAATTGTATGTGTAAAACAATGAAAACATTTGTGAAGGAATCCTTTACTTCAAGAAAATTCTTTTCAGATTAATTTTAAATTAAACATATGCCCATATCTCATATTTACTTAGCAAGTAATCACTGAAATCCCTACATATTCATGCCAGTTATTACAGAAATTAGACTGAATGCATAGAGAAATTTTTTGAGATACACTTAGGCTTTTCTTTTCCAATAAAATGCACCACAAAGGGAATAAAGAAATTCTTTGCCCAAATTAATGGTGAACTATTTTGTCATGAGAATAGAAGTTTATATTCATTTAAATGAAAGCACATAAATTGTTCTTGACAAGAAAAACAAAGCTAGCCTTAGGCAGTATTTTCATTATAGAAAAAGGCACATGTCCATGAATATCTAGTATAATATTAACAAAAACTGTTCAATTAGCTATGCATGGGCCATTGTTATGAATATTTATTTGCATCGCAGCTGGGTAACATTGATACCTTTTTTCCAGCCTGTTTAGAGATACAAAATGAAGTGAACATTACTGCTCAGTGGAGAGCAGCAGAGCTTCTCCAGAGAGCTGGTGGGGCACTTATTAGCAGAACTTTCTTAACTACCAGTTCTTTCATTCTTTTTCACACTGGAAATCTACCCAAGAAATTTTAATCTACTTTTGAGCAATTTTGATCCAGCCTAATCACTTATTTTCATTAAAGGAAAGCTATTTCTGGAAAGACAACATAATGCATGAGCTTTTTTTCCTGAAGTTGATTCATTTGAACTGCATTCTAATTACATAACTCTCACTTTTCCAAAATATTTCAATTTCTGGTAGAAAGCACTTCAAAATAGAAATATTAAAGCAAAGCAAGTTTTACCAGTGTATGTGTATAAAAATTACTAATCTTAATCATTATAGGCTTAAGAATCAAATAGAATGGATGTATCAGTAGGAATGCTTATGGTTAACAATTTAGTATTAATCATCATGTGCTTTACATCTTCCATTACAAAGAAAATTTGAATATTAAACATTTGCAATGAATTACCTGTGAAAAACTGCAGACAAAAGGCTTACTTTGGCAAAAATACATTAATGTGGTTAAAAATGTTGTTCTGTATATGAATAGAGTTATTAGCTGAAGAACTTGCTCTAGGAGGAATTTCAAACAATGAATCATTAGACTATTGCTCACTATTAGAAACTGAAAAAGCTAAATTAATTGAATAAATTTGTCCCATTTATGATTGGCAGAAAAGAAATCTTTAAGAAAATGGTTAAGAAAAAGTTACACATGGTCCCTTGAAATTTTATTGATCACTGATCTCATCCTTGTTTCCATTCTGCCACTCCAGGAACCTTTTCCGAAAGTCACTGAGCTCAGCAGGAATCACTTTATATAGTGGACAAGCAAAGATCCCAGAAATATTACAAATCACTGATTCTCCATCAAACTGTTTCTGAATGATTAAGGCAAGAATCGGTTCTGTTAACTGTTTTAGAATTTTCCTCTGCTCTTCTTTAGGCTTTATATAGATATTAACAGTATTTCTTTCTCAGCAGCACAATGCCATGCACTACAAGAACATGTGTATAGAGCAGGAAGTTCTCACAGCGTGTTTTGAAAAAGAGAGAAATGGCAAAAAGTAAAATGTGACATAAATATATAATGTAACTGTAACCCCATTAAGAAACATAAAAGAATAAATTCTATTTTAAGGTTGCTTAGAGGAAAGCAAACAGGATAATATAGAATAATGCAATAGGTAACCCTACAGAAGATGCTTTGTGCACACACAGATATTGTTGATTTCTAGACAAGTTCACTTGATTCCCTTCCAGAGAAAGGCCTAAGTTGACAGTAAGATACATTTTCTGTAGTTGATCTTGCAAGCATATATAACCTACCCTCCTCTATAAAATATGACAATTGGCATAGCAACACACTGAGAAAGAAAGGATAATAAAATTGTGATAAATATTCCTCTCAGAAAGACTTTGTTTGATTTTAACATGTCCAGAATGAAGATATTAAAAAAAAAAAAATAAAGAACATCTTGCAGCTGATGAGCTGGGTAGAAAAGAAAATAAATTTAAGTGACATGATCTGGATAGCCCTCAAAATTGAAATCTCAACAGATCACAGTTTTGGAGACCACTGCCAAGAACGATGCATGTCCAAAGTTTTGTTATCTATTAGAACACAAGCTGCTTGCCTCTTGCACTGCTCTCTCTTAGCATGTGTCACACCAAATGCATAGTTCTGCCATCACACCAGTGATAGGAGTTGTTATTGTAAATGTATATGTTGCATGTTGGTGATGAAATGGGAAGCGACAAGCACCAGAGGAATTTTGCTGGTAATTTCTTTTGATGAGATACTTGCAAGTGTAAAAGCAAGAAAAAGCCAAGATAATAAATGATAGGGTTCTGGAAGAGTTGAAAGGAAGAGGCTCCTGGTTAAGCTGGACTGTCTTGGCAGCCAAATGATGGCGTGGTAACAAAGCGGTAAAAACAAAACAGCGGCTGCGAGGCTGTGGCAGCACAGACATGAGCTGCATGAGCCCCCTGGGGAGCTGCCACGGTGCTGCACTTGCTGGCCCCCAAAGGACCTGTGCCCACTGCTTTCTGGCCATTTCCTGAGCTAACTGGATTACAGAGAGCCTGTGTACACCTGACCATGCTACAATCACACGCTCGTTTGGCCATGCAGGCACGACATTGGGGTAGGTGCATACTGCATGTGCCTCATGCAACAAGATCCATAGGCATATTCCAAGTGATCAAAACCAGATCCAGGACAGGAATTTCAAAACAGATTAGACCTGAAGCTCCAATGAAGGCTCAGCATGGGAATGGGGCCAGGCAAGCATCAGTGTGAGCTGTTGTCCTCAGGGGCAGAGGGACTGGTAGCAATGAAGGACTGTTTAGTTTGAATCAGCAACTAGACTTTTTCATATAAAGTTACAAAACTTGCTATTTGTGAGGAAAAAAGCCTATAAAAATGTGTTTATTTAGTGTGGGAAAGGTTTAAGACGCAATAAAAAAAAAAAAAAAGAAAAAAGGAGCTGAGCAGGCAAACCTCAAGCTTAACCTCAAGACTTTGCAGCTTGGAGCTCAGGGGATCTCTCAAGTCACTCGAGTTTTATCTCATCTTGTCACTGGAGAACAGCAACGAGCTACGCTTTGAAAGGAAAATGAGGAAAGGAAGGTTGGAGTAGCTATTTGTTTATCTTTCCAGTTCTCAAACTATAAAAATCCCCTGTAAGTTTATTTTTATGGCATATTAGATGGAAAGGCAGGTTCCTGATTTGTCTGTAGCCTGCTGACAGACTCATTCCCTGAGAAAAAAAATCAGCTGCAAGATCTACACCCTGTCCCTTTCTTTTCCTCAGCTGTCTACCAGACCTTCAAGAGCCTGTCTGGAAATTTTTGTCAAGACACACTAAAATAAAGTAGGAAGAGATGTTCCTACAGTAACCAAGTTTAGTGGTACAGAACTTTGAAGAGCCCACAGGTTTTCTATCCAAAATGTGTTAATTAAGTATTTTGTGGCTAAGAAAGCATCAGTCTTATTTAGATATGCCAACAAGGAGCATTCTTCAATTCCTACATTTGGCAGTTGAGACACTCTGTGAGTCACCTTCAAAATTTGTCTTATTGAACACTCTGAACCTGAACACTCATCAGGTACAACATGGTGTCAAAAGCAGCCTGTGAGCCCTCAAACTGAAATTAAAAGGTGCCATGAAGCACAGCAGAACCCAGGTTGAAGGGTTTCAACTACCGCTTTCTGGAAGCTTCAAGTATTGTTCAGCATCTTCAAGTTTAGTGCTCAGCTAAAAGCACTACAGTGATGACCTGTGCAGTCAGCAGCCAACAAACAGCCACAGAGAAAGCTGGATAGAGAAATTAAGAGACATTTACTATGCATGCTAAAAAATCAAAAAGGACACAGGAGAAATCTAACACACCAATCTGGTTTTTGATATTCAGCTCTCATACAGGGAACCTTTAATCTGATTGAACCAATGTGGTGACTGTTTGTTTTTCCTGACTGGGAGTGCACATGTGTATGTGATAGTACCATGGCAGCAGGCCAGGCTATTAAATGGAGCAACTACATTCAATAAGAAGCAAACAATGGCATTAAGCTTTCTATCATTTTTGCTATTGGATTGAATCTGAAGTTTTCAAAAGAATGTAAGTTCGGCACTTGAAACATGGAAAGCCAATATAACTTTAATTTCTAAATACCAGAGTTCTTTTCTTGGGTAGCTTATGAACCTAAGCTACTCCAGGATTTCAGGAAAAAATTCCCTTTCACTTTCTGCCCTTCGTTGTAATCTGATCTGTTGAGATAAAAGGGCAGGTTTGAACAACAACTTCCCCAGAACTCAGAACACTAAACACTGTCAGCATTGTCGTGCTGGAATTGCACCAGCATCATCCACCATGAACAGCCTGTTTTATCACAGGGCAGCAGCATCCATCTCAGCTGCTGCTGTATTTTCTATCAGACTTCTGAGTGGCCTCAATCTTGGTCATTCCACTTGGGAAACCAGAGGTTTCCCAAACCTGGTAGTACGAAAATTATGGCATATATTTAGATGTCATAATCAAGTATAGGAAACCATATTTATATCTATAATATATAACATTTTTGCGAGGTGTGTCCTTCAACTTAGGCTTAAGCAGGAAGTAATCTGTTCCACAGTACTGTGTCCCACCTTTTTTTTCCTCCAAAGAAAAAGGAGAACAAACAAATATTTGGACTGCCACAATAGCATTAATAAACATGAGAATGCAACAGCTAGTGTTATTCTACAGAAATGAATGAATAAATAAATAGACTATAAGCACTTTATTCTTCTCACATAATTTCTTCTCAGTGACATTATTGAACAGACTGTTGAAAACAAACATCGTTAAATGAGAAAAGAAGAGCAGGAGCCTGTCTAATTCCCCACTGCAACATTTTCCAATGACGAATGCTCCCTAAATGGATTTAGCTTTTTGAAAAGAAGTCAGAGAGAAATTTGATGTGGCCCCCTGACCCCTGGTAAGCACATGTATCTTCACCTGTCACATAACACACTGGCACTTGCTTACTTTTCAGCAAAGACTATTGATTTTGCTTATTGGCTGCAGGCTAGTCCATAAAGAACAAATTACAAAGTCAGAGGTCTACAGTTAGCAATTGCTTGCATGATAACAGAGAACTCAGCACTATTCCCACAATGTGGTATTAACATTCTCACAAATGTGTGCAAACCTAAAACATTCACTTCTGCTGTGAAGTCCTCTGGATTTTCAATGATACACAGCAAGCAGAACATGGAGTACATCCCATCCCATCACAAATGATCTAAAACTACAGGGATTTTGCCCCAGTACATAAGCTACACTTGTGGTTTAAACAGTTTCTTTGTAAAGAATAAAGAAGGAGAGGATTAAGCAATGGTTACATTCTACTATTAAAAAAGAAAAATGTTTGACACAACCTACTTTTATTATGAATGACCTTACAACTAAATCTTACACAAAAAAATCCAACATGGTGAGTTTTAAGAAATGTATCATTGTGCTACTTACTCTGGAGTTGTAAAGTTTATCTTTACCCCCACCTTGATAGATGACCTTGGGGACAAATAATTTGATTTTCTGCACCTTGCTTTCATCTTATAGAAAATAGGATACAATACTGTTGTCTGATGTTCAAATGCTGTTGAAACCCACTGCCAAAACGTCCCTGCAAAAGACAGTGTAGCCTGGCTTTTATTACTGAAATGGGACAGGCATAGGAGAAGAACCCTGGTGAGGATCAAAACTGGAGAGCCAGAACAAGTTCCCAAAATATCATTTTAGGTTCTGGATCTTTAATAATACTTGCCTGATATAATGATTGCAATTATCTTTTAATACACAACCATACAAAAATAGAAATAGATACTGCTCATCTGGCATATGTTTTTCAGCAAAAGTCATGAGAACGACACAGAAGGGTCTGAATTTAATGCCATTTCAAGCTCAAGAAATTTATGATCATTTCAAATATGAGGTTTTTAATGAAGAAAAAAAGTGAGCTACTGTCTTAACTCATTACCTGAGAAAGGGCAGTTTTCTTAAATTTTAAAAGATGTCTTTCATAAGAAAATGTGATGATTCAGCAGGTATGACAACAACTTTCAAGAAAAATTTCCTTTTCTAGGATATTTGACTGAAAGAAAGAGGCTGGAAGTTTCAAGGGTGAGTTACAGCTGAGCATATTTGACAATCCTGAGTTCCCTGCTGAAATCGAAGTGTTCAGGAAGAAAGAGCAACAAAAAGCACTTTGGGAATTCATAGTAAGCACTGGCTTAGTGTGTTTCTACAACAGACTGTTTTGCTTCAGGTTAACTGATCACCAATTAACCAGAACTAGTAAGTGTATTCGTAAATTCTACTGCTGGCACTTACTAAATGTTTCTGGTTTATCCTAAGACTGAACATGGTAAAAGCCTAGAATAATAAGCTATGCAGAAACCTGAACAGGACAAAGTAATCTTGTGGAGTAATTTGGAGGGCAAACTGAGACCAGTGATTTCTCAAGACATGGCCCTTCCACTGAGAAGGCACAGGCACCTGCATGTGGTCAAATGGCCTGCAGGAACAAGAAGCCACAAGGCCTCATCAAGCAGTGACAGTCACAACATAAAGAAAGGCTCAGAACAATAGATGGGAGACACTGTCCCAAGGTTGGTTGGACTTCAGAGGTGGTGGCAAATAACTTCTAATTGCCAAGAGGAAGTTTGTGCCACCTGGGGTACACTGTGTTTTTTAAATAGCTCCAGGTGTGGTGACACAACCACTTCCCTGGGCAGCCTGTTCCAGTGCTTGAAAATCCTTTCAATAAAGAATTTTTTCCTAATATCCAATCTAAATTTTAAAAGCTTTGTTAATCATCTCCAAGGGGGAAATTCAACTTCACACATTACATGATTATTGGGTCCCCTTCTCTCTGTTCTATAGTGAGATCAGCCTAAAAGTGAGGTCTTGTGGTGGCTGAACAATTTTACTGTGCCTGGTCCACAGTACTAACAGTGACCATATTTCTTAAAATCACAGATTCTGAGTCTTCTCATAAAAAACCCAGGCAAGAAACATATCACAGTTTTGGATGCCTTCATCAAGGTCAGCAGCCAAAATTCAGCATTACTGTGAACTCAAGATAGTAACAGGGGTTAAGCTACAACTAACCGTCCTGAAAAGTCCCAGATGGAGTCTTCAATAAGCATATTTAAGTCTACACTTTGCAAAACCTTTCCATTGGAAAAAGTTAGGCTTTACTTTCATTTACCACTTCTCATCTCACTCCCTTTCCACTTTGATACCCCACAAACGTCTGTCACACAATGGGAAACCAATACGACATTATGGATTGCATTTCTGTCTCCATTCTGTAATTGAAAAAAAAGAATAAATTGCACATAATAGAGAAATAAGCCTCCATACTGAAAGATAATGCAGAAACCAAGTAAGAAAGGGCATGCAGATTCCTATGTGAAATTGTTATAGTATTGCCAGTTACAGGGATCAAATCCAGTGAGTTGCCCAAAACCTGGATTTTAAAAGCTTTTGAATTTTTCTGGTGTAGAGGGATTTTATGGTTTATGTCTTCCAGAGTTTGTAAAATTAAAAAAAAAAAAAAAAAAAAAAACAAAAAAAAAAAAAAAAAAGAANAAAAAAGAAAAAAAAAGGAAAAAAAAGGCTTACTTTGCAAATATTGAAGTTGAGATAGTTATTTTCTCAGATGAATGCAGATTCTGGGGCTGTACGAAGACCTCCTTTATCAGCAGACATGTAAAGAAATAGCAACATGATGGCCTTTGATCCAGACAAAGATTAAAATATAGTCCAGGAGAGATCACTTGATGTCTAAACCTTCTGACCTCCTTGGCAAGGCTCTGTAAGGACCTCTAGCTGCAGAGAAGAGCTCACTGTGCTCAGCTAGGGATGCTTGCAATTTGATTAAAGAGAATTACCGTCATGCAGTGACGTTATTTTCTCCTTTATAACAAGGCTGAGAATGACATCTCCAGTTAAGACATTTAGAAATTATTTCTGTTCTTTTAAATTACTTTTCTTAGTTTTAATACTTTCCAGTTTTGTTTAATGTTAGCATTTCATTGAAAAATTCTTACTAATAGCCCTAGTTAAAGAAGAACACCACAGCCACAAAAGGAGAAGTAATAAAAGATGAAACACATCTGGAAATAAGACCTTCCCTCTAATCTTGTCCAAGACAAAAAATCCTCATGAATGGACCTAGAGAGAAAAGCTGAAGGATCTCCATGGATTACAATTAGCACACCTACTGGTCACATGAGTCAATCCCCAAGAACGTGGGCTGGAATCTGGGCTGAAAAGCAGATGACCTGTGTTCAGCTCAATGTCAAGAAGTACATAATTACTTGTTAAGACCGAGATGAGCTTCTCCAATTCCTCATTTTAATTTTTTTCGATCTGTATCAAAAACAACTCAAATTTGACATTTTAAAAACTATTACTATTTGGGTGGGAAGGGAAAGATTCCTGACTGCAAATAAAAGCTGATATGATTATTCAAACGAGCCACTATCATTTCACTAGCAAAATGGAACTATTTTACTTTCAAATGACCAAATCTTGATTTCAGTATTCAAGTTCCTTTTCATTTCTCACACACACTGTCTTTGGAATGAATTAAACTTGCATTTTCTCATTTTTTACCTCCAGTGGTTATCTCCAATGTGGTTGAAAAAAAGGAAAGATGCAGGAAATCAAGGTTTCTGAACCAAGAGCTAACTCAACCACACGCAAATGCATTCACTTCCACTGTCTTCACTGGGTTATGCCAAAACACAGTGCACTCTGTTTTGCCTCTCTGCCACTGCCTTCTACAGAATTTTAGCTTTGGCCACTTCCAGTTATCGACAACCTGCATCTATAATTCAATGAATAAAATATTGAAACATTTAATATTTTTAATATTGCAGAGTTGCCAATTCCATTTCCTGCTAGTTTCTATAAATCAAAGAAGCAAAATCAATATAACCAACAGTAAGACACATATCGTCTTTTAATGCCCAGTCATAAAAAAAAATGTAAAATACATAATTATTTAGAACATATGTTAAAGCTCTCACCATCATACTGGAAAATAAAAAAAATTAAAAAAAAAAATTCTGAATGCTGTTCTTTTGAAAGTGTGAACCTTTTTATAACCCATTTTTATAAAGGAATGCTGGTTTGAGTTGAACACATGGAGAGCAACGAACAGACACTTTTGTATTTGCAGTTAGGTTTGATGAGACAGTGGTCTCATCAAAAATCAACTATTCTGTTTAGCTATATTCTCTGAAAGAAACTTTGAAAGTATCTATTGTTACTATAAAATAAATAAAATCCCTACCCCTAGCTGAGGCTGAGAAATTTTAAGTGAAATTGTTATGTGCAAGATATCTAACTTCATACTAAAATCTGTACTTGTAAGGACACTACTAGGAGTTACAAACAGTTATTGAGCCAATATTTGTTTCAGGTAGAAGAAAGCATTTCAAATTTATTTCAAACAGTGCAAGTCAGTGCTGCTGTTTAAAATTCATCACAGAACACTTCAGAAAAGACTGCTTATCTATTCAAGCCACACATTTTAAGTGAATTCTTACTAAATTCTCTATGTACAGATCAGGATTACATGTACTCTGAATACGGAGAGCTTCATCTGACAAATTAAAGAGAGAGAGTGGGGTGTTCAGCAGAGTCCAAACAGGGAGATCTACTCTGCCTTGTAAAGGCTGACAGTGTAATATGTCAGGCAAGGAGAGCCTCGGGTACCAGGGCCAAGCGGTGCTGGTTCCCAGGGTGTGATTTAGTGTCTCAGGGCTGGCGGCTTTGCGGCGCGTGGACATCTCACGGTGCCGAGAGAAGGGAACAGATTTGTCACCGCCCGCTGCCAGGAGCCGTCCCGAACAGGGACATTTTCGGCCTTCGACAGTGATTGCTGTTACTAATTCTACTGTGAAACATGCAGAGCATCTGCACGGGGACTTCAGGAAAGTGCTGCCAAAACAGCTCTGGCTTTATGCTGCTGCTCCTGGTGTCTGGTTGAGGCAGCGATGAGACAGATCATATGACTTAAGCCCTTGCAAGACCTCATCACTTTTCATGGGAGAACGGAAAAGTGCTGATCCCAAGCCTTTTATGCTGAGGGAAAGCAGATAAAAATCTGCAGGTGTAACTTAAAAAAATCGGTATGAGAAGCACAAAATAGTGTCAATAAGGATGAATTTCTAAGGAAAACAAATAAAGATCAAGTATGTGATGGCAAATAAATGAAAAGAAAAATTTAATGATATAAGTACAGAAGTGTGCATTGTTAATCTATGTGGATAACATTCTGATTTCCAGAGTATCTGTTAGTTTTAAGCTGCAAACAGTATTGATACAAAAAAGCACAAAGATGAATGGATGTAACAATTCCTATTTTATTTTTCAAATGAAAAAGAACTAGTGATAATTGACTGTAACTGTGCCTGCCTCCATCTCTAGAGAGACATAATCATTCTGGATATATGAAAATAGATTGCTCATTCTAATCCACTATTGTTTTATACTCTTTGGGGCCCACTTCTCAGCTGGTAATAATCAATGGTATTAGTCATTGCAATACAGGGAGCAGACTTACTCTAGGAAGGGTTCTGGCCTTGAGCAAAACTCACATCACCCATTTAATTCTCTTCCTAGCAGCAGCAAACTTAACAAGGCTTGAACAAGAAGTTGTCTCCTCTCATCCAGTGTGCCAGGAAAAGGTCAGAAATGCTGCCCATACATTGCCAAATCATACCAAGAGCAGCCACCACAACCCATGCACTTGATGTATGACCCTAGGTCCTCCCAAACACTGAAGTTTTCACTTTGAGAGCGCTAGAGAAGTTCTGCAGAACTGTTGAGAAATTGGTGTTTCAGAAGCAAGGCAAGAATGCCTTGGTTTTGTGCACATCCTCAACCATTACCAAGATGCCAAGCTTTTTCTTTGCCTGTATTTTCTTGGCCAGAATTATCATGCCTTGCATTTAAGAGTGTCATAAAACTATGTGAAATCTACCTGGGCTTTTCTAACTTGGGCAACAAAACAAGTCAAACACAGAGAGAAGAGTCTTCCCTGCCCCCCCAGTGTTAACTGGTCACATCTTACTTGAATTATCAGTTTGAAAAAACCAGAAATTGGCTGCATGTAACTGTTAAATAGCATTTTCAATCCAATTCCAAGAGTCTACAGTGAGCATGAATTGGATAAGTACTCCATTATTCAGTCCCAATATTATTAGCATGGGAGGAGCAAGGTTTATCATTGTTGTCAGCATGATTATGCAGCTTTCTCATTTGCCTTATCTCAGAGAACATACACAGCATGGTCCTGATCAGGTTTGTCATCTTCCCAATGCCTTGGTGACGATGACAGTCAGAATGAATGAACAGATCGGCACTTTGAAGTGCTCATTGATATCTTGAGGTCAGATGTTTCTCGCATGTTCCTGGACGCTTTCCAGGCACATGGGATGTGACAGGAGCAATGGTAGCACAGGTGGCTCTGCCAGTCTTCCCCAGCTCTACCCCGCTCCTTCCCCGCTTGGCCTGGCTGGTTAACATGGACCAGAAGTCAGTGCAGGAGTTTGCCACCTTTTCTTTTTGGTAATGAAGAGCTGTTACATCAAAGCAGTTTGGGAGCATTGCTTAAACTGTCTTGCTGAATCTGAGCTAGCTATCAAGTTATTCCTCCCACACAGAGCAGAACAGCTTGGTCCTGCTGTTTAGGGGTCCTTGCCAGCTGCAGAGACAGGAAAGGATTTTTTTTTTCCCTCTTCACTTTTACTTGCTCTATTTTCTCCTGTGCAAGTCTGTTAACATTTGCAGCTTGGAGAAAATATAATTCATAAGAACACCCAAACAAAAGGATCAAAGATTGAAAAAATAGAAAAAAAAGAGAAGAAAATCAATATGTATTAGCATGGCAGAGCTCTTGTCAGCATGAATATTCAAGAAGAACAAGTTCTGAAACCCTTAATCTGCTTCAATATTTATTTTTTTTAATTCTTGTTTTTATTCAAGCAAATACATCCCAACACATGCAGAAGAGCTGCAATTGCAAAGATGTCACAGTTCTTGTTTGGAGCAACTTGTATTGTTAAGAGAAGTCAATGTGAAACTGCCCAAGGAAAAACTCAAGGAATGTGCTGTGCTGAGGTTAAAATAGTTTATAAAATAATAATACCTCTAGGACATATAAACTTAGGTGAAAGTTTTGTTTCCCTTTCTCCCTTAAAAATAAATGACGCTGGAGAAAATCTTTCTTAGCATTAGAGTTGGCCGTTAACATGTTCTGGTATGCATTTTTTACAAAAATCCCTGGCATCACCAGCTCCTCAGACCAATATATACAACTGCCTTTAACAGCCAGAGAAATGAATGGCTGACACACTTTGGAGCAGTCCCTGGCAAACAGCATGGCTGCAGCAAGAAGCTGGACAGCAAGAGAAGAAAGAGAAGAAAGGTGTGCCTCCAGTAAATAAACACACCCAAAGAATCCCACTAATCAGCAAATATTTTCTGCTATTTCCATAATGAAACTCCACTCCTGTGAAGAACTTTTCATCTTCCAAGCCTAGGGCTAGAATGGGTAAATTATAAGTCAGCTCCTGGAGAAGCACTGCCTTACGCACACTACATGGGTGATCTTGACATTGCTCCTCTTCAGAGACCTCCAGTCCCAGAGGAATCATCTTCTGTGACATAGATGAGCCTTTCAGCTTCTAGCTGACAGCAAATTGGCTCAATTCAGCAGCTCAGGCAACTGAAAAAATCTGTGCACCACCACCATGTGTCATGCTGCTTGGCCTCCTAGCACATTCTAACACGTACTGCTGGCAGTGCTCTACTCCAATTGTCCCTGAGAAAAAGTTATGTTTAAAAGTCCAGGTAAAGATTTCAGGTGACACTGCAAAGAGATTTCAAAACTCCAACAAACACTATGAGCCAGTGTACTGCTACCTACTACATGACTACTCCTATTTACTTGATTGGTCCATTTACTCCTATTTACTTAATGAGTCACATGGAATGTTTAAGAATGTGTTTACAATAAAATGCAAAAACCTAGCCAAAGCAGCTGCCTGAATTCATCTAACATGAAGGCAGTCTTCAGGTTAATCAAAGAAAAAGAAAACGTAGCTCTTCTGTACATCTATTTTGCTTTACAGAAACAAAGGAAAGGTATCCAGAAAGGCAACATGGACCAAAGAAAGGTATTACACAGCCAATGTAACCTACCATCAGCATCTAATGGTGTAAGCCTTAAGGCACTTTAACTCAAAAATTTCTAGGTAACTTGAACTCTTGAAGAAAAATACGAAAGACAGGTAATTTCAGAGATATACAGGATCCAATCCAAAAAGAGCTTCGTACATCAAAACCAGCACTTTGAAATAAACCCGGAAATAAAAAGCAAGTCTGAAGCAGGTCAAGATACCACTAAGAAAGCAGGAAGTCACTAACCCGTTCCAGGGGGGTCAAGGATACCTCCAAATGAACTGCAGTAGCAGGTTCAAAATGTGGCAGTTGTGGGTTGCAATTTTCACATCCAATAGTTGCATTGCAAGAATGAAAGAAATGACATCTTCCTCCCCCTTCCCTAATGATGAGTGACATTGGTACCAGGACAGAAATGTGACTGTAGAGATACATGATGCCCAATCAGTATTGTGTACAGGCTTATTGCATACTTGAATTATCAACAATACTGATCTCCATGCAGCTTAATTGCATCTTACTCTGCGCATGGCCCTGCCATATCCCTGTTTCAACCTCTTGCCTGACCCTATTTGCTGAATTAGAAGAAATCAGAATCTTCCCAAAAGATCACTTTGTCCATTCCCTTTTCTCAAAGCAGAATCAGCTGTTGCTGACAGAAGAATGTCCAAAAATCTCAGTAAGAGAATTCAGTGATGGAGATGCCACAGCCCAACCACCTTAAACATGAGACAGCTTTTCTCAAGTCCTGTTGCACTTTAACCACTGCCTCTCACCTGCTGAAGACCTGAAAAAAAGCCGAGGTAATTTACAGACTCAATCCTCTGCTGCAAGCTTTCAAAAGTTTGAAGGTTGCTACCACAATCTGTCCTTGCACATCCATTTCCCATTTCCTTTGCTGTACTAAACCACACAACCCTTCACTCCTCTCATTTAGGCCATATTTTTTTTTAATAATTTTGACAATCTTACTGTTCTCCTTTGGACTGTTTCCAGGTGGTCTCAGAGGGACAGAAAGAGGCAGAGGAAAGCCATTGGAAGGGGAGAAGTTGGCACAGCCTAGGTTTGCATCTCTCTGCATGCTAACTGAAAGACCCAGCATGACAGGAACAGAGAAATTCACAGGAGATGAGAAAGGTTCTGCCCCAGAGCAAAGGAGGAGCAGAGGAGGAAACGGAAGTCTGAGGTATAATCCAATTCCTTGTCTGCTCATGTGACCTGGCCATCACAAGGCCATGACTAAGAGTGGTCTGTCAGGCTGCAAATTCATTCTATGTAGTGAAAGAATACAGAAACATCTTTAATAGCTGTCCTAAAAAGCCTAATAACCAAAGTTTTCTGCCTGGGCACTAGAGTATGGTCCTTTTAATATGTGTGGGGTGTCAGAAGGACATGGCAAAACAAGCTTTGTTTTGTTTGCACACTGTGGTTTGGAAGGCATGTGAATTCTGAGCAGCTGGAATTGTGAGGTGTTTTCATGGAGAAATAACAAACCAAACAAAAACTCCTTCAAAACTTCAGTTCAGTCTAGAAGATATCACAACCTTTGCACAAATCTAAGGGTCCATGCTCTATTTAATCTACAGATGAATCAGTGGCTCAGCAGGTTGCTGCCATCTACGTATTTTACCTGTATGTGGGTTCACAGACAGGTGAGATTGTCACAGCTACTAGATTGATGGACCCTGGACTCTTGGTCTCAATAAAAGGCTGGTCTGCACATACAATCCTCCCCCAACACACAATTTTTGCTTTTAGACAATGTCCCTCATGACACATGAACATCTACTTTTGCAGTTTGTCTGAATTTTTTTTCCCCTGAAGGAAAAACCTTCTTGATCATAGGAAGAATCTTCCCTGAAAAGATACTTTCTTCTGCCATTTTATTTTTTCCATCAAGATGTAAATAAGGTTCTTACACCAAAATATCTTTAGCATTTACAAGAACTTACGAAAAAGTAATTGACATTTCTTGACATGATCAAGGGTTCGAACACATGCCTTTCACATTACTTTTCTCCCCATAATATGAATTATTATTATATTCTGCTCTCTGAGATCTTTACTTCAAGTAGTTTTTCCACTGTATATTTTTTGTTTTACACTCAAGCATACAAATACTGACCATAAGACAATAAATATTCACAAAAGGATAGCAAAATATTCCAGGATCTCACTTCCAATTTTTATGGCATTAGATGCTTGGTAAAGAGGCTGTTGTGCTCAGAAAGCTCCTCAGACACCACTTCTAAGCCTGACAGAGACCGTGAATCAGAGCCCTCAGCTGCAGCAGTTCACAGCCAGGGATATTCATGTAAACTGAAATCAATAATGATTTAAACCAGGGTACCAGGCCCTCAGCTCTGGCCATGGCACAGAGTCAGTTGCCAAGACAGAGGAGGGATGAATCACTGGGACAGGAACATCTGACCCCACCTCTCCATTAATCATCAGACCTCTTGAGCCTGCAACCCTTGGACATTTGGTCCTTCCTGAGCTGCTCCAGCATAAACATTGTAAAATAAAACCTGAAAGAACCTGTAGCATACCCAAGTCACAATTCTGCATATTTTTAAAAGCAAAAGCCCCCAGAAAACCAAACCAAAATACCCAACCCCCAATCTTCTACATTTGAAACAGTACATTTATTCTAAAGGGACTGCTGTTGTGTACCTGACATTTTGTTTGTGACTGTTCATAGAAGATTAGGATTAGGAAACGTGACTCAAAGCTCTGAAAACACTATCCTGGAAATACATTAAAAATTCATGTCTCCAACCTGTTTTCATATTTGGAAAATTACTTTAAATATTTTTAAAAGAGTTCACTTCTACTAAATTGCCTTGTAAATACCGTAATGACTCCAAATACAAAGTTTAATAACAAACCAAAGGTAACCAGCAGGATGGAAAACTTGGTGTGTTTACACTTGAGCTGTTTCCATTCTTTTCCTTGTTAGAAGAACACTTTGCACACCCGTATGTGTAAGACTTCCTGCAGTCTGCTGAACTTTTCATGGTTAGAAAATTACTTTTCTCATTTTATAGTTGTGAGGGCAGTTGAAAAGCATGTGATTGCTCTAGAAACACTCTTCTCGGGGTTGTACACCCTCACACCAAGGTGAATATCAAGAAACATATGATTAAATGAAAGCAACCATCTGCAACAGCCCCTGAGCTAAGAAATCCAGAGTGAGATAAGGTGGAAGCTCCTACTTATTTCTGTGGTTTTGGAAGATAAAATTCAGGATCTTAGACAAAACATCAAATTAATCTTTTACTCATGTGTTTGTCAAAACCATAGTTCTATAGCAACAAAGTCAGATTTAACTTTTCTTTGAAGTTTTATTACATTTACCTGAGTGTTACTTTCAACATGAATACTTCTGCTCAACCCAAAGCACATAGTAACTATTGCAGACCTGATTCTGAGGTCAGATGGAGGCAATTAATCATTTATTCCACTGGACTTGTTGGAATTACAGCGAGACAAATGGGTTCATCAGAATTACAGCCCCTTAGCTGCAATAAATAAAATATATATTCAAATCTGTGAGCAATTTTCTATTACTTAATCTTTCATTTTCATTTCCCCACAAACTTTATCCAAATAGAAATTAAAGCACTGTGGCTAAAACTGAGAGCTTCATGAGTCCATAAAAGGCACAAGACTAATGTTCTCTACGTGATGGCAAATTACACTTCTTTGTGCGCATTACAATACTTTTACAAGAGTTGCTACGTAAAAAGAAAATACTGAAGATCATTTAACACAGTAAGAATTCACTTAAATGAACTGCCAGGAGAACAGAACTCTTAAAATAATTGATTTTTCCCCACATCAGATGAAAAATGCATAACACTGTACAATGAAGTCCGTTTGAGCAAAAGTCATTTTCTGTCCATTAAAAGAAACATAAAATACATTGGGGTACTTAATTAAAATCTTAGAACCGTTTTGCACACCATAAATTTACCAAACACACACAAATTTAAGTAAAATACCTTAATTAATGCTTTTACTAAATCTATCGGTCCTCCCAAATATTTTATAAGTGTAGAAAATTTACATTCACTACAGTTCGAAGAATACCACTGTCGCTTAGAAATAAATTCATAACAGTTGCTGCCTCAATGTTTCTGCCAGCATGCTGATGCCTTACATTTATGGAATGTATGGAGTGATTTGGAAATGACAGCTATCTCATGATAGGCAATACCAGCAGACAGCCTTTGAAAAAAATCTGTACTGACCTCACCTCCATGCAGTGCCTATTGACAGTTGTCACTCAAACTGTGATATCACATAAACACTTTCCGATCTGAGGCTTAAGTTTCCATAGTAGGGCAAAATCCTGTTAACTTCTGACCCACCTCTCAGACATCCTTTCTGTTGTATTCATGTTTGCAAACTGCTGACAGCTTTTTCAAGGCAGAGCATGTATGGCTTGTGCAACACCTGCACTCCCTGCCCTCTAAGTTTCTTCTCTTTAAACCCCAGTCAGAAGCTTCGTGCTAATCAAAAGTAAAGAAATCTGCATCTGAAAAAGACACAGAGCAATCCAGAGAAAGAAACAGAATATTGTTTGAATGTATTCTATGTAAGACCTGTGCCACTTTTTCTACATGGTCTCTTCCTGTTATAGGTGGATCAGTTTTCCCCGTTACCTGTTCCTTCTTACTTCAATACTTTGCATAGCTCCAAAAACCTGTGATGAAATAATGATGAACCACAAAACCACACTGTAGATATCACCCAGATTATAAGGAGAGGTAAGGAAATATAAAATCCTCTGCAATTAGAAAACTTAGGACCTCCATAAGAAGGCAGCAGGGAATAAAGGGTTCTCAGTGTTATAAAAAGAATTATTTATAGCTGCAGCAAAGAAATTAATGTCCAGATATCACAGCTGTTGATACAATACTGTAATGAGAGGTTTCAGAAACATGGAGCATGGATGAGTGTTTATAACCACATCTATCTGCCCCTATGCAAAACTTCTGATCATTTATAACAAAATAAGGAATTCTTCAAACTAAGGAATTCTTCAAACTCTGTCTAAAATATTTAAAGGAAATCATATGAGTTTCTCTCTGTCTCCAGCACTTCACTATCAACTGCTAAAGGCTCAATAATCCAACAAATCTACTAATAGCACAGAAAGTTTCTACTCAAATACTATAACACCTCAATCTAGCCTTTCTTTTATATCTTCTCCACCCTTAAAATGTACATCTTACTTGAACAAAAAAATATGGATCTCTAGGGCTACATACAAAACATACCTCTTGAGGAGTAATTTCTTTGCCTATGGATTTATTTCCAAGTTACATTTTGCATTCTGAAACTAAATACAAAATACAGAAGAATGGTTAGGAACTTCAGCCAGGTTTTTGAAGTAAACAGAAACTTAGTTTTATAACTGAACATTTCGAATGCTTGTAATTCACAGGAACTGAGAAATAAGATCTGGTCTTTGTGAAACTGCACTAGATATGGATCTAGAATGAAAGGCTGTCCTAGAAAATTAGAGAGAGTTTGGAGATATGGATTTATTCTTAAGGATATATTCCTTCCTGGATGTCAGGTGCCATTTGTCACACCCTGGATTTTGCTGTCCATCAGGATATAGGTGAAAAAAAAAATTAAACTGCTTCATAGCTCAAGGAATTTAGTCAAGAGACATTTTTATACAATAGAGAAAGAAGTCACTATCCATTAACAAAGAATAAAAGATCCAGGCAAATCTATATTAGTGTGCATATGTACAGTGGCAGGATGCACAACACCACATTTCTTGAAGAAGAACTGTTGCAGAGAGTGCTGCAGCCCAACTAAAAATGTCACACGCTTTTGGCCTGCCTAGTTTGATGCAAGGGTGCAGAAATGCTTTTTCATTGCAACAGGGCTAGAGAGACACATAGCAACTTCTCAATCTTCAGGTACCTTTAGTTCATTAATTCATTTAGTCTGCTTTACTTGCAGGTTTGAAATTGCATTAAAGATGTAAAACAATCTCTTTCCAGGCTCTGGTCCTGAAATTGACACCCCATGGCCAGGCTGCTTTGTCCACTCTGAGCCCCATGGACTGCTCCATGGCTCCAGGCAGAGTGTCATCAGTTTGCCTACATGCTGCTGGCTGCATGAGCAGATCTCATGGTCACTGACACTGCTGAGAAGTGCCATTCAATAAAATGTAGACAAACCTTTCCCCACTTTTCTCTTAGGATAGCTTAGGAAGAGGGAGAGCAGCTGCACAATGAGACTGTTATAACTTCCACCAACCCATTCCTGAGGATCACACCTTGACCTTGGGCCACCACCCATTGCCAGCCCCAGACAGACATTGCTTTCTTCTCCCTCCACCCTGTGGGACCCCCACAGCTGGAAGTGAGAAGCTGGTGCTAGTTTTATTGAATGTATTCACGTAAAATGGGGGACCAAGGTCATCCAAATTCATTTTATCTGGGAGCTTTTGCATCCATCATGTCAGGCTGGTTTGCACTCGCCTAAATTCAGCCAGTCTGAGATGCAAGTACTTGTGCAACTGGAAACACCAACTCATGCAAGTGCAGCAGCCCTGAAATTTTAACTGGAAAGAGAGGCTTGACATTTATCCATTTTCAGGATACTCTGCAGCTCTGTTCTGGTTCATTGGTATGATCTTCCTGAAATGTTGACACTGAGCCACTAAAAATGAAAATGTATGGCTGTAATGAAAAATCTGCTCTGTGTAAGATGTCTGTTGGCCCAACAGCAGCACCTGTGGATTCTCTGGGATGATGTCACTACCACATGTCATCTCTCAAAAATGCACAGGGAAAACAGGGGTTTTCAACACAGACTGAGGTCGTCTAGTGCAGTTCAGTCTCTGTGACAGAAAATTATATAATTCTCCTTCATATGTTATGAACCATGAGCTACATGCAGTGAGGTACTGATGTTAGAGAGACAATTTCTAATGCCCTCTATACATATACACACATTTATTTTATATATATAACATAAGAAAAATACACACACATACGTAAATATATATAAAAACTATATAAAATATGGGACGATTTCCAGGCATGCCACCAGAATCTGAGTGATTAATTGCAAGAAAGTAGAAGCCAACTGAAAAGAGACATAAAACATATCCTATTCCTAGTTTCCCTTCCCACACAGTCTGGTGCTGTTAATTTAATTTTCTTAATTTAGTGACAATTACAGATGCAAATCTGACAGCGTGTAAAACCCAAATTTAGGAAGCAAATAGTAATTGCTGGGTTCATACCAACATCAAATGGTGCCTTTAGCATCACATCTGGTTTGTGATCTGAGAGGACTACCTCTGCAGGGAGAGGCATTCACAATTGTCTTTGAAAGTAGGATGAAGATTCTCATTATCAGGGAGTTTATCTGCTAGCAGTAAATTATGAGCTAAAGGAACACCTTCCTCAGTACTGCAGGAGCCAGACATGAAATTAGGAGGATATGGTGATGTTAGGCCAGGTGCTGCATGACTCCACAAACATCTTGCTCAGTTTTATACAGCAGGGACACTTTGTGGGAATTAGAGATCTTGGTATGCCTAGCAGAAAGAGAGCAAGGGTGGAAATAAATGGCGTTTCCTAACACGTCCTTGTTAGCTGACACCACGGAGACAAGAGTTGCTAGTGCTGGAGGACTGTGCTCATATATTAAGAAATGGATGATGGGCCAAATAACTTTAGTCTGCAAACTGGAATTAAGTTTCTGAGGCTCAGAGATCTAGGAATCCTGAGCTGTCTTCCAGTAAGAGGGCAAGCAACCTAATTTACTTACACCTTATAATGTGGTTCTATTATATTTTTTAAACAGAGTAATATGAAATAGATACCTATGGTAGTACAGACACTGTGTCAGAAGCCAAGAGCTTTCTTCTAGCCCTGTGTCCTTACAAAGGCAGCAGGGAGAAGTAAAATAGTGCATGGGTACAATTTACCATGAGAAAACATGATTCTCATTAAACAGCTTGACAAGAATATTGTGGTTTGGGAGACAGAAGGGCAGCAAGGGGCAGAGTTCTTGAGGGTCACATTGCTTTGCAGCCCAGGGCATGTGGTGGCCTCAAGCTTTATGAACACTCACTACCACGGGGTCTATTATCTGCGAGGCGCCACTGATGCCTGAATTATTGTATTTCAATAAAAATTGCAGCTTTGGTACTTAACCCAATAACTACATTGTTGCATTCCCTTCCCACGCTGAATTGGCATCGGCAAAGAAGTGGAAAGCAGGACAGCTGCCCCCATCCTCCCCCCTCAGCAGACACACATATATGGCAGCTCTGGGCTCAGACAGGCCAGGGACAAAGTGAGTTCAATTGGTGGTGCCAAGAATGCACCGCCACAAACCACAGAAACATCCATGCCAGGCACAAAGTATAAAATGCAGCCTGATTGGAGGCAGAGTGGAGACATTGTATCAGGGGCAAGGCAGAGATAAGCTAATGAACCCACAGAAATTTAAAAAAAACCCCTAAAAATAAATTTCAAAAAATATTCTCTAGAACAATGTGCTGTAAAAACCCAGAAGAAAAAAACCAACCACCAAACTATGCTGCTTACAAATGCATCTATGGATGCAAACTCATTACTCATTTATATATGAAGTGAAAAATATTAAGATAAATGATGCTATTTACTGCCATGATGCACCTAACATCAAAACAGATGTGTATTTTCAATGTTGGGTGCATTAAACACATTATCCAACTTTCAAAATATAGTAAGTGATTTATGCTAGAGGTTGAATATGCCCAAGCAGCAACTAAAAATATAATAGAAAAAGACCCCTAACAACCCAGAGCAGATCAGCCCAACTAAGATACAAAATCAGCCAGAAAGCTCAGATTTAACCAAAAAACTGGAAGGAAAAAATTAAATGAATCCTTGCTTTTGGGTATCTCAGGCAAAATCAATTTTTTTTGTAATGGTTCACAATGTTTTCCAGGATTTAATTGCCAGCTCTGGTACCTAAGAGAAACAAACCTATTTACCAACCAAGAAAAAAACATTTATAGTATTTGTATTTTGTCAGAGGATCCAACACAGAAATATATTTTCTGATAAAAGCATAAGCCAAAATTTCTGGAGTCAAGTACATTATTTACCAACAGCAAAATATCCATCCTCTCACAACATGTTGCAAAGGGAACACACATTAACATGGGGAAGCAAAGAAAACAACAAAGTATTTTAAATAAGCAACTTCAGATTTGACTACAAGATAAAGAAAAAAAAAAATCTCCAGCCAATCTGCTTACCTTAATAACCTTGTCAAAATACAAGCTCATCACAACTCAATTAAGCAGCCTGGGCACAAGGAGTTGTCCCAGGTGTGGTGGCTCACACCGAGGGGACTGGAAGAATACTATCAGGAGAGACTTTACCTGCTAGCAGCAGAGGAGTTCCACCTTGGGTGGCTCAGCTTGATCAGAAGGGCTTTCCTTCCTCGTTAAACACCTGATCAGGATAAAGAAACGCAGGTTGAAGCTTACATACATTTACCTCCCAATCAGTCTCGTAACATCTGAAATAATTTTAACCCTGATTTGCAGCCACTTGTCAGTCAGAGCAGTCAGCTGGAACTCAGGCTGTGTGTAAAAAATAGAGATGGCCAGAGCTTACATTTAATGTGTGGGCAAGTGAGCAAGCTCAAGGGTGAGATCCCTTATGAGGAGCAGTGGCTCTGCCATGGGGTTGTGCTGGTTGATATGGGGATAATGGCTGCAGGGTGGGAGGTCTTCACATCTGCTTTCTGAAAACTGGGAAAGGAATTAGCCTGGAAAGGGCTTAGCCACTGTTTAAATACCCTGTTAAGGGCATTGGGACAAAAAGAGGGGGTTTTAAAACAAACTAGGCAACTCCAGTATATTGTGGGGATTTACGAAAAAAATCATCGTAGTTATCACACAGTAGTAGCACGACCATCTTTGACATGCAAGAGTTGTTCTGAGTTTACAAATTGTGCTCAGTGATATTAAAAATCTGGGTTTGCTTTTAAGACGCAAAGGAACAAGGCTGCCAATATTCAGGAAATTGTTCCAAGAACAATTTGCTTCATTAGCCATGGGTCTGAGGCCTCCTCTGAGAACATATCATCACTTCGGGGGTGAGGAGAGGCCGATGGGATGAAACCCTAGGAATGCTCACCAGCTGGACCACCAAAAC
Source organism: Chaetops frenatus (assembly GCA_013400775.1). NCBI lineage: Eukaryota > Metazoa > Chordata > Aves > Passeriformes > Picathartidae > Chaetops > Chaetops frenatus. The sequence goes on from VZTR01002040.1 coordinate 82,523, forward strand.
GGGCAGCAGGTGGCCGGCAAGCAGCTTCCTGAAGGTGCAGCTGCTTGGCTCTGCCTAAGAGCTGTCCTGGGAAGGCAGGCTGGAAAAGAGCTCCTGCGGGAGGGCAGAGCTGTGCGAGAGAGCTTAGAGGGCCTGGCCAGGCCTGGGCGGTGCGGACGGCTTGTCTGACCCTGCCCAGAGCCACTGAGGGGCTGTGCCGGCCCCCAGGAGGGTCCCGCTCACCTGGCAGAGGTACTCCAAGAAATGCTTCCTGGTCTTGCTTCCAGTAACAAATTACTTCCCCATAAAGGAATATCCTTCCCACTGGGAGTTCAGTCGCCAGCACCCGGTCAGAAGTAGGGCGTGAGCTTGCTTCCCCTCACACTCTCGCTTTGCCTCTCTGGCTCTTTGAGAGTCACAGTCCCTTCGTGCTGCATTACATTGCTGCACTCCCTGGTGCCAGAGGGTGTAGGACACGTGAGAGTGTGGAAAACCTGAAGATCCAAGTGATCTCTGTCTGGCCTGGCTGAGATACTCACAAGCATTTGCTTCTTGAAAGCAGAATTTCCTCTTCTCCTCATGGTGTGCCCAATGCTGCAGCACACAGACCTTTGCTGTCTCGCAGAACAAGAAATGGATTCAGTTTTATCTGTTCTTAAGGGAACAAATAAAATCTGCATGGAAGCAGCTGTAAGCTGGAGAGATCTGCAGCTCCTGAGGCTGCCCTTGGCTGAAGGAAAGCGCCTCAGCTGCTGCTTTTATAAACCTGTTGACCGGTTTAGGACACAGGATTAGAGCCGGACTGGTGAAAGTCTGAGTAATAATTTGGGCACAACTTTTTTGCAATTTAGAAAAAAATATTTCTGATCACTTTTTCAAGATTATGTTTATGCAGGCTCCCAGCTACCCCTTGCAGCTCATTACTCACACAGAAGCATGAAGGGAAAAAACAAACCAAAATTATTCTAGATAGTCTCCCTTCAGGTTTTTAAGGGTAGTTTTATGAGTGTCCTTTCTAACTGTAAATACCTGGAGGGCAATCAGATGAGGGAGTGTTGGAGACTAGGTGAAATGTTTGATGGTTACACAGCACCAAGGAAGTCTGAGATAAACATAGAAGAGACAAGACTAGCTAAAGACTAGCTGGTGTTACTTGTGGGTAGAGTCAGTTGAACAGAATCATAGAATCATTTAGGTTGGAAAAGACCTTTAAGAACATAGTGCCCAACCCAGCACTAAACCATGTCCCAGAGTGCCACATCTAGACATCTTTTAAATACCTCCAGGGCTGGTGACTCAACCACTTCCCTGGGCAGCCTGTTCCAGTGCTTGACAACCCTTTCTGTGGAGAAACTTTTCCAGCAGGAATAGAAGATCATACTCCATCTCTATGGACAGCTTTTAATAGCTGCCATTCACTCTGCTGGGGTCAGTAGAGACAATGTTGTTAAAGTGTGTTGACATCCAGCTTTATCTTTTCTATCCAAATCTGTATAAAACTCTTTTTTTTCTCATAATATTTCAAGCTTATTATTTTGTCTCTAAGATCAGGTTGAGAGTTATACTGCTTTTGTCAGACCTTGGAGTCAGCCAGGGCATTATTAGCACTGTATTCTGAAATCCTATCAGTGCAGGGAAGAAAAACCTAACAAATCCTTAAAATTAATTGACAACATTCAGAAAACATTATGTGATGCACTTCTATAAGCATACTTTTCAAAACCTGTCTATTATTCCTTGATTTTTGGGCCAGGCCTTGCATAGCAGATGAAGCCTTGAAGAATTCACTTTTCATGCAGGAGGATTTGTCAGACTTCTGAGTTAAAACCTTTGCATTGAGAAGCACAGTGAGGCAGGTCATGCAGAAACCTCTAATGGATGAGCAAGACGCAGCACATGTTGTATAAAATTTGGTGTACCGCTGGCTTTTGACTTGTTCTGTGTTAAGAAGTTTCATTCTCATCCAATTTTGCAACTGCCATGAATAAATTTTTAAAACTGATTCATCCTCTCATTCTTCTCTGTAATGTTCACCAATAAGTTTTCCTCTTCTCAATTTCACCTCTTATTTCACCCTCAGTCCAACAAGAAAGACTGTAGACACAAGAGTAATGGGACAAACCCCAACCCTATCATTACTAACATTTAAACAGCATTATCTGGGCGTGCAAGTTCACACCTCAGTGAGGAATAGGGTGAAACATGGAGAATTGCCATCTTTGCAGCTGCTACTAGCTGACATGGCAGCAAGGCAGATTGCTGTGAGGACAGTGCTACATCTGCTGCCCTGTTTATGGCAATGAACCAGACTCTCTCCATAGCTCCAGCTTCCTTGTGCTGTTCACATAGTGCAGAGGGATGCTAATAAGGCCACAAATAGCTCATAAAGAATTACGATTTTGAAGGAAAGAAGGAAATCAAACTCACCTAAGCATGCCAGACTTGAGTTTTTTTCATGTGGGTCCATCTCTTATTCACATGGAGTGATGAAGGTACATTTCAGGAAAATGGTGCTGTACTGCTACAGCCATCCACTAATGGTCTGTCCCAAAATTACAGTTCAGCACAACTTGGTGATTACTGTTATCCACAGGAGGGACCGAAATCCCTTTAAAACAGCTCTTAAGAATATATTGAAGGGAGTCCTCGCACAGGAAATAATTTAACCCCAAAGCTTTGAAAAGAAAGAAAAGACAAAACCCTTGATCTTGATTGTTTGCTACAGCCTGAGTGTACAGCTCAGGGCAGAAGCATTGGCCTCTGCTATCTTCAGAGCCTGGAGTGGCTGTATGCCAAGCAAGTGCTCTGCAGTCCAAGCATAAGGATGGCTCTAAATAACACCGGCTACCAAGAGCCCAGAGGGCAGGAGTGCAAGAGCTGAGCTTCAGCTGGGGCAAGCAGCACCATTGCCATGCATCCTTGTTTTGGCAGCAAAGTGAGGTGTTGATTTTGAGAATGCCATCTCTTAGTTGTCTCTTGAAATAATACAATCCTCTTATTTCCTGCTTCACCAGTTTTAAGGTCGCTTTGGTCTTCTGGGGCAGTGTAAAGCTGTTGTAGCTCCACAGGGGAAAATCTTGGGTATTCCTCCCAGAGCAAAGCTTGACTGTCTGAGATGTTGTAGAAAGGAACATGAATCCCAGTAACCCTCTGAAAGTGCAGTATACACAAATAATCTTCGTGCCTGCAATTCTCTCCTGGCCTGGATGCTAAGGCAGTTTTTAATGAGGATTTGGCTCTGAGTGCATGTTTCCATGAAATGCTTACAATCTTCTTTTCCAGCCCCCACAATAATACCTATGTGCACAAAAATAATACAGTCCCGTGTACAAATATGCAGAACCACATGCCAGTTCTTCAGCTTTCCAGCCCTTCCAAGGGCTCCCACAGTGGCATTAGAGAGGGGCCAAGAAGACAGCTAAGATGCTGACACCCAGAACAAGGAGCAAAGAACATATTGAAATGCTTTGTCAGGTCAGATCTTTATTCTGGCACTGAAGACAGAGCTGTAGACTGACAGAAAGTGTTTATGACCTGAGCAGCAAGAAGACAACAGTGAAAGGATCAAGGCCTGTTAAACCAGGATACAGCTGTCCCCAGAGAACTTGATCCTGGCCAACGGGCTTTGGCAAGGAACAGTTCACATGCAATAGCTATGTTTTGCTGTGGATGATTGCCTAAATCCCAGCTTAAAGTGGTTAAGTGCTCTACTCTCCCTCACACGATGGTCTCTCAGTCTGATAAGTCTAGGAGAAAGGGATGCAAAAATAACTAAAAATTAGGTCTTATCTGTTTTTTGGAAGCATCTATTTTCATTCTGAAAAGAAATATATAGGGAATAGATGTACATCACCTTTTTGCTTCTGTGAGGGTAAACAAAATTATGGGAGGTGGCAGGAAGACAAAAAATCATGCTGGAATGAGAAAGGGAGAAAAACTACAAGATCTAGTTCATTCATCACAAAATTAGGAAGTCTAATAATGACAAGAGTAACAAGAGATGATGCAACATAGAAGAACAGAATATGCTGAGTTGGAAGAGACCATTCAGGACCATGCAGTCCAACTCCTGGCCCTGCACAGGACACCCCAAGAGTCACACTGTGTGCCTGAGAGCATTATCTGAACGCTCCTTGAAATCTGTCAGTCTTGGTTCTGTGACCACTTCCTTAGGGATCCTTTTCCAGTGCCCAGCCACCCTCTGGGTAAAGAACCTTTTCCTGATATGCAACTGAAACCTGCCCTGACTGAGCTTCATGCCATAAATAAGTAAGTAAATAAGTAAACAAACAAAAAAATGCCATTCACTGACTTCTGAAAAGTTGTCATTATCCCTAAGAAATGAGTAATAACAAACCACTAAAGTAATGCTACAAGGTTTTCCTGTACTCACAAGAAAAATAAAATAATTTAGTATTTCTGTGCAGGAAAATCAGATCTTCAAAAATGAGTATTTGATTTCAGGGAGATGCAAAACATGAATGAAGAGGATCAGGAAGTAGAAGTGTCCACATCAACCAAATGGACCTTCATGGGGATAAAGTTACCTGGAAGGGTCCAAAAGGTGGCTGTCTGTGCAGCTCAGTCACATATTGGTGCAAAGTCTTAGTGACCAGAAAACCCGTTGACATTAACAATTCTACTGGGCAGTGACAGTGACATCAAGTGGATACATTAGTGAATTAAACAACTGAGTTACTCTGATACAAGAGAAGCTGTATTTTAGTAATGATTCATCTAAAAAGTGCTCCTACCATAAGACAGATTGAAAAGTGATTTGCCCTTTGAGCGACTCTTTGTATTCATGTGTACATCATCCCCTCCCTGCATCTTCACATGAAGGGTAACTCCCACTTTATTTATTTCAGCAGAGGAAATGGGGAAATTTTCCGAAGAGGTTGAAAAAAGGATAAAAAATTGGAAGCTTCATCCTTCCAGATACAAATAGCAACATTTCATGAATGCAGAATTAGTTTGGGAAAACTCAGATGCATAAAATAGGGCTGCCCCAGGCTGTTTCAGCTTCTTCACAACAATGCTGTAGTACCTATTTAGTTATCCAGTAATGCCAAGCAACTGCTGATGACTTCATTATCCACAAAGTATGCATGCATGTACCCGAAATGAGTCCACTGCAAATGTAATCGCATCATTAAATTTAGAATAAGGTACCAAAGTGTTTTTAAAATACATTGGGACTCTTTAACGAAAAGACTTTCTTCCCCCTATGTGGGTGAAAATATTCAAATGCAAAACCTTCAGTATAGCCTTATTCTGAGATAAAACCACACAATTTTCACCATGAAAGTGGTGGCAGTGTCTCTTTTATCTTCATCTGCCGACACCCTTGTTTCAACCGTATACTCTCATGTGACCAATACTCCCATTTCAGCCTAAGTGCCTGCCACTCACTGGAACTTTTCTTTATTAGAACATTTTATTAGAGGGTTTGTACTGCTTGCTCAGCACTGCTGGAGCAGTGCCTGGCAAGTGAAATCAACAACAATGCTCAAGTGTGTAGCGGACTTGGTGGAATACCCACACTCTCTCTTGGTAGTTAAAAACAGGCTTGTATTTTGTCTTGATTTCTGTCAGTGTCAGCCCACTCACTACAAAGGAGAACTAAGTGCTTTAAACCTAGATTAGCTGGTGACACCACCTTTGATGGTGACACAACCTTTGATGGCATGGCCCAATAAAATGTAGTTCAGATGTCAGCAAAATATTTTTGGACAATCTCCGTTGCCTACAGTCCACATCACACAGGCAGTGTGTGAATATCTCTTAATTTCTGTGGATGGAAGTATACAGAAACACAAAATCTTGCATTAGAGCCAAGTATCCTCATGTTTCCCCCATAGAAGGTGTGACAATTAAGAGCTGCACTGCCAGCCACCAGCATACTCCAGGTATTAAGCAAACATCTCCAGACACACCTGCCTTGCCCAGGTTTTACAGAGATGCCAGGGTGATTGCCCACTATCTCCATCTAACACCTACTAGAGCCATTCCTTGGACAAGGTTAGTTTTTTTGCCTGTGCAAAGTTTAGGACTTTTCCATTATGATGAATATTTTCTCCCTGGTTTTCTCCAAGGTACAAATCAAAGTCCTCTGGGAGACTCACAGGAGAAGAGGTTTTCTCCACTTCAGGTTGCCCTGTTCAACTAGGGTGGCTTTCAGCCTTGCTCCTTTTTGGGATGAGAGCACACAAAAAAGAAGATGAGAATGCCAACAAAGGAAGGATTTTTTTGCTTTGCCTGGGACCATGATGGCTCTTTCATTCAGCTTTTATCCTTAGAAACAGCATTCCCTTAGACTGCATATCTGCTGTAAAAGAACAAATGTCTGTCTTTGCCCACTTCTGTTCATACATACTCTGTCTTCCCAGAGGCCCATGCGTCTCACCATGGAGGCGCCCAACCTTTGCTGAAGCAAAGTGACTATACTGAAAATCAACAGTAGAGCTAAGCACAGTAATATCCTCTGTGTGCTTTATCTTCCAGGACCAATCATTTTCTGTTCTTGAAGAAATGCCAAGAGGAAGTTGGAAATATTTTTTAAAAACCTGCACCTTTATAACTTACTGTGAATGTATTGCTGCTGCAGATACATGACTGACAGTGGGAGTTAATATTCTTTCCCACTTCAGAAAAAACTTCAGAGAAGTGCACAGTAGCTCTTACCTTACTGTTGATGAGAATCTTGTGAAGTATTTATTTATGAAAGGGTATGGAGAAAAATAGAATGCAAATCCTGCTGTAAGTAAACCTGAGATTACTTGCTTTATGAACAATTTAGGTTTCTGGGGAAAAAAAAAAAAAGAGAAACAATTTTCTGTTGTAGAACTGCAAGCCATTCTAGCATTTCCCTAGTCAAATGAACAGACTTTCTTCCCTACAAAACCATTGTAATGTACCTAGGCCGGGAAAACACTGAAAAGCCAAAACATTTGTACAAGTTTGGTGTAACTGAAGAATAATTAGTACATAGGTAAATAATAGAGTGTGCTAATTCAATGTAAACCTGCGTGACATCTGTGTTTTGTAGTACAGACTTCACGTCAATGTCAAAGAAAGAATAATGCCTAACAATTAGAGTTTGTGATGCTGTCACTGGAGGAAAGGATTTCATTGCATGTCTACAGGGATTGTCTTATCAGGCCATTTGGATGCAAGATCGTGATGGTAAAACTATTCCACTGTATGCCTAGCCCCTCTGACTATTGCATTACAATGCTGTCAGGATGCTGGGGCATAAAGATTTTACTGCAATCATTCTGAAGCTCATGCATCCAGATACAATGAATCAGTGTAGCTTGTTTTCCCAATAAATTTAAAAGAAAAACAGATTAAAAGGACTGAAAAATCCAAAAACAATGCTGAAGGTTGTTAAGGTTTGGGAAGGGCACTCCAACTGAGCAAGGAAAATAAGCTCAGTGTCTTCTGTATTATTATAGCACCAGTTGGGTCATGAGACTGGGATAGGATGCATGCAGTTGGAATGGAGAACACGAGTTTGCAAGATATTCTAAATTTTCTGGTTTTGAGATACTTTTGCATTTGAAGATAGGTAGCTCTAGTATTCCTAGAGTAGCTGAAGGGAACACCATACAAAGTCCTGAAATCTTTCTCAGATGTCAAATGTTTAATTGTTTCTATTAGCCGCTTTAATGCTCTATTCATACAGGGTTAAAGTTGACTGATGGGGTTGCATACCCTTTCAGAATAGCCAATACGCCTGTATTTCCATTTTTAAAGATAAAAAATGCGAAAGTTGAAGTGTGTAATCTCCCTGCCTCAAAGCCTTAGCTCTGCCCCCAGACTCAAGAGCAGTACACAGCTAATGGGGGTGTGTGTGCTCGCTGCAGCACGGCACGTGTCTGACACACCATCCCCTTGGCAACCCCTTGTCTCATTTATCTTCCTGAATGCTCGGCTAACCTTCTCTATCTTATAGGCAGCTGCTCTGATTGGCACAGATGTTAATTAAACTAGGTAGTAACAGAGCACGCACTGGAAAGGTGGCCCTCGGAGCTGAAAGGGATCCTCGTCCGCACCACTGCCCCACTGCCGTCCTCAGTTGTGTGCAGTGAGAGAGGAGGGAAGGAAAAATAACCTTATCCATGTTCCTGAGGTCTGTAACAGTCTCATTTGGCAGGAGAAGGGACAGGGCAAGCATCAGCCGGTGGCAACAGGTAGCAAATGGAGGTTACTGGTGAGATGGAGATGTGGACAAAACACTGCTAATCACTAAAACTGACCTAAATTAAATTTCTGTTTTCTCTGCCAATGGGTAGCAATTTTGTTTTCCCTCATTTGAGCACTGTGATCTTCCATGTTGCCCAAAGTATTCTTTCAGGGTGAAATGCGCCATGAGGATATGAAACAGAGTTAAAATTACAAGAAACAGGCTAATGCATCCTTCAACCCTTTTGGATTTTCTTAAATTTTTCATCCAATATTCTGGAAATTTCCCCCATAGAAATTTTCACAGTGACTTTCCTGGTTACTAAAGAAAATCACAGCTATAAGGTGGTCCTAACTGTGAAAAAGACAAATCAGGAAGTTTCCCCAGAAAATCCCATTGCTAGTCTACTGTAACACCCATTCACAGAACAGTGCAAAGGGCAGGATGAACTGCCCTGCTAACACATGGATCTCATTGGACATAGTGCATTTTAAGGCCCTATGCTTACATCAGCTTTGATAAAACCCTATCCAATTCTCTGATCTGTTGCAGAGAACTGGTCTTCCTGCACCTGTTTACCTTGCATCAAGCTGTACTGCAGGTACAACCATAACCTCAAATTTTAAAAGTTTTGGCTACCCGAAAAAGTTGATGAAAATTAGGTACTGGATAAGAGTGATTGAAAGCAGGTATATCACTCTCAGATTGGATCCATCACTGAACATTCATGCAAAGTGAAAAGATAATTCTTGGATGTCACCTGTTACTTTAAAGGTGTCATGAGAATTCCTCCCTCAAATTGTTGAGTTTTTGTTTCAGATCTGAATAATCAAAAAGATTTTTCAGAACTGAGAAAATCTGTGGCTTGTCCATTTAAGTGGAAATGGTTTGCTATGAGACAGGGAACACGTTTGCTATGATTTTTACTAATGGCTTTAGATTCACTTAGGTTCCAGGTAAGATTAAATGTAAGACCAGAAACTGACCTGTTTAACAGACACTACAAGTTTGAGAGTGTCTGGACCAGACCCCTGTGCAATCAAAACAGTGAGCAATGAGCAGAGATTCTCTGTACTCCCAGGTAAGAAATTATCTGCTGACAGCTCTGCAGCCACTGGTCAGTCTTCCCTCTCACCAGTCCTCTCACTCTGTTCTGTGGGGGACTGCAGCTCCAGAAGTGCTCTCTTTCCCATGGTGTGTAACCTGAATACTTGAGGCTGTAAAAGGTCTCAGAGGATGTTACTAGGCTCAAGTCATTACCCCTCTCCCCAGCCAATATATTGCTTAAGAACTTTATGCTCTGTTTGCCTTAATCCTTGTCAGTGCCATTAGATGTTTGTGTTTCCCCTTGCCTTCCCCTACCAGTTGTGATTTAAAATACATCAGAATATGACCCAGTTTTATGGTCACGGCGGGCTGTTTGCAGCACACAGAGCAGGTAGGAAGTTTCTCTAAGCCTTTTTGAATCAAAAAATCATATGGTTTGCCTCACACATCCTGTGCCAAGCTCATACAAACTGAACTTCAGTCAAAGTAGAGAAACACTCCTGCCATTACAGTATTAACAGTACAATCTCGGCTTTGTGTGCCTGCACTTCAAGTGCATTATATAGGTAGCACTGAATATCAGTTTACTCTATTTCCAAAAATGAATTAACTAATAATAAAAAATTTCTTCTATCTACCTAAACCACTGATTTTCCAAGACATTCCTAATCAACAGCCATGCTCCTATACTACTACTCTTAGATGTTTAGTGCCATCATCATAGAGTTCCTGTAGCTTGTGAAACTGTTCAGTTTAATTTCATGACTTCACATTTTTCAAAGAGAATGCAGAAGAAAAAAGGAAGGCACTATCTAGGACCTGAAGCCAACACCAAAGCCCAGTCAGTATGTATCAGAACTTTGTAATTAATAGGCTTTAGCTCCCTTGTAAAGGAATTATATAATTTATCTCTATTTCATTGCCAAAAAAATCTTCAAGTTCTTGTATTAAGTATAAAATATATTCATATATATATTTTTTCCTGAGTGTGTTCCAAAAACAGCCCATCAGCTCTAAGAAGCACTTGTTAATACCTTCATCATATGACAGCATTTGTTTGAAATATTTGCATGTCATATAGTTCAGAGTACCTTCTTTTTTCCAGGCAACAGCTAAAAATTTTACTACAGCATTAAGAAATTTTAATGACTGTTAAAAGGTTCCCTAATGACTATAATAAAGGACAATATTTTATTGATGTCAGCAACTAGCAGTTGACTTATGCAGTACTACTTTTTAATCTTCTGGTTTGCTGTGTTCTTATATATCTTTGCTCCAATTCTTAGAGCAAAACCTGATGCATCTCAGCTGTGATTTAATGGGTTTACTCATAGCTCTCAAGAAGTCAATGCTGAAGTTACTTAATGAATTAAGCACTGTCTCTCCAGTGCACATTCAAGTTTTCATGCTCTGTTCATGCTCATTGTCATTTACATTTGGACAGTTGTCTATGAATCTGTGCAAAGCCTCCCCTAGGCTGGAAATCCAAAGCCTCATTGTTTATGCCACAGTTAGTTTTCCAAGACATCAGCAGAAGGTCCAAAATCCAATTCCCAGGTAAAGATGACATCCCAGGCTCGGATGCCCAGTCCGTTTGATTGCCATCTAGTTTATTAACAGAAATTCCAGCATGACTTTGTTACCACCTGATGCTCTTTCCTTAGTCTAGGGAAGTGCCTGTGTTGGTCTGTCAGGACATCCTGGAGGCCTACAAAGAGAAAGGTAGAAAGCCTTTGAAAGACTGCAAAAGATCATGGAATCAAGTCAGCTATTTTTTCCTGAATGTACCCTCACCATAAGGAAATGAGATGTGGCTGGGGTTCTGGTATATTTGCACTTCTGATTTACTGTATGACCTTGGGTAAGTTACCCATTCTTTTTGTGCCTTTGTTTCTGTATCTGCATTACAGAAATAATAATTGCATTTTCTGCTTCACATGGTTCTTCTGAGGCTTATTTAGTGTTATCAATACACAATGCTTGACAAATTATTTTAACAGGTATGTCAATCTAGAATGACTATCGAGAGCAACAAATTCAGAACCACTTCTCACAGCAGTCCTTAGATCTGCCCCCACTATGCCAGACATCTATCTGAGCGGAAAAGCTCTTCAAGAGTTGTATTATCAATGAAAGGCAGCAGTATCAAAGCCCCAGGGTTGCTCTGGCCTCTAAATGCTAGTGCAAGAATATAAAGGTAACACAGACACATGACTGGAGCAATCCTCATTAACTGTGAGAGGGAACTAGCAGGGAAAAAGCCTAACACACTGACTGGCTCCAAGCCCTGGCTGGGCTGGTGGTGGCACAGCAGAGCCCAGCCCATTTATATCACACTGCCCTCTCACCTTGCAGAATGCTGAAACATGTTACTTTTGATCACTTCATTCATTTGATTACTCCAGCTGGTCAAAACAGGGTTTGGAGCATGTCTTGCACATGGAAGATGAAAGATGGAAAGGGTGTAGGCACGAAGGTTTCCTACATAGATGTCGGGCCGTTCCTTACAGCTTACTAGCAGACCTCCCAGGTCCTTGCAGAGGCTAGGAGAGCGCGAATTAACAGAAGCAATTAATTACTCACGTGTAAACTGCTGGACTCAATCTGGGGGAACGGAGAGGATGACAATCCACGAGGTCAGAATGGAGCCTTAATGAGCCCTCCTGGCCCCAGACCCTGTGACTATTCAATTAGGCACAAGACCTCGCTGCGTGCCAAAGGCCTTTCGCCCCAGCCTCCGGAGCTGCGGCACCTCGTGCCAAGCCACAGACCTTGCCCTGGAAGTCTGGGCCGGCGTTAAACGCCGGGTAGCTGGGCTGCTCTGGAGCTCAGCACTGAAACGAGGGCAGGCGAGTGACAGCCCAGCACAACTTCAGCCGCTCTTCACTTCAGCCTTGCCTTTGAGGGCATTGTGTTTTGTCGTCTTAAATTACAGTAAATTTGCAGTCAGCTGGGTAAACCCAAAGGCCCATGTTGTTCTTTGCTGGTTTCTGGCACTCACAGTTTTCTCTCATGCACACCTATAGTTATTCAAAAATGTTTAAACACTATAAGGTTCAACTGAAGGTGGGGAATTTTGTGTTTAAATAAAAAACCAACTGATTTTTTTATATCTGCTTGCTCTTTCACCCACCTCACGAGTCTCCTTCAAAATCATCCCTTTCTAAGTGATTAATTTTCCATGAGAAGATGCTAACACCAGGACAGTGCAAAAATAAATATCAGAAAAGAGCAAGCAAAAGGGAATGTGTCACATACTGACTACAGGGAAACAGTGCAAAACATCTAATCACAGCAGTGCCAGGAAACTTGAACCTGTCCAAAAGGATCCAGTGCTCTCAATGTTTAATTGCTGTTGATGGCTGCTGGTCAGTCATGCATGACAATGTGTGTGTCACGCTGCTTCCTGCCTATGTTCATTCCTGTCAGCCTTCACTCCAGGTGATGACTGCAGCTTCTCTGACCAGGGGAGAGAGAGAGAGAAAGAGAGGGGGGAAAAAAAAGAGCCCTCACAGACACAAAGCAACATGTACCCAAATAACCCAAGCCACAGGAACAGAGCGCCAAAAATGGACAGCAAAGGCCAGCTTTTATCAACCTCTCTACCCCTCCTTATTTATACTTAAAATAAAAAACAAACCAAAAAATGTGTGGCATCTGCAACCAACAGTATTCCAACTGGCAAGACTCAGGTCTCCTGTTTGCTTGATTATATGTTTGAACACATGCTTGGGGCTGCACAGAGCAATTTGAATTACAATCGGGTAGCAATGAATATTATCTTTTTGGGGGAACTGGAGCTTTAAAAACCTCCTCCTTGAGCTAATGAGAAAGAGGTAGGGGAGAATGTAGGAGAAGTAACTTAAAAGGTCTAGAAATTGTATAGCAGCTTTCCATTGCTTTCTTAGAGTGACTGTTTAATGGTTTATGTATCTGGGCCCAGATTCAGCAAAGCACTTAAGCATACATTTAACTTTAAGTATGTGAATGATCTCATCCTTATTCAGCAAAACCCTTAAATAAATGCTTAATTTTAAGCCTATGTTTAGCTGCGTTGCTGTAGCAGGGGCTCATCACACACTTCTGCATTCTGCTATGCCTGTCATAGAAAGAGTGGTCCTCTTTTACCTCACTCAGTGCTCTCTTCTTTTCAAAACAATAATCATTATTTTGCCATTGTTTAACTTCCTTTTGCTTTGTGCAAAACCAATGCCTGGGAGTCAGCACATTTCTTGAACATCCAGAATGTATCTACTCATTCCCATTCCGCTTTGGATCCCTCTGCAGTCAAAGTCAGGGTGGGTCCCGCTGCAGTCTACGGGGGGAGCTGGGTCAAGACCACGCTCCAGATGTGTTGCAGTGGTACACGGATTGAGTTGTGTAGCATGGGAAAGGCAGTGCAGTGGGGAGGTTTTTCTGCAACAAAAACACAGTAACAAGGCTTTAGCTGATTCAAAACTGATCTGACTTCAGCTGTGGTCGGGATACTTGGAGGACGGAACAAAAACATCATTTCTGGACCATGATATTTCAAGCAATTAGGAGATAGCATATGACGTTAGTTTTGATGATGTAATTGTTTTACAAATATTTTGTTATTCTCTTTGTGTACGGCCTTCATTCATCTCTCCAGTAAGTGGGAAATGAAGGTAGAATACAAAGCAGGGAGAAGAGCTTGTTTCACATGACATTTCTGGCTCATTTGAAGATGTTCCTTATTGTAATTGCCACCCTTTCCCCTCTCCATATCCAAACCCACCTACCAGTGAGAGTCAGGAAGGTTGTTCAATTTCATTGATGTTAAGGATGGTGATGAGAATCATGTTTAAGTGCTAACAAACAGATACAAATTGAGAAATGCTGTGTAGGGAGATCAGTCCACTGTATTTTTCCTGAATTGGCTTTTGCTAGCTTTAATACTTGGAACAACCTGACTTCCTCTGACATCACTGGGGAGAGTTTGTGGTTCTATAATAATAATAATAACAATAATAATAACAATAGTTGTTGTTTTTATTATTATTATAGTTACTACCACTACTGCTAAAGAAGTGATATGGACTAAGAGAGCAATAGGTGCACAAGTAAGAATAACTCTTCTTAATTTATGTTATTTAATGTATGTGCTCATTCTTTTTTGCCCCAGATTGAAAAGTGGTAGCAAAACAACTCACTAAAGAAGTCCTGGCATACATTCAAGTGTTACAATTTCTGTGTTCAGAAGTGCCATGGAAGGAAAATAAAAACATAAATAAGTAGTTTTGCAAGAGCAGAAGTAACGAAGCCCTGTTTCCTACAGCTTTGTGCCTCATAATTAATTGTGAGCTACAGTTGAAGTTTTCCCAAGGGTGGGGCACATATGGTCCATCTCTCACACTCTCTGAGAAATATATAGATAGATATACTGTGTGGATTCTTTATGGTTAATAATGCATGAACTCACTCTGCAGTCTTGTTGTTAGGCAGGCTCCTTATCGGGTGTCTTTTCTTCACCATCCTCCTTCTTTCATCCTTCCCCAAGTTCAGAATTTTGTTATAGTCTTAAATGTTACTGCTCTGCCAAATTTATCTGAAATCACCAAAGAGATTAAAACCTGAGTAGATTAAACTACACACATGCATATACACAAAAATGCCAACTGTGTAACTGAATAAGCCCTACCTCTTTACGAAGGGTGGCTCCCAGTTGAATACAGCAGCACTAGACATATATTTTCATGATATGTAAAAGCAAAGGGAAAATACTATCATTTAATCCTTGCCCCTTTTTGGCATCCTCTCTTATAAAGGAGAAGTCACCAACACTCATGAGAACTGCAATAGAGATAAGCCGAATGAGCTTGACAAGAAATGGCAAACTCACTGCCAGCATGGGAACATGCCACGAAGTCAAGTCTGTGAAGTTCAGGTTTGGAATGCGTTATGGATTCTGAAAAAAAGCTCAGACTACAGTGATGTGCATGCTGGCACTGAAGAACTGTGTCATACATGGCCCCTTCCTTTCTGTTCTGCAGGGATGTTAATGATTTGAGGCGTTAAAAGGCATTGTTCCTAGTTATGGTGTTTTTCAGAAAATGGGAACTGTGAAAACAGGATTATCAAACCATTGGAAACTTAGAACTACTTTTGAAGTTCAGGCCATGTAATGACTGTGTGTAGAGGAGGATGCGGCAAATCGCTTGGAACTTGGCCTTGAATAAGATAGCCAAAAAAGCTCATGTAAAATTAATAAGCAGCCTTCCTTTTAATTTTAAATGCAACAAAAGCCCAAATGCTGGAATAAATACATTCGGTATACAGACAGAATTTTCATAAATCAGCCATGCTTATCCATGTCCTTTGTACTTTGTAACCATTAGCCATACACTCTATTGAACATAATGTTTCCTAAGATCCCTGGTGGCTTCAGCATTAATCTGAATTCTGTGATTCTACTGTCAAGTTTAAATTACAGATATGACCACAAACTCATTAGAAAATATACTGCTCTATTCTGTGCTTTTCTTGTCTTGATTTAATATTTTTACTATACCAAAAAAAAAAAAAAAAAAAAAAAGAAAAAAAAAAAAGAAAAACAAAAGAAAAATTTGCCATTGCTCTTGCAAAAAGACTGGTCTCTATGATGTGGCAATAAGCCAAATTTATTTTAGGAAGTGTTGAAAAAATAAAAAGTATACCTATTCATCTAATCCATAACTACCATAAATTGGATGTTTGAAGTTAGATATTTACAACAATTACGTACCACATTTATTTATTTATATTTTATGTAAAGGATGAAAGCTTAATTCTCTTAACTGCCAAGGGGCAAGTATAATCTGTCCAGAGGAAAGCACAGTATGGCCAGATGAAATGATAGCTCTCTCACACTGCTCTGTCATTGCAACTAAGCCCTGACATGAAAGCCTTAAGGGTGTGGTAAAAAGGACTGCCCTCCAGTGCGCTGAAAGGAAACTTCAGCATCCTTGCTCATTCGTTTTTTGTATAAAAACTGACAGATGTGTCAAAGGTGTGATAGTTTTGTGAATAAGTAATAAGTCCTGACAAGTTGGACCTTATCATTCCCTTCAGCCTAAGGTGAGGAAGGGGCCTGGGGTAATAGCAGGGGCAACAGAAAAGCCCTGGATGGGACTTGCGGGATGGCTTGCCTCGTTCGTCTGTGCTCCTGCTGGTACAAAATGGATTTGATGACAAATCTGATCAAATTCATGCCTGGTGTAATTTCAGAGAGGTCAGTGGTGTTACACCAGGGAAAGCATCAGTCCTTGGTGTTTGTTTAGGGAAGACTGCAGAGGCTTTGGAATAAGAGCAGTGCACTGAGCCATGAGCTCCCTTCCCCTCAGCAGCGCGGTGTGGATGCTTCACGCGAAGGGCAGTGGGTTATCAGAATCATGTTTGAGTACTTTGTCAAAGCCTGTGTTTCAGCATGGCTCACAGAGAAGGTGCAATTACTGCACTCAGCCAGTGTGACCCTAAGATGCCTTGCCCAACACTGCCAAGTCCACCTGAAATCTCTTTCCAAACAAAAGCAAACCAAGATTCTTCTCTTTGCAATATCTAGGTCATATTACAGAAGATGTACATTCAAGAGGAAGAAAAATAAAGAAGGCTGTAATATATTTATTTTTGAATCAAAAGGTTTGGCTTTCTGGAGGGATAGCAAAGCTCATATTTATAATGCATAGACCTGCAAAGATCACTAGTGCACTGAGAAGCATACATGAGATTGTTTGAAAAGCAGGAATTCCAGATGGAAGGGGGCATATGTGAATGAGAATGTAAAAATATCTTTACAAATAAATACTCATGGCCTCAGTATGTGATTTTCATAAGCTTTCATCAGAAGGAAATAAACTAATATGGAAATGACAGCAGCTGAGATACTGAAGAACATGATTAGCTCTCAAACTTGGAAAAAAAAATGTTTGGGAAATTATAATGCCACTTAGTAGATTTTCTTATCTGTATATTTTTCCACTCAGGTGTGTAATAAACCAGGAAAATCTAATATAACTTTCCAGATAATGGGAAAAAGGGAAAAAAAAATCAGATCAGGTTAACACGTTGCTTTTATACATACAACATATATAGGCCAAATAGACAAAGGAAGAGAGAACAGGATAAGGTGTAAGAGTCTGCTGTGCAATGGCATTGACTTTGCAGGTGATGGATGGTAGTAAGACACACAACCTCAGGGATAGAGAAAACTGGGACATGTGGAAAGCAAAAATCCCAGAAGCATGAGAAGGGATTGCAGGAATAGCATGGCAGTGAAGGACATTTGTTGAAGAAGTCAGGAGAAGGTCAGAGGCAAGAGCCAGACACTGTAGGGAAAAACATAGAGCCCAGTTTGCAGAATGCAGTGTAGTGGGAAACGGGTTCTGGAAAGGGTGTGGGGGTACTGAATAGATGTGATGGGGCACAGAGAGCTGAAATACTGCCCAATGAGGCCAGACAAGTGCTGGTACATGGGTTTGGACTGTGGGTCCACATTTCACAGACTGGTTCTATTACCTCCCCAACCTTTCCCCTGCTTCTTTATGCTTTAAATTGCTTCAGTGCTGTCTTTCCTTATTTTTTTTTCTCCTAAGGCCTGAAATGCGATGCCTGCTACGAACACTGTCTTCTTTTGACATTTTCACTCCCTGATAACGCTGCAAGCTAGCCTTGAATTTTAAAGAGTGGCATGCATGCACACACTCAAGCACTCCCACTCTGAGGCTGTCATTCTCATCAAACATCTGGAAATCTGTTTGCCAGAGTGCTGCCGCCAAATGCTCCTGCCTCATCCAGGCAGAATTGTGCTTCCCCTACAGGGTAAGCAAGAAGTGCTCGAGAGCAGATTTACAGCTGTTGATGTGGCAGCACTGAAGTCTTGTGCGGCAGCACAGAGCTCCTTGTTTATGGTTTTAACCCTCAGAGGATTTTGGTTAGAGAACAGATTGGATGTGGACATCCAAAGCCTTCTTGCAGCCTGAAGAATCCTTCCTTTTTTTCTTTCAGTTCTAGCATCTTTACCGTCCAGCCCGTCATAACTCTGGCCAAACACAGATGGCTGTAATTCCCTCAGACTCTGAGGAGAGCATCAGCCCTGGTACTGAGACCTCGCTAGGCAAAGTACCACAAGACTTCATCTCTTCAGCCCAGGGGAAGAGGAAAAGGAGGATCAGACTTCAAGGCATCTAGGTGCCTAAATCCTATCCCCTCTCTTAAGTACTCTCTGACATGAAGAAAATTCTATTTCAGGCAGCACACATGAGACTGGCAACAAATATTGTCTTGTCTTAGGTCATAGGAATAAGTCCTGTTACCCTGACCTCCTCCCCTACTAAAAAATTAATTAGGGAAATGATGGGGAGGAAAGGCAGGAAGGTGGCATTAAGGCTGTGAAATAAAAGAGTTGGAAAGATGCACGTGGAGAAATAAGAGAAGGGGATTGTATTCAGTTCAAAAAGATGCTTCTGTCCAGTTCTGAATAGTGAGTGGAAAAATAGGGGAAGAACAATGGGAAATGAACAGAACCGAGACAAGATAGCAACAAGCCACCTGCAGAGACATAGCAGAACAGTAAATAAAAGGAATAAATCTTTTCTTGTACTTTCCATAGCATCAGGATTAGCATACAGGATTCCCAATGCAAAGGCCAGACACAGCTGTTTCCTTACTAGCCTAAATAACTTAATAGAAAATTTACACCTTGGCTAAGACATTCAGCATGCTGGTGTGCAGGCCAGAAATACTTGATTTCTAAAGGATTTTCCCCAAAAGGAGCAAAGCTTGCACACCAGGACACAGGGAGGCATTTGACAGCACAGCACGGAAGGGGGAACTGACTATTCCATCCCTATTAGGACAGCTGGAAGTTACAGTAAATGGGCTATTGAGAACAATGGGTTGGAGCCAATGGAAAGGCAACTTCCAAACATTTCAATTTTAAGGTCTCTCAGCTATGGAAAATGATTGCCATGGGGCTTTGTTTCAGGTCGAGGCACCAGGGAAAGTGCATGACAGTCCATTTAGCAGGCATCCCTCAGACATAGGCACAGATTCCCTCAACAAGCACTCGATTGTGTGCATGCCTAGTCTTCATCTAACTTGGAGGAGAAACAGCACTAAAAGGCAAGTTTTTAGTGAAGTTTCAGTGGTAGAGCTCCACACAGGCATCTCCTCATACAAAAAAATATATATATATATAAAATTCTGAATATGTAAGAGCTGTTAGTTACTGCTGTGCTGTTTAGTGGCTGGCACACGACTGAGGACTATTGTGCCTTCAGTCCTGATGAGGGAAAGAATGAAACATGGTATATTTATTAACAGTGTTATCTTAACTGCTGAACAGCTAGAATAAAATCAAGGCATTTAGACCTTTTTTTATCCAAGTATTTATAAACTTATTCAGTGCTCCTGTTACGTGCTGATCTTTCAAAAAGGAGGCTAAAGCTATGATTTTTGTAAAGCCCAAAGAGAGATGCAGCCCTGATAAGTGGTTGCTACGGTTCACTAGAATGGAGGCACCATGCCCAGGGAGGCTGGATGACTCGTTGCAGACATAGAGAACCACTGACAGAGACAAAAGGTACCCCTATGCTCATGACATGCCTCATGTCTTTGAAAGGGTCCGAAGTAAAACTCAAGGAAAAGAGGCAAAGGGAAACATTGCCATGTTTTACCTTTCCAAGCCTATCTATTGCTGCTTATCTGTGCTCTTACAAAGAGGATGAGTGAAGTTGGAAAATGGTGAGTTAAGAGTTCTTGGGCAGATTTAGCACTTCTAGAGTTTACATTTGTTGTCTGGTGTCATCCTGCCTTTTATGTCTCTCTTTCTATGGTCACACATATCCCATCGTGTACATCCTGCCTCAAGTTTCACACGTGTGTGCCTGCATCTGGAGATTCAGGGTAGTGGCCCAGGTGTCAAAATGCCATCTCCCTTTAAGCTCTAGAAGGAATCACTTTGGATGCTTGATTACCCAAGAGCAGGGAGACTTATATGGGAATTAGTCACCGTCAGCAGACGATCGGCTTATTCTACAAGACTTATAATTTTATCTTGCTTGGGAATAATAGCATTTAGGGGCAATCTGAGTCATTCTAATGGAACAGATAATCGTGCCTGTTTTATAATTGGGAGAGGAGGCTTGTTACATTCATTAGCTATCTCAGCTGCCAGGAGCACTGTTTATAAAGAAGTTTGAAGACTACCTGAGGCAGCTTAACCCTCTGAACACAAAAGAATAGTGGTTTTGAGGTACTACAGAATTAGTGGCGTATTTCCCAGTCTTCTTTCCATGTATCAAATGTATCCTGTTGTAATGTGTAAATGTAGCATGCATGAAGTGTAGCACTCCTGGGAAGAGAGGCGATGAAAGACTCACCAGCACATGGGTTCAGAGGTACAGCAGTTGGGGATGGAGAAGAAAGTTTGGCCAAGTGTAATAAATCAAATCTGCAAATACATGAAAGAGCCAACAGAGGTTTTAAGCAAAATAAGTATCATTTATGTCCTCAAATTAGTCATTGCAGAGTAAATAAAATAAAATTATGCATGGCTTCACTCCCAAATTGAAACAAATATGCATTAATCCATCTTTTAGACCTTTTAGGCAGAGATCTAATGGGTACAAAGACATGAGTAGTGGATTAGAAAGATTTTTATTGTGTCTTTCTATTACAAACTGTTCAGTTATTTCTCTGTTTCTCTGGGTACGTAAAAGTATCATTCATTCCTTATGAAAAAGATTTCAGACAACCTACAGACGGTGATTTGGGTCTGTTACATCTTGCTGCGTACAGATATCTGCTCTTGTTTGGGAATCCTATGCAATCATAAAATGATTCATGTGCCAAAACTTGAACTGTATCAGCAAGAGTGCAGAGTCACATCTTGCAGGTTAGAATCCTTTGTACCCTTCTCTTTTTACAGGTTGGGTTTTTGCTTTTTTTCCCCTGGAAATAGCATTTTAAAAGAACTCCACCATTTGTTATCTCTACTTTTTTTCAGTCTATCTAGACTCATTATTTTTATGTGCTTATGGACTAAGGTGGTGACAGCTGATCTGTTTTTTTATTATATTTGCTTTTTTTGTGTTGCACATCCTTTGCCTAGTTTGACAGAAATAAGACACCAAGGAACAAAATGATCAAAACAGTGACAAAAAGGAGGAGAATATTAAATGCAACCAAATTTTACTTTTAATCAGCTTTGTTCTAATTTCAGCTTGCCCAACAATTTTTAATATGCAAAAGAACTGTCCTTCATACTGATTTAATGAAAATGGTCATTTTGCTGAGGGTGTGCTATGTATCATCCAGTCAAGACGTGAATATGCTCAACTGAGTTGTTTTTTTGAGCTCAGTATGCCCTCTGGTTTGTTTCTGGTTTGTTTTCACTTAAAAAAAAAAAATCACTGCAGCTAAATCTGCTGCTTTCACCAATTCAAACATTATTCATTCTTTCTCAAAGCCAAATCATTTGTTCCAGCTCAAAGTTACTTCTCTTAAGATATTTGTCTGAGGTTACTTCTTTTTCTGTCTCCAGCCTGTCCCCACATCTATTCTTCCCATATATCATACAAACTAGTCTGCTTTGAACCTCCCCTTTTGTCAGCCACAACACTGTGGAGGGTGGTGATTTGTAGGCTCAGAGCACTGAAGACAATGTATGCCTGGGTCAGTAGTAATTAAGGAATGTCAGTGGTCGAGAGGGAGAAAATTCAGCTCAAGCCAAACTGAAGCATTTAGATATTTTACTGCTGCATCCTTTTAGGCCTCTCTCAGCTTATAAATATTAATTTAAAGACTACCAACAAGGACAGTAAACGGATTTAGGCATAAAACTTCCTGTCAGCAGTGATTTGTGCCCAATAAAAGGAGAGCTGGATAGAGAAAGCCTGCTTCACTAAGTTTATGATAGACAGTGAAAGGCTGCCATCAAAATAAAAAGGCTTTCTCTCTGTCTTGTGTTGTATTGGCATCTCCTACTATGACAAACATCGTACTGGGGCTGCCTTGTTCCCTTTCACATCCAACTCACTGAAGAAAAGGTCTGGGGCAGCACCAACACTGGCAGTGGGCTCTGTACTGTCAGCAGGATGGAAAGGGATCTTTCACAGCACTGGTGCCTTGTAGTGAACTCTGAGATGGAAAAAGCTGGCAAAAGGCCATTCCTTTCCTACTAATGCCCAACCTGAAAGTAGGAAAGAAGTCAGCAGGCACTGGATACTCTGTGAGAGTGTGCCTATAAAATGTGACTATATTAATTATAATAATATATTAATTATCTTCTCCTCATCTCATTTCTGCCCAGGAAACGTTTACTCTAAACTATAATCTCATTTATTTTTGGATAGAAAACAGCATAAATTTTATCACTTTTCGTTGTCTCTCTGGACAGCCTAGTTTCTTTTTCTTTGAGTAATAAGCCATGCTGTTGCTGAGCAGCATGATCATGAGCAGCTGAATACCAGCTAAGTATCAACTAAACATAACTCTTTAATTAATCTTCACACGTTATCCATACTTAGATAATTGAGCCCGGATAGAGCAGTTCATGCTTTCCACATGTTTAGGTCTCTGCAATGCCCACTTGGCTTGTGCTCTGTCTCTAGCTAGATCCACAGGCCAACATGCACCTTGTGTCTGATGTGCATACAATATTTGGCCAATTTACTTATCCCCACTCTCCATTTACTGCTTGTACTGCAGGGGATGTTGTTACATGGTACCACAAACCTTGTGGTTTGCCTTGTTCATCTCAGGTTTGCAGCTTTAATATTTTAGGAATGCAAATTAAAAGGATCAGCCTTGTAATCTCTGTAAAATATCTAGTGGTCTCAGTGAGTTATGGTGATAGTTTCACTGCCTGGAGACTGTGGGCAGAAGTCATGCATAGGATGGCTGGCACCATTTTGGAGAAATGGTTTGTCTGTGTGGGACCTCCCTCCTACAGAAGCTACTCTCTGTGGCTCTTCAGTTCATTGTCAAGCCTTGGCCCATGGAGGATCTCTGGGGGAAAAGGGCTGCTTAGGAAAACCTTCTGAGTGGAGGGCAGTGGGAGGAGGAAAAGGAAACGTGCGTGTGAGGAAATACCCTTATGAAAAAAGCTGAAAGACAGAGCTACGCTTTGTCGATAGAATTAACATGAAGCACAGGCCCTTAGAGAAGATCATTCTGAAAAGAAATGAAAAATACATAAAACTTTGTTTAATTTATGGAATTTATAGGCTGCTGACCAGTAAGTATAAAGTTCTGTTCCCATGGTCCTCACTATCACTCATGTATTACTTGTCAGTAAATGTGGTGCACTCAGAACATAACAGCTACGGCAATATTTCTGTTCCCACTGCAGCTTTACTACACCCATGAAACCCTGTAATCTTTAAATTCCCTCACTGTTAACATCTGCTGAAACATTATTGGTCCCAGCATAGCCAAGCTGCTCTGAAATTACATTTAGCAGAGTAGTTAATGCTAACAGTATAATTCCAGGAGCAACCATGTTTTAAAAAGGCTTTATAACTGGTGTGGTGGCTTTGCTTCCCTTTGCTTTCACTCCTTCCCCACTTCCCTGCTTTTTGCCATTATTTCACCTGCAGGCTAGAATTCATGTTTAAACAGCATTTTCAGTTTTGTTTAGAATAACATCACCATTTCGTCTCCCAGCCTTTGACTGCCAGGGCAAACTTCTGAAAAAACCTTTGCTTCACCTGGTTACAACATCAAATTTTAAGGAGTCCAAGGGGCTGATGGCAGAAGTTTCTAAAGCTTTAATAAAATTAATATCTTTTAGCACTCATATAGGATGTTTTTTGTTACCCAACATGTAAGCAAAATAGACTGGTTGTCATTATTAATGATGATTCCTCAATATATTAATTTGCAGATCATAAAGAGCTCAAGAGTTCTGCTTTGCTTTTATAAGGAAATGTTGGACAGAGGGCATTTAGCTAAATCACTGAATTTGTAAACATGTAATTATTCCTAAAAATAATAAAATGCAAACACCCTAGAGTATTTTAAAACATGTAATGCACTTTTTAGTGCTATGTAATATAATATATTTTAAAAACATATGTATGGCTATATAATACTGTATATAAAGCTTTATTCACAGATACTCAGCAAAATAACCAAATTTCTTAGAAAAAATAATTTACATGTGTTTTTTTTCTGAAAAAATTAAGCTCAAAACTTTAATTTTTAATGCAATGAATTAGAAACCCCACCTATTCAGCAGTTCTCCCTTCAGGTAGAGATCCTGATAGCTCTCTTTCAAAAAGCAGCCTTGAAACACACACATTCTAGAGCTGAAAGATTACTGTCAAATGTTTATTTTGCTATTAGATGTTGTACACTGTATATTTAGAATATTACTCTGAAAAGTATGTTGATAAAAAAAAAAATCCAGAATTTCTGTTCACAAAATAAGGAACTGTATAATTCGTGATTTCAAAGAATAATTATTGTGTTACCCAGAATTGCACAAGGATAGATGGACTGCTAAATCTGTTAAATTTAACTGGTTCCTGATTCATGAACAGCAGTAAATGACATCTGTGCCAGATGGCAGTCAGCATTTGTGCATGGATACTCTGATTTTCCCTTCTCATGACCCATCTCGTCTCTGTAAGTATTTGCTGCTTAAGTGGCAGTGTCCATCATGAGATCATTTAAGGCAGGTTAAAGCCATGCCAGTGAAAGAATTTCCCAGGAACACCTTGCAGGATTTTAATGCTACCACAGCAACAGCAATGCTACATTCAAGACAATTTATTAAATACTCTACAGCCTAGTTTTATACTTCCCCCCACATCTGTTTTCTAGAGATACATTTTTTAAGAAAGATGATTCATGTTACTGTCTTGTTTAAAATGTGATAACGTGTTTTCAGCAAATGTGTAAACAATTGTTTTCTTCATGAAGTCATTGCTGTGAAACCATGTATATCACGGTGTGATGCTCTTTCAAGTGCTGTCATATGATTTCTATTGAAACTTTGCATCAAAGTGATGTTCAGGGCAATTCTGTTTGAGACGTGGATCCCTTCCTTTCAATCTGTCATGTCCATGTCTGAAGTAGCTGCTACTACTTCTTGCCAGGAGGGACTCCAACTTGTATCAGTGACATCGTTCTCCCAATAAGAGGCAATCACAGAGCCTTTGAGATAAAAACTAGGAGCTGTTCTATGCATCATTACCATCATACATCAATCTCTGAGCACGTCATGGGGCATTATTTTAGAAAAAAATTAACGTGGCTTTTTGTAATCAGAACTTGAATGCACTTTCCCCCCCATCTTCTCCTATCATGACAGAAACTGACACAAAACTAGGTAAGAAAAGCCATTTCAGAACAACCATTTGGAAATTTCTACCCCTTCATCTGGAAACCTGAAAAAGCTGCAGAATTTCTGAAAAGTATCTATGCTGGCTAATTAACTTCTAACATTCTTGTTTTGGTTAAAACAAGACTTGAGACAAAGGTGCTTTGTCTGTTTTGGAGAATTAAAATTCAATGCTAGCTTAGGGTAGGAATCTGAATTATTTTTCAGAACTGCCCTTATATAAAGCAAACATTATTGTGAACAAAGTTATATTTTAGATGTTACTAAACAATGCCATATATTAGACATTTTTGTAAGAAATTTGCCTCAGTCTCAATACTGAGGTGCAAGTAGTCTGGGACCATTTTGGAGGAAGCCATGTGGTTTGTGGGTGAGATGCCAGCTGAACTGGTGGCACAGTATCTATAAGGGCAGTGGTATCCTCTGTGTCATACTATATAAAGGGCTTCCCTTTCCTGACATGCCTAGAAAACCATACAAAAGTAGTTCTCAAACAACTCTAGAGATAATTGGCACTTGCTGAGGAGTGTCATACCTGCATCATTTATCATAATACTAAACCCAGTACTTAGCTGTACAGAGCACTTTCATGCTTGATTTTTTTTCAAACTGCTGGACAAATATTTGTTAATTCCATTACTTACTGGTTATAATAATTACGACTTGACTTTATGATGACCAATAAATGCATGATAATCTCCTCATTTATTATATGTTTAACTCCAAATATCTTAAAAGCTGACACTTGCATGAGCTGCCTTTTAGGAAGGGAAAAGCAGTCTCCATAAAGTCATATATTGGAAGAAGCATTGCAGTGCTAGTTATGGTAAAACCACATTGTACATACTTTTCAGGCTGTAAGGAGTAAATTAAGGTTGTATAAGCTATAAATCACAGATGGATCCTGGAGTCCTGACTATAAATAGTAATGGCCTTCTTTTAAGTAATGCATGAGATTAAAATAATAATAGAATATAAAATTATACAATAAATATACAATTCAATATATAACTACATAAGTCATAAAACACATAAAAATATAAAATTAAAGGTAAAAATCCAGGCTTCTGTAGGCAGAGGAGGATTGCAGGCAGTAATGGATCCATGCTTCTGCATGTCTGCCCTAAGCTTGACAGTCTCATCCTGTTCCCCTATAGACTCTCCTTTTCCCTATCCTGCCCTTCTCTGTTTAGATGCTTTTTCTCAGTCCCATTCTCCTCACATAATGAAGTTCAGCATTACATCCTAGCCCTTCTTTCACACCCATTAAGAGCCCTAAATGTGTCATAAATTTAGAGAATTCAGCTCTTTGATTACTGATTAAATCTACTGGATTTCCCACTCCAGGCTCTCACTCTTTGGATAAGAGTTTGGGAGCATATGACCCGAACTATCGAGGAAGATAAGGTGTTTAACTGTTGAATTAGATTAAATTCTGGCAGCTGCAGGTTCCAAAGTTAAAAACTGCAGTGGCTAACTAGGACTGTCTCTAGTTCCTGGTCCAAACCATATATCTTGCTCTAATTGGATCAAATAATTTAAAGGCATTGGGCAGTGATATGTATATATGATTTCAGCCTCACAGAAAACATGTGCTATGGTTCATTTCAGCACATGTGCAGTTTTGAGGGATTTCTTTACAACTGGAAAATCTAATTAGAAGGAAGGCTACAAGCTCCTCTTGCAAAGCAATACTCAACAACTCTGCCATGGCTATTGAGCAGCACAAGACACTGACACTGTCAGGCCTTGTAAAACCTAAATTATCATTCTGAATATACAGGGAATGCTCATACGTAGGGATATCAATAATAGTTTCCTTTGTATTTGCAGACACAGGAACTCAGCACTGCATCCAGTCAAATCCCCCTAACCCCCAAAACCCAAACACAAGTACCCTCTCATCACTTCTTCCTCCTTTCAAAAGAGCTTCTTAAAAAAGCTTTTTTCCTCCCCACAGCTGAAATCACTGTAGTGGATGAAGTCAGAAAGGACAGAGAAAAGGCTCTCAAATCCAACTGGTTGTTGTGATGCTCTAAA
The DNA here is from genome assembly GCA_013400775.1 of Chaetops frenatus. Taxonomy (NCBI): domain Eukaryota; kingdom Metazoa; phylum Chordata; class Aves; order Passeriformes; family Picathartidae; genus Chaetops; species Chaetops frenatus. Next base: position 110,122 of record VZTR01002040.1, read on the forward strand.
TTATCAAACTAGCTACACTGAGCAGATCTTCCTGCTCTGAGGCTGGCAGGGACCACAGCTCTCACAGAAAGCAGGAAGAAAAGAATCCCAGATGAACCCTCTGTCCTACCAGCCGTGTATCCTTCCAGACCTTCTGCCCGCGTGTGGATCAGCAGCCAGGATTTCTGGCTGAGGACCTGCTGATGCTCTGAGGTGGTGCTGCTGCACCTAAACCTGGCAGTGTTCTGGTGCTCCTCCTGCAGAACTGCAAATGAGAAATGCAGCTGAAGCAGCACTGGTATTTACAAATTACAGCTCACTGTACCTTCTACACTTCAGAGGAGGAGTAATATGTAATAACAGCGTAATGCTCTTATTATGATAATGATGATTAATACACAGCCCTGGGCAATGTTAGTCTAAATGCTGAGCTCCACTGCCGCGTCTTCTATCAGAAAATGAACTCAGAAAGAGGCAAAGAATTTCCTTAAATAGTTTTTAGGAAGAAACAGAATAAAATAAGGCTTCGATACATAATTACCATCTCTTTGGAACAATGTGCAGCAGTGTTCCGTTTCAAAATGACTGTTGCCTTCAGCTACGTGTAATGGCATAGAGTAATCAATAGATAAACAAATAAAGGCAAAAGCAAAATACAATTTTTAAATTAATCTGAGACAGCATTTTATTTTGGGGCAGATGGTAATTTTTTTGAAGTGTGGTCTATGGCCTTCTTTCAGAGCACTATTATTAAAGACACCTTCTCTAGTCAGGCTCAGGTACTTCTAAGCTCTTTATTCTGCTTCTGACTTTTAAATAAGAGGGTGACATAGAAAGATAAGTTTTCTTTCACAGCTTGCAGTATGGGCTCACACGGGATTTAGTATGATATCATGGATGATTGTTTGCTGTACTAGCACAACAAAATTTTCTGTATTATTGGTATACAACTGCAATAAAATTATAGTACTGAATGATAACATTATTTTACAGAGTTAATTAAATTGAGAGTTAGCTGTGACACTGATGTGGTCAGTTACAAAGTTTTACTGAGGGTATAAACAGTAGGACCACCTGTGCCAGACAATGTTTTTCCTCCCCTAGTTCTAGCCTTCTAACACAAAACTTTCTTGGCAAACTGCTTGGATTTCTAGTTTTGCTTCTTCAACAAAAAGTCCAAAGCTGCTTAAATGTCTTACTCACCTAGAAACCTAGAAATGTCTATTGAAATTAGCAACCAAGCTAAGTAGTCTGGGGGTGTGATTTACATTTATGGCACATTAAGACTCCTTTACTCTTCCTGAGCAGTGGAAAGGTAGGTCAGCAAAAAAAGAGAATCAGGCCTTAGGACTATGCTATTTATAAAACAATATAAAATCAAAAGAGAATGTATTAAAATGGTAGCAAAAATGGTATTTAATTCCATGTCCTCCTGTATTATTATGTCTCTTTTTTTTTTTTTTTNGAGAGATTTCACAGTATAGTAAAGGAGGTATTTTTGAAAAGAATTGTTTTATATAAAAGTTGAAGTAAAATTTTTAGATCCATACTGTAATAGAATTAAAACACTCCTGGGCATGTTTTAATGGTCCATTAATACTCCCCTCTGGTGACTGAATGCATGAGGCTGCACATCCAGAGTATCCTCTGAAACATGTCCTGTCACCTGTTAATACCATATTACAATGGTGCACCACGTGGGAAGCCTCAGAAATAGCTCCCAAAAACCAAGGAGAATGTTTTTGAGCTTTGTAAAATATTATGATTCTATATAGGCCCGACTATGCCTATTGTATTGTTCAGATATTCAATAAATAACACAATGGTATTAGAGCAAATAAATGCTATAAAATCTGTAGGAAATAGTCTGGTTTAAAATATTAAATTGCACCCTGAACAACATGAACAACCTCTCATGTACCTGCAGAATGATGAATCCTTGCCTCAAAGAGATAATTGGTAAATAGAATGTAGCTTAAGAAAGGTTTTGAAGGAAAAAGTTCAGTAAGAGATGCCCACACATTTCTGCTCTACTCTTTCTCTCCTCCATTTTTATCTTTCACTCCAACCTGTGCTTATTTTATCTACTGCAACTCTTTTTTATTCTTTCATAATAAGGACTTTGAAATACTAGATTTTGTGAGCCTTGATTACTTAGAGCAGAATGCTACAGATCCTCATTAGAAAGAACTTCAGGTATTTTTAACTCAGAAGGGCCTTTTAAGAAGCCTTATGCATAGATAAGCCTCTTGAGAAAAATACTTGAGCATAAACTCAGATGCACTCTCACTCAGCAAAGCATTACAGTTTCTCCATGTGCTTAAATTCCACTGAGCTCCAGTAGAAGCTACATGTTCCTAAAGATAAGCACACGTGTGAGCTCCTTGCTGGAAAGAAATGCACTGATGCTGCAGAGCCAGTTGTCTGTATAGCTGCCTTTTACACGGTGCCAAGGAATGCTACACATTAAAGAGCTGGGAAAAACAAGTTGGTGACAAGTAAGAAAGAATGATGTTTCTAAAATACAGTTTGCTTACCTTCATAGGAGCAAAAAATAGGAATATTTCATATGCTTAAAGTTGTTTCTTGGCATCTCATCTAAAAATATTGAGGAGAAAATTACTGCAGAGGTTATGTTCCTCCTCTCCTGCCTTTTGTGACTATGCTACTTGATTTCCCTGAAAGGCCTCTTAAAAAACGGGATCAAACTAATTGCTTATTAAAATTAAGTAAAATGCATCTTGTAAGAGATATGAGTAACTACTTACTTGTAAGATTTCTTTCTTAGTCCTTTAATGGCTGATCATACAATTGCAGCATCACATTCATCTGAGTGTGGCTGGGCCCTGAAACATTTTGTGTCCAACCCATACAGTAAAAAAAATCTCTTCCCAGTCTTATGTGGAATATCACTATGCCCTTTGGCATTTTGGATGTTCTGGGAGAGATGATTTTCCAAACACAATTGCCTGCAAAATATGCCTTTCATATAGACCCCAAATGTTAACAAAAAATGGATAGACAAAATTTCCAGGATCCATGTTCTGAGATCTATCACAGAGTTAATTAGACATATGGAAGTCCAGACAGAGTCCTAATTTCTCAGGCACCCTGCAGTGTCACAGCGTGGATTGCATTTCCCCTCTCACCGTATCCAGAAGATACAGGTCTGTACTCACAAAGACCATGGAAAAAGCCTCTACATTTCCTGCCAGTGGTTTAATGGAAAGGCTCCAATTTGCTCTTGAGCAAATTCCTCATCCCCCCAGAACAGCCCCCAGCTGGTTGCTGTGATCCCAGTTTGCCAGAGGGTGTACACCTGCACATCCCCTGGTCGGAGCATGGAGTGCTGGTAGGCCCTCTGATCCCCTCGGTGGCTGGATGCACACATGGCTCCAGGAAAACTTCCATTTCTCCTTGACTAGAACACCTTCACGATCCCCAGGTAGAGCACTCATTTCTGTATGAGAGGCTTTCACTCACCTGCTTTCCTCTGAAAAACCTCTCCCTTTCCTCTTCGACCTCTTTTACTTTGTTTTACAGTTGTTTTTTTACTTTTTAAAAATTTTACAGTTTTCTTCTCCATTAATTTTTTCTCTGTCTACTTGTAAGTCTTCTCTTTGGAAACCCTTTCCTGACTCCAAAACTAGTGCTGGCCTCTTACCAAAAATAGCAGATGTCAGGGTCTTGTGATTTGATTACCCATTAAAATTAAAGTACAGTGATAGTGAGCCTGGTGATATGATAAACTCTCTTACTGTTAATGCCATGCAGACATTAAGGAAAGTTTACTGATACATTGAACTCTGAGAATGGAAAAGAAATGTGGAGTTGAAATATTTGTTGCAGGGCAATGAAATAGTGATAGAGAAAACTCCAAAGTAGCACCAACCAGGAAATTCAAAGGAATATATGTAATTATAAGAATATCCCAAGACCAATAGGAAGAAACACAGATAAAGAAAATTAAAGTTGCCAAGAAAAACTTCCTGACATTGAAATGCACTAAGCTTCCAGCTCATCTCTCAGGGGAACAGGAAGGCCCATCACTTGAAATGTTTAACACTAGACTGGAGGAATCACTGGAAAAATATACTACAGGGAACAACTTGTTATTGGCAGAAAGATGGACTGAATGCTGTAAAAGGGATTTTCTATCTCTAATGTTTACTTTTTATGATAGTCATTTATGTTTTTCCTTCATTACAAGTAGAGAAAAATCTATACAAGTTATTGGCTCTGGCAGAGCATATTTAATTTCTATAGAGCCATGTACCTAGGGCACTCATGCAAGCTTAACTCTACTTCTTGCTTTTCCTTGCGCATTTTTCCACATACTCTGTGAGGTTCTTTTTGTAAAACGAGTAAAATCTTCACAGCACATTCCCAACACCAATGAAAAACCCATCTAATCAGCCCAGGTTTGGATTTAGTCCAAACTAAAGGTGGACTAAAGTAAGGGAGAAAATGACATCAGATATTTAAAGGGAGAAATAAACCAGAAGAAGCATAAATAAAACATTCACAACATGAGAAAGAGAAGGAGGAAGACACAATAGGGGGAAGATTTGGAAAAGTGGGAACTGCATATCCATGACAGAAGATGACTTGCAGGTCTTTGGAAATCACCTAGAGCCACAAGGGCTGGGAGGAGTTTCTGGCAATATTGGGTAAGGTGATTCTCTTTTTCAGCAACTCCAATCCCTAAAGGACACAATTTCCCATATCCCTTGGTGATGAGCTGCAGGATGCAAACACCATCTTCATGAGTACAAGAAAAATCAAAGAGGGAAAAAGTAAGGGTAAAACTACACATGGTGATGGCTTCCTTTTTTGCCCTAGCACAGTGTAGCTGGGCAGGCTTAAAATTATGGGTGTTAATCAAATGAAAGTAAACAAATAAAAATCCTTCTATTTTTGTATGCAAAACCCAGGTTTTGTCATTAAACCCAAATCCTTTCCCTCAGAGCAGCAAGGTCAAAATACTAACTTGAAACTTTAAACAGTATAACAACACTGAGGATGCCAAAGGTTACTTCTCCCTGTCCTCTCACAATCCCCCCAGAAGAGCACCAGGAGCCTGGGCTGGCTGCAGTGCAGCAGTGCTACCTGAGGGCTGCCAGGAGGACAGAGGTGATTCTGTGTTACCCCTCTGGGGACACTGCGACAGCCCAGCCAAGAGGCATCTATTTTCCTCGGGAGAGAAGTGGGCTGAGGAATGGTTTCCAAAGACACAGGCCTCTCGTTTTTGCCAAGCAGCTTGAGTGTCCCTGCCTGGCTGCTGAGCAAAGGCTGTGATTAATGAAAAGGTGTCAAAACGATAATCCGTACTATCAGGAAATAGCCGACAGGATTTTTTTTCCTTGGCAAGTTAGGGGGTGGTGGGGAAAGTGAGAACAAAATAAGAAAGCAAAAAGGGAAACAAGGAAAAGGGAGGGGTTTTGAAGAGAGAAAACAGTAATATTATATAGATACACACATACATATGAAATACAACCTCCCCTCTGCCCACCTCTTTTAATGTTTCTCTGGTGGAGAAATAAGATACCTTCGGCATTATAAATAGCAGCACAGATGTTGACAGAAAAATGCTCCCTTAATTACCATACAAACTGCTTTACTTGAGTGAACCGTTTAAAACGGCCTCCAAAGGAAGTTCACTCAAGCAATTCCACAGATTACAGCTAATGAACAATATTTCCTCGCTCCTATTTAGCACTCATTAAAATGTAAAAGCCTTTCATTTTCAACAGGCACACAATAAATAATTCCTCTCTCCCTCTGCCTGGGAGCAGCCAGGATGGGAGCAGGGAGGGAGGAGACCGGCAGAGGGAGGTGGGGGGGGGCTGCAGGAGGCAAATAAGTGGATCGGAGAAAAGCGGCCAATTCATTAAAATCCCTGGAAGCAGCGGTGACTGCTGCTTGTTGGGAAAGGCCATTTGTGTGTTTGGAGCTCGGCAGGCAGGCTGGGAGCTGAGCAGGCAGCTCCCACCCATCCCGGATCAGCAACACACCACCTTGCTCCCGGGAGGCAGCCACCACCGCCAGGGCAAGCCGGGGCACAAATTGCCCCTGTACTCCCATAAAAACGACGTGGACAACTGGGAGGGGACAAAAGAGGAAAACGCTGTGATGAAAATTGACAGTCGGGCTCTGGTTGATACTTCATTAAAATTTTTCGCTGGCTTCAACGTTGCAACACGGTGCGCGCAATTCTCTTGTGCTTGTTGAAAGTCCTACCAAAGCTGAAGTGGATATTTGCAGCCTTGGAAGCTGGCTTCGTTCCTTAGCTCCTGAGATGGAGCAGGTACAGGGCTGAACTTCAGGGTCCTGGGAGGCTGGAGGCCAGAGGGGTCTCTGCACTAGGGCACCATGAGAGGAAGGAGCCCATGGAAGGCTTTGTAGCACCTTCCAGTACCTGAAGAGGGCCACAAGAAAAGTAGAGAGGGACTTTGCAAAAAGGCATGTAGTGATAGGACAAGGAGGAATGGCTTTAAAGGGAAGCATGGTAGGTTTAGATGCGCTATTAGGAAAAATTTCTTTACTGTGGGGGTGGTGAGGCAATGGAACAGGTTGCCCAAAGAAACTGTGGATGTCCTGTCCCTGGAAGTGTTCAAGGCCAGTTTGGATGGGGCTCTGAGCAGCCTGGTCTAGTGGAAGGTGTCCCTGTCCAAGCCAGAGGGGTTGGAACTAGATGGTCTTTAAGGTCCCCTCCAACTCACACCAGGGCTATCTATGATTCTATGATTATCTATTCCTCTACTCTCAACCTACTAGGATTTTAGCCTAACTTACAAAACAAAAAATTTTACAAGCCAGTTAAACCATGAACCAAAGCCTTGGCAAGAAAAAAAACCAAAAAAACAAAACTAAAAACCAAATCCCTCTATCTGAAATTATTATTTTAAGTAGAATTCCAGTTAAGTGGATGAATAGGAAATACAGAGGTACCAGCTGGATTGAAGTTAAACCACTGCACCTGTGTGCCCACAGATAGATGGCACACAGAAACATTCTCTGTTAGTTTACGTAAGAGTTGTTGAAGAAACAGAAGATAACCAAAAAAGTCAGCAAGCCACTGAGAGACTATGCAGATACTGGTTGTAAAACTGCAGGAAAGAAAGCCTATTTCACCCTCTCTTTCGACAAATGGGTAAAGCAGCACCCTAATGCAACACAACACTGATGTGATATGCAGCAGAACACAGCTGCAAGGATACAGAAACAGAGGTCAACAGGCTGCAATTATAGGTGAAAACATGGCTCCTGCTTCCCTCATCTGCCAAAATGCCCACAACACCCATCCTAATATTTTGGTTTTCTTGATTTACTTTTAATTTTTTTGTTCCTTCACACGTCTAAGTGGCTGAGGGGCTTCACAATCCCTTCCTGCAGCCCAGCTTCTTTCTACCCCTATTGTTGGTGCTGTGGTCCCCTCTGACCCCTTGAGCCAAGCCACCCCTCGACAGGGAAGTGAATTAGCAGCAGAGGCAGCGTTCTATCAAAGGCAATGTATTCCTGGGGGGGTTGTGTATCTCAACCTTGGCAGGAACTGCCAGAACAAAATCCCTGATATTAGCCTCCCTGAATGGAGGGAACAATCTGAGTAGGATAAAAACCATCAGAGCTTTCTCCTGTCTTTAATTTCAAGGCTTAAAAAATTGACAAGTGTATTTCCTGTGGTGATGCTGGTATACCCTATACCTGAGCCATAAATAAGACTGTGGTGGTATTCAATCATCAGAAAAGAAAAAAAAAGAAAGCAGAGAACTAAGATCTTATATTGACCTAAGCCTTGGACTTAGATAAACTTGTCAGCAATATCACTTTGTGGTGACTTTATCTTTGTTAAACTTGTGCAGGGGGAAGAAGCATTCTCACAGCTTGCAGGAGCCACTGTGACCAGAGGAACCCCACTTGCTGCACTGCCAATGTGCCACTCTCATGCAGTAAAATAAAACCTTGGCTTAAGGATGCAGTGGCATCCCTACAGCAGGATAACTACTACAACAAATCTTTGAGAAAAATATTTGCAAACAATAATTGCAAATGAAGTGCAGAAGAGCTGGAAACCAGATCCCCATCCTACCCATGCCCTTTCAGCAGGGGTGATGCCCATTTTTACTGTGGTCCTAATGACCAAAATCTATTTGGGTTTGTGCAGTTGTGAATGGTGCAGTGTAGCATCTCAGCCTGACCTGCCTCCTGTAAGCAGGCAGCCTTGGTAAAGAGGGAAGTTGACCAGCAGTGCAGTGTTATTGATGCTTTCAGCACTCTGTACTTGGTTTTAAACTAAGGTCATTTGAAATCGGTCTTTAAAACCCATCTCATTTGCTTTTTTTATACTTGCCAATTTAGTGTTGTATTCACAGTGATTAATTAGCTTGTGGTGAAGGTTTATTAGGTAATCTTTCTGTCAATCAAAAAATCACAGAGGTTTCTGAGCAAAGAACACACCCAGAGATTTTAGAAAGATAAGGAACTGATATTGTTACCTTCGTGTATGAAAAATAGGAGCTTTGTCTTGACATGTGGCCATTACAAAAGACTTTAAAAGGGCTTTTTATTCATATTCCACCACAAAAGTGGCTTGATTCCCTCAGTTGTTATTTTATTTAACAAGAATCTAGAAATGCTTTTGCTTTCTCTGCCTATTTACTGCCTGATGAACTTGTAGGACTGTTTCAGAAGACCAAAGAGAAGACTTCAACAAATTAAAAAATGCTGTAGCTCACCATTTGGGAAATCTGCTATGTAGTTTACTCATCTCTGTATGATTGAAAGCAAGAAAAAATCTAATGAATTTGAAAGCATCTTCACCTGGAAATTCTTTCCAATGTTCATATTTGGGAACACAACTTGTGTGTATATATATATATAAAAAGAACAATTTAAAGAGATTTCAGATTTTACACCTTTATGTGTGAAATACTAACTGAGATTCTTTTTAGGAAAGGAAGAATGATTACATAAAATTAACTAATTCTAAAAATGAAGAATTGATGGCATATCTTATAAGAAATATAGATTATTGTCTGACTGCCTTCTTTATGCATGATTTAATTGACTTTTTATATTGTTCTGAGCATTGTGTGAAAATTTACTGCAATCTGTACTACACTATTTTCTACTTAGAAACTTTCTTGTTGACAGACATACCTAAAAAGCAAAACAAAGTGATGATAAAAAGTTGCAAGATTCTTTCCCTTTTAGATAGGTCACTTGACTGATCTGCACAAACTCGGTGTTTTCCAGAAGATCTTGAACGTTACCGGGAAAAATACAGTGAAGACCAGAAAAAGTATTACATTGACCAGAAAAGGTATTACATTGAAGAAGTTGGGAAGAGCACTTGGAGATCTTAGCTGATTAAATTACACACTACGTAAATATATGTCACACTATGATTTTTTCCAGCACTGAGGTAACATGTAAAGAGATATAGATTAATACTAAGAATTCGACTAGCTTACCACTTCTCAGAGCTATTACTGTTTTAAATTACACCAGTGGCAGTCTAAAAATGTAAAATTGTCTATACCACTGTGAGAATAAGTAGCAAGTTAACTGGAGTCCTTCCTCTGTCACCTCCTTGAGAAAGCTGTGGGTTATTTCTATCACTCAGAGGTGATGAACAGGCAGCAGCAAAATCAGATGACGAATTCAGATGAAACAATACAGATGTAGCAGTTTCCCCCCCCTAGCTAAATTCAGGAGTTCTTTTTGTGGGCTCTGGGATTACAGATCTGGAGCTGGAAGAGGAGAAGGGCACACAGGGCCATAAATTGGGTAACTCTGACGTAAGGACAGATAATAAAAAAAACTATAATCTGTTGAATATATAATCAGCACATTTAAAAGCAGCTTTTCCAAATTAAAAAGAGAAAAAGGCAAGTATAGGTCTGTGATATAATTATTACAGCACATATTCTACAGCTTTGGTAAACACCCCCTCCCCACACCCACTCTTTACACACAAAGCCAATAGAGATTGACTTCAACAGATTAAGGTGAATTTAGGGACAGGAAACAGACAGGTTTTAGCCCAGAGTTCCCACAGACTAAGCCTGACTATGAGAATGAAATAGGTCAGGAGTTTGTATTATTTTAGTGTTACAAATCTAGCAGCTGTATGAAAATATGTTAAATATTAGTCTGGAAGCTAGAACAATGTAATTTCTGTGTATCTTTATTAATCACCATTTTTAGTTTTATTATTTCTGGTTTAGTTAAAATGCATTTTATTGAATTGGCTTTTGAAAAAGCTTTCACAGCTTTATCAAAAGTGGGAAGGCTCCATTCAGAGGTTTCCTTTCATGTCTGAGACATGAAATTGGAGCAACCAACAATTTGCACACGTTATTCCAGCATACCAAATGAGGGAACAAAGAGAGAGGCAAAAACTGAATCTGCTGCCTTCCTTCCTGGTTTTATTGCAGCCGACCACTGCAAGGGGAGGGGGGAAAAAAAAAGAAAAAAAAAAAAAAAAAAAAAAGGAAAAAAAATGAAAAAGAAGAAGAGGTAATTAGCTGTTTTCTTGAGATTCCCCCAGAAAGCTGAATCACCAGCATTTGGTCCATGGGTATGCGGGAGAGGCCGGTGCGCCTCGCACGCCTGTGGTAGATGGATGATACTGATGGCAATCTAACTGGAACATCCTGCCTGAATATGAACAACAGATTTGTCAGTGTGTGACAGGCTGACAGCCCAGCTCCCAGCTGCTTGTCCACTGTTGTTAAATCAGTACCTTGTCTAAGTGTTCAGCAAAGAGGCAATCTGCTTCCTCCATTCGTACAGGCAGGTTGCCAGTTAAAAAACAAACACTGGCTTTAGGCTGCAGTGCCATAATGCATTGAAAAGATGCAATCTAAACCTTTGTATACTCCTAAGGCAACAGAGAGCAGGACTTGGAAGTACAGGCTCAGACTTGAGACTATCTTTTTCAAAACAACAAGGATAACTCCACAGAGGAATCATGACAGAAATGCATGAGGATTTGAAAACTGTGGATGACTTAACAGAACTTATTTAAGGAGCAAAATATGGCTTATTTCAGTAGGAGAGCAGCAAGATCATGCTACTGTACTCAAGAAGGTGCCAGAATTTCTTTATAACCTATTTTAAAGCAGTTTATAATTCATCAACAGTAACAATTAGCTCTAGGGTGAAATTTCATATGCAAACATGTAATCCAGAAGCACTTCAGGGGGAAAATCATAAGAAAAAAAAAGAAAAAAAAGAAAAAAAAAAGGCTGGTTGTGCACCCAACAACTCTAAATTACAGAACACAAGTAAAGGCCTTACTGGTTTCTGAAGCTTTTCTTTTTCCTGTGACATAAACTCTCCAGCTGGTTTCAGTTCTTTAATTTGGTAGCTGTTGGCTGACCATGTGAAAAGCAGGCTTAACAAGTGTGATGATAGTGACATGAACTAAGGAAATCACAAATCCCAGCACTAACACTAATGTTTCCAGCTCTTGGGTGTGGTGTGCACACGAGGCAGCCTCTGAGGTGATGCTCAGCTATCTGAGAAGTGAGAATTTACACCACCAACTGCAGCATCACTTTGGAATCAGATTTAGTCTGTCAGGTGATTTACAGAGTTTATTTAAGGGTCTCCAATTCCAGGTGTGTACATCAGATCACTGCTGGCTCAGAAGGAGATATTACAGCCTATTGGATTAATAATCATGTAGTCTTGTTCATGTTCCCCATGCAAGAGAGGCTCCCCAGCAGTGTTACTGGGCACCCTTGTCCCAGGTCAGCATCCAGGAGGTCTTACCAAGCCTCATGTTTTGCAAATTGCACTGGTGGGAGCCAGCTGCACCTTCCCACCACAGCGTGTTCCAAGGGTTGGGATTCATACTCAAGAATGCAGGTGCATAAACATGTCAGGTTATGTGCCTCTATCTTCTAAAGCATCTTTTCCACATGGTCCTTACACATGGTAAGTATTCCTGCTCAGAACAATGTTCGTTTTAGCTGAAGTCACAGATTTAAACAGGCTTGTTACTGTCTATCCCAATGACAGCCCATCATTGGTTAAAAATTTCTCTAGAAATCAGGATAAGAAGAATTATAGTCACATACGCATTTACATATAGTCTTGAAAATTACCCATTCCCAAGTAATCACAGAGACTTCTAAAATACATTAGTTATCAATTTATCTTCTTCAAAACCCATAATATGGCCTTTAGAAAATGAGGCAAACTGGAGTATGAAGAGATATGTAAAAAAAAAGCCAATGCAACAGAATAATTTGTTTGCAGAATAATATTTTGCAACCTGTGTGGCCTACGTGGAATACATAATGGTTCAGAAAAAATGACATAGGTGGCAGGTTTAAGTCTGAATTCTCCTCTAGGTAAGAAAACCATGTCTAATGAATGCTGAAAGAAACTTTAGGTCACATCACACTATGAAGCATGCTGATACTTAATAAAACAACTACATCCTATGAATAAAATGAGAAAAAATTAAGCTAATATTCTATTATTGTGCCCTTCTTGATTCCCTTATAATTACCAAGTATCAGACCAATTTGTATGATGATGTTTCCCCCTTCTCTAGCACATGTGTAAGATTTAGCAGAAGGGCAAGGTACTTAAACTACAAGGTTTAAAGTGAGAGCACAATCTGTTTGTGGCTTCCAAGTGTGCTGTAGCTGGAGTTATTTTTACTGTTTGTCACAGTCTAAAGGGAAAGGGGGCAAAATATTTATGTAAGAAATGCCTGCTCTGCATCTCATGTCACTGTTGTTAGGATGTGTCATAAAATTCAAACATAATTCTGTGACAATTAGCTTCATAATAATATTTTCAGAAATACAATGCTGCATCCCTTGCCAGAAACTATTTTCTGCTTCAGTGTTTTATTGTGGCTATATGTTTTAAAGGAGCCAACTATTTTCAACCAAAGTTGGTTTTTAAATTTTCCCCTAAGGAAAAGTATGAAATTAATGCACTCAGTTGCTATCCACTAGTATTTTCCCATTTGTGGAAAAAATAGTTGTATTAAAAAAAATCCCAAAAGCATTGCTAAAACGTTCAGTCTCTTCACACATTTCATGTTGGGACATTTATAAAATACTATACTTGTTTGTTTTACCAGCCTCCTCGATTGTAATCTTTAATTAAATCTGTAATTTAATTATCTTTTTTCTCATTTTGTCCAGCTTTGTAACCTGGCTAGTAGCAGTGAACATCTAAACTGCACCTTTATTTACAGCTACTTTCATGGTTGTTTCTCAAGGATAATGAAACAAAGTGCCTTCAGCAGCTCAGCTTGCACAAGAATTTTTAAAGAAGCTTTGTAAAAATGATAATTAATATGAAAATTAATATGGAGGCATTATCCTACTTCTTTACCATGATGCTGATGCTAATGAAAAAGTTACTGAGATATTACTCTCTGGGTCAAAAAATAAAAATGACGAAAAATTACCTGATACATTTACACAAATCAGTGGAAAATGCTTCCTGAATCCACTCAGCTTTAGCTATATTTTTAGGTAGCCCTTAAGTTAAGAGGATAAAAAATACTTGCATTATTTAATGGATTGCTTTCCCAGTTGCTAATCACACACTAAAGCATTATATACAACAGCCTGAGGCCTGGGGAAAGGGACAGGGTGCCAGTGGTTCTGACCTGTACCTCCAGTAAACCCATGGCTTTGACCCTGGAGTTTCCTCTCTCTTTACATCATCCATTACCAGGAGTATCAGCGAACACCAAGAGCAAACACTCTGCCCTTACCTCTCATTTTAAAATTCAGAGGGAAGAGGACTTTACATGGGGATAACTTTTTGCCTCCATAGTTCCGACTCCATAGTTCAAGATGATTTTCAGTCAGCATGATATTATGAATCCTATTTAACTATGCTTAAGATCTCTCATTTAGAGTTAAGTGGAAGAAGAAAAGGCAAAATTGTCTTTGCAGATGTTAAGAAGAAATTCATTGCAAGCAATCATCATTTAATATCCAGCGCTGACTTTTGGAACAAATGCTTGCTCTAAATAATAAATCAAGTGAGTTGGCACTCACAATAATATCTTCGAATATGAATGAGGAAAACAAGAATATTAAAACAATAGAAACATTAACATACAAGGCCCTGCTATTTACATGAGGGAATGGCAGAGGACACTATGAAAAATAGCTGTTGCCTTTACTCAGTTTTGTGATCTGTCACCAGCAAGTGATGACTGCTGTTATGGAAAGAGAGCCGGGTTCTTCCAGCCACCAGGTCCCTTAAATCTGAGACTGCAGCATTTATTTTTTAAATAGTATGTGATGCTGCTGTGTTGTCTCCATCCTGTCTCCATCAGTGAGTGCTCACTCACATGGAGGCTGGGCTGACAGGAGCCCCCCACTATCAGCACCTTCTTTCCCTCTGCCACAGGAGTCTCACCGAGTTCTGCTGGAACTTCCCGTGCGGACACTCCCTCCTGGCTGCACAGGAGCAGAGATAAAAATCTGCAGCTGCAGCAGCTCCACGAGGACAGACAGACCCCAGGAGTGCTGTTTGTTATTTTATCACTAACACATGCCAGTGAGATCACCTGGCAAGTTCTGGGACCTCTGAAGGTTTGTTTTATCTTTCTTTCTGTGGTTGAAGGGTATCAGGTCTCATACTCCATAGCAGATCACACTGTTAACCAAAACATTTCACATAAGGAACAAGAGTAGGATGCAGGGTACCCAAACTAATCCAGGCTATGGATGTGAAGTCCACACCTTGGGAGAAAACAGCTGTCTTTGGCCAAAGCTGATGACAGTACTTTTCAAGGGTCTGCGTGTTGGTGCGAGGCACGAAGGGCTTGGGAACCAGGCAGCACATTGATCTGCTCTATTTTAACAGCACTTCTATTTCTTTGGTGTGTTTTGTATTTTACATGTATATTTTAGGTATTACGCTGGAATAACCACATAATTTATGAAAATTGCTTTTCCTTAAAAACTGCCCTATTGACTTAACTGTGTATGTAAAATATCAGAGGAAATGAAGAACAATTGGCAGGCTGAAGACATGACTTCCAAGCAAAACAAGTTGAGACTTCAAGACTAGCCATTGACACCTTACCTGGTCAAGGCATCTGTTATGAGCAGTGTAGCCAGTTCCTTTAGACCACCAGGCTCTTGGATGCCTTGACTTTTGCAAAGATAAATGTTCTCCTAAGCATCTGGATATTGACAGATACACAGGAAAATATTAAGGGGAGAATGGAAATCAGGATTGACCTAAACCCATGGACTGCTCTTGTATTAGGGCTGGATTAAGGTTACACCTTGAAGTTGTCACAGAAAATGAGACACAAATGGATATACAGACAAATAACACAGAGGAATAATCTGGGTTTTCTCTGGAAGAATAGACACCTTCACTAAGGTGCCCAGGAAAGTCTGGTGTCATCTCTAACCAAATCTCAAAACCAGTCCCTTAAACACAATGCTACCCACACAAAAACATGGTGGCTTTGAGAACAGGAATGCAAATCCTTATGTGCTGTGAGCTTGGCTATTCCTTGGGCATTATAGAGTGAGAAACTATTCTGCAGATAAGTGCCTTTTACCTGTACACCTGGACATATTCCCAACCTGCTCCAAGTATGCTGCTGCAGGAGAGGGGCTGGAGGGCAGAGCAGCATCCCTGTCCTGCTGCAGAGGTTGAGAAGCAGCAGCAGAATCAGTGTTTCCCAGCTTTGGGGACTGTGCCAGCCTTGTATTTCCTTCTGCCTGCTCCAGACCTCTCTCTGCAGGACCTGGCAGAGGTTGGAAACCTGACTACTGCCTATTCTATTACTAATATGAAAATGGTATAGTTTTAACTCCTGCTGCTGAACCTCATTTTAGTGACCTTACACCAGTTCCCAGTAGAAGAGCTTTTTTTTTTTTCAATCAACAAGTGGTTTAAAGTACTCTTGAGATAACTGCACTTCATCTTAATTACATATGAAGTACCTCCACATCCTCACTGTGCTTTATTGGAATTTGGTGTGGCGTTCTCCTTGCCTTCTTGGGGTATTGCCTGCACAATCCCACCTACTATGAATATATCTAAGATATAAAAAACCCAGGGGTTTTGAATAAACTGCAACATCCTACATTTGTTTCACATCAGACAACAAGGGAAGATGGTTTCAGCAGCATATTCCTACAGGCTGATGTCCCAGACACTACAATCAAATGTAAGGCTGTATTTGGAAGCAATTGTTCCAGATGGCTGCATATTATGGAAGGTTCAGGCACACCATGAAATTCAAGATTATAATAATAATAAAGAAGGATTTCTTCATAATATTGCTTATGGAAAAAACCATGGTCTTTTTAGAGGTGATGACCAGGTATTCAGGCTTTTTAATATATTCCCTCTCCCACTCTCAGAAAGTCTGACCCACAATAAAGTTCTGTTTTGAAATCTTCCACTGGTACCAGCCTTGTCAATAGCTATATATAGATCAAGGACTTGCCAATGGGAAGGAAAAGATACGTTATTACAAGTACAGTGTGAGGCTGAGGAAGAGAACAATACCAGTCATTTAAGTCGTATTTACCTGTGATAACACCAGGCTTATTTCAGTTGTAAACTGAACTGTAACAACTGATCCCAAACTATAAACCTTTAAATGATTACATGTTCAGGCAGATAAAATTTAATCATTTGAGACCCGACCCAGTTGAGGACTCTTTCCTCAGACTGCTGGTACCTACTTATATTTATGATGTATTTGAAGAAAAAAAGCTGAAAAAAACTCTGTCTAGGCTTCATTACATGTAAACATTTAGTAGGAGCCTAATTATATTCCTTTTGATTAACCATTTTCATTAACTCTCTGCTGCAGAACATAACCTCTAACATGAAGACTTGGCCTAGCACCACATGGCACCATACTTAGCCATGTTCAAACCTGAACCTTTCAAATATTTCTTCTCTTGGAAGCACTTGCAAGCTGCAGTAGCCATTCTGGCAAGGAAGGTCACTTATTGTGGTTCAAACAGCCTGTGCCATGTCTGTCAGGATGTCCTGAGTTTGGCTTCCCTTCAGGGACAGAGATGTTTTTCATGGGAAGGGGGTTCGATAAAAACTTCCCTGCCATCCCTACACTTGAAGCAGTGGCAAACCCTCCCTAAAGCTGGGAAATGCTCAAAGTCTCACCTCATGAAGATAATTTGGACACTAGTGTTCTATGAAGCAGATAGCTTTACAAAGCAGTTTCTTTTCTTTAATGATCAGGAGTCAATTGCACAGATTTCTGCTAATCTGTGTGTGTATTTTCACACCACTCCATTTCTTGTGCCTTTCCATTGAGGAAAACAGAGCTGCCTGGTTTTTTTTTTTCATAAGTGAAAGCTACTGTCAAAATTGCAGCTGCCTGATGTTTTGTCAAAACTTGCTTTTTAAATTCATGATTTGTTTGGAAACTTTGTTCAAAACATTTATGTACATCTAATAGTTGCCATTCCCTATAAATGCCCAATACTGACCATCTTTTGCTTTGTTGCACTAGATACCCAAGAAGCAAAGCTTCTGTTATTTGTCATAAATGTACAGCTTAGCTTACAACAGGGTACAGCTGTGAGATATCTTTCTCAGCAGTATTGGTGGGTGTATGCCTTTTTACAAACAAGTACTTCAGAAAAGACTTAGCTGAATAGTCCTAAATTATTATATTTAAAATATAGAATTTATTTAACTATATACTTCATATATTTCAGTGGAAAACCTGCTTATTTAAATACCCTGCACACACTGAATTTCCTGGTTATGAAAAAACGTGAAGAAAAATACTATTTGCTTTTAGGTAATCAGATTCTGTGGGATCTAATCCTATATCCTATTTATGGCTGTGCTAGCTATTCAAAATTAAAATGAACCTTTCATCCGTGTGTATCATAAATGGGCATTTATCAGGATTATATGATTTTGCAATCCATCTGAATATGTAACCAGAATTTGTTTTCTTTCCGTTTCACTATGTAATTACCATGCAACAATAACAAAAGTGACATGTTTGAAGAACAGATAAAATGCTGTAAATTGGCCAGTAATGGTGATATTTCCTCATCTTCTGAAAAACCCATTTATTCTCTCTTTCAACAAATCAAGGCATTGTCAGCCCATACTCATCTTGTGGCCAGAGGGGCCCTACCAATTTCTAGATGTAAGTGAATACTGGAATGCAGATGAGGGCTACTAACTAAGGCTTTCAACCCAGGCAGCTGGTCTTAGCTTGCCTCAATTTCTAAATCATCCATAATGGGGCCAAGACCTCCGAAGCACTAAAAAGAGCGAGCTGACATGCTGGACAAACTGTTAATTTTTTCCTGAAGAAGCTGCTATATTGCACATCTGTCACCGCTGTGCAGACAATTACTCGCCGAGTGGGGAAAAAAAAAAATAAATCTGCTGCTTGTTTCTCTCGTGTAGTTGTTAACGGGCGTGCTGGAGAAACACAAGCATGTGAGAGACACTACAGGAAGGCTTCTCAGCCTTCCCCTGCCTTCTGTACCAATATCTTCAGAAATGAAAACGTTTGAAAGCATCCACACTCTGCCGTGTGCACTCTAAATGGTGACAATTAAACCCCCACCTTAAGACATTTGATGTTCTACGGCTGCAAGCTGCAAAGATTCGTGTGCTTCAGCTATGAACTGCCCTGAAAGCCTCCCTCTCTAAATTGCTCTGTAACACACAGAGGAAAGTTTTCGGACACCATCGTTGCAAGAGGATAAACACGAGACTGAGGAGAACAAAACTGCTGAAGACATTACTTCTCATGCTGCATTTCTCAAATATCTATTAAAATACAAAAAAAGTTTAAGTGTGAAGCACCCACAAATTTTACAGCAAGAGGTGCTCAACCTATCATTAATAACTGTTTTGAGCCAAGCAGGGAAGATGATTGCCTGAGGTCCAAAGCAGAGGTGGCCAAAAAGCCTTTGCTTGGTCTCTGAGGGAACAAAAAGCAGGTCTTGGGACAACTCAAAGGATATGGAAACTACCCAGGTAGGGCCTCATAATAACAATAAACAAAGTTGGCAACAGAATCCTTAAAGTCACACCCTTCAACCACACCACCTGTTAAACATTTAATGTGAACTTGTATAAAATACTGACCAAAGACAGGCTTACCTGTGGAATGAATTTAATATTTTAATTATTACGTAAGCATAGAGAATGATGAAATATCATCAAGTGCTGTTCCAAACGTTTCTGATGGCAGGAAAATGTTGGCACAGTAACCTGCTGCTGGCCTACAAGCATTTCCCCCATTTTAAGAGGTTACATGACTCATGTGCCAACCAAAGGATGAATCTGGTTCACAGACTCAATTCTATCAACACTAAACTTTTGGAAGTCTTGACTCAGAACTCATCTTTCATCAATGAATAACTTCAAATTAAAATAATTAAAAAAACTAATAAAATAAAACATTACCTTGGCTGTTTTTTCCCCTTTCTTCTGGCACAGGAACACAAGTGGGTAATGTTTTCTAGGTAAAAATTTCGCAGGGTAATACACAAACAGAAGAGGTGGCTTTCAGCAAAACATCTGGTATTACAGAAAACTTCCAGATTATACAGGGCATGACCACATGGCCTTATCTGGGGTCTAAACCAACGCAAAAAATTGAAATCCATTTCTAAGGAGGATGGGTTGATACCAGTTCAACATTAAAAAAGCAGTGGTGAACTGTCCTAAAGAAAAAGTTCACAGTGAGGAAGAACAAGTATCTGAGAGCAGGATGACAAAAACCACCCTGTGTTCTGCTGGAAAATTTAGGAACTGTCAAGGGATGCTCTTCTGTGGCAGTGTGAGTGGTGTCTGGATGATTTATGCTATTTGACAACTTGAAGGCAGAAGACAACTCTAATGTTTGGATAAAAAGGTAAAAAATTGGCAAGAGTAGACCACACCCTTGGCAGCTGCTGACACCACCTTGCTGAAGAGAAATTGGGATACACTTAGAAACATCAGATGTATAACACATCTGTGTTCAGTAGGACAGAATTAGGAGCCCCAGCAATTCACTTGCCAGTTGATTATATATTATCTGCTAAATAAAATAGTATTTATTGCCAGTTGACTCAAAAAAAACCCCAAAAAACCACCACCAAAAACCAAACAATTCCAGGAAAACTTGTGATAAAAATAAGGCTTTTGTTGCACCAAAATGGCATATTAAAATACAATAAAGATTGTTAAGTTAGGATAAAAATCAGGGCACAGTAAGAGCGTATTTCATTTATCAAGATTACAGTGACGAGAGTGGCCACTTGAACACATTTTAATGTTGCTTTGGACTGTGAAAAATGGGTGAAAAATGCCACAGAAAGGAACAAAACTTCAGCTGCACGTGCAGCAGCTCCTGCCTGATCAGGAGGTGATGCCCATGGCACCAGGCTGGGCACCTAAAAGGACACTGCCAATTCAATATTTCCTTTGAAAAATGCCTGCTTAGAGTAGCATCCTAAGTGATGAAATCTGGAAGAGTCAACATCTTGATTTCTGGGGAACTCTGATCTCACATGCCACACAAGGTCAGACTCAGTTTTCTGTTTTGTTTCTGCATTCCTTTACTACATATATGACCTAAAAACAGTAGTGAATTTTGTGTTCACTTGTTACCATCTTCTCTTGTGAAGGATCCAAAAGATCTCAGCCCACCAGGGCCACAACTATAGTATCTCCAGCAGCCAAAGAGAAGAATGGCTGATTTGGAGCAGCCAGGAAGTTTTCTCCAAGACCTCATTTCCCTCTTCCAACTTACTTTGTGACCCTTAATTTTTCCTTCACTTCATCAGCGTATACAGGGAGAAACAGCTGCTGAATGCAGCCCCACATGAACAAAAGGAGGGCTTTCATTCATTGTGCACTTCAGAACATGCCTTTTATCGAGGGAAATTTCTTCAGACTATTTACCTCTAAAGGTATTTTTCAGAAACAATTAAGATCACAAAGGTAGTATATAAAATGTCACAGAATTTTTCTATGGCTTGAAAAATAATTATCAGCTTATTTGCATTGTTAAACGTTAATTAGCTATGAATGGTAATTTTTTTTCCAACACTGCAATACTTCAATTTCTCATTACAAAATAATTTCAGCTCTATTAATTAGTTCTAACAGTAACTCATAGTAATGGATGACACCTTAAGTGAGCTATTAAATGCACTTTACCACTGATTAGGAAGAAGACAACTAAAAAACCTGGCTAGGTTTACATAAAGACAGAATATGAAACAATACATTGCAGATTTATTGGCTTTGGTGGAAGAAACACAACCCCTTTAAGTAAGGCAGGCTCAGCAGAACCATAGGTTTTGTCACACCTCTGTGAGGTTCATGGGGTGGCCATGTACCCAATGGCTCAGTATTCAGCCATTGTTTCCATTACTTTATGTATGACATTGTTCTTTGCAGAGATCTACACCTCTATGCAAGCATGTGTGTTTCTTTGAGTAGACACATGCAGGCAAATAATTTTCTCAACTACACAGTAAACCCCTTCTCTAATTTTTTTTATTTATTTTAGGTTTGCTTCTTTTGATTCACAAGGTCCAAAGACAGCAAAGGGATGTTGCTGTGGCCAAAAATATTCAAATATCCACTGTCCTGGATAGTGACAAAAATCATTACAGAACACTTCCTTTGCTATGACATTGTAACCTTTTTGTCATGGTCCAGTACAATTAAGCCTTGTACTGATCTGTTTCTTAAACAACTGCCTAAAAATCTGTGTCTGTAACCAATCCTGCACTGAAGTGCAGGAACCTTTCAGATGGCTGGTGAAATGGCAGCCTGTGCCTGGAAAAAAAATCCCACAGCAGTGGCTACAAACTCCAACATCACCACATTTGATCCTTCTGGGAAGTTCAAACCCATACTTACCGTTTACCAGGACATTACTGCTAATGTCTCAGAAACAGATGTGCTGACCCTTCTTCAAATACGAAGCAGAAGTTGTCTTAGGTGCTGTTCTTCACATTCCAACAATTCCAAAAGAAGCTGAGGAACAAGAATGTCTTGTCCAAAACACACTTTATTGAGCTGGTGCTCCTTGCTATGTACCTGCAGCCTCTAAACCTGCCTAGTCTGCAGCTCCCTCCCCAGCAGGAAGCCTGGCCATCCCTGCCTCCCCAGCCTCCCAAAATACATCTGTCTGAACTGAAAGCCTGGAAACTGCTGTAAGGGCAGCCTTCAATGATTGACCCATACAGGAACTACAAAAGCCACAAAGTGATATCAGGTTTTCCACTTCTTTGCTCTGCGATGGGGAGCATTCAAATTTAGAGAGACTTTGGGAGACCTTCCCTGCAGGGCCTGAAGCCAGGTTTCAGGGGCCCCAAATTGTCAAGGCTTCCAAGTTCTCCGATTTTCCAGAAGGGAGACTGTCTCTGAGCCTATGGAGAAGGACTGGTAACCCAAACTGAAGACTGGGGTAATTAAGTCTCTGATTAACTCATGTCTTGGCCGCAGTTTATTAGAAAAGACACAATTCCACAAACCACTAGATTTTGCTGAATAAACATTATCTGACACAAAAATTTTACTTCTTCAATGAATATAGTCTAGATCTCACAGGAGAATACTTTGACTCTAAGGAGCAGATCTTCTTCCTCTGAAGTCACAGATTTGGCTGACCATAGTGCAAAGTCAGGATTTATTCTATTAAAGGAAAGCACAGGAGGGAGTCAGCACCTGAGGCAGCCTACTCAGAGCTAAGTGTCTTTACTACCAGCTCTCCAAGAGCCCTTGAGTGGTGGCCATTCATGGCCCTGGATGTTTAAGAGGGAACCCAGCTGTGGGAAGAACACTTCTAATGTTAGAGTAACAGTAAAACAGGTATCGAATCCTGAGGTTCCAAGTTGCAGGTCTGATTCCCTACACCATTCCTCTGTGAACCTTTACTAAGGAAGACCCAACTCTTACTGGGAAAACTGCAGGTAGGTAAAACATAGAGATTAAAAGCTGATCTTGTCTATGCCAACACTTATGCCAGTAGCATCATTCCTGTCCCCATCTCTTTTCCATAAAATTCCTGGGCAAGAGCTACTGTTTAGCAGCTGGCCTATCTTCATGGGAAATGGATAGAAATTGTCTAAAGTCAGTTAGTAAGAACTGTAATTCACATGCTCACTGACAAAAGAAGATGAAAAATAAATCAGCTTACACACTACAGTGAGTATAAAGTCAACTAGGTAACTGTGTTACTTATTATTTACATCACATTAGGAAAACCCTTAAAATCATTATTGCTTCACTCTCAACATCTCTTATTTCAGTAATAAGGCATACCTGGTCATATAAAAAGGATCTGTAAACTGTTCTTCCAGACAGTGGAATTATTTGAGTTTAATCCAAATTAACATACTGAGCATCACTGGCATTTGCATTCAACAGTTTTTTGCATCTTGTATTTACATATGTATGGTTCATGTTGCAGATCATATTTGTTACTAGGAGAAGTGTGAGGGAGGGCCAGCACCACATTTACTGAGAGTCTGGCATCTAGAAAATTTTAGATAAACACTCCACTTGCTTCACAATAGGAAGAACATCTAGATAACGTGGAACATTTTGAAAAAAATAAAGCAAAATTTGTGGAATTCAAACTCAGTTCTGAGGACTTGAAACCAAAGGCACAAAATTTAAAATCTGCACACTTGCAAATGCAACCAGAAAAATTCCTGTGTCCTCCACTACAGTATTCTGTAAGAAAACAACTAAGTCTGTGCAAGAGAGAAAGCAATGGTTAACAGCAGGGGGTCTTCAAAGACCCCAAAAAAATGTAGAAACATTTTATGGGAGGAAAACTCAGAACCCATTTGTGCTGATTCTTCAAAGAATCTCCTTGAACTACTCAAATCTACTTTATAGGACAGTACGTTGTAACAACACTATAGGCAACTTCGAAGGAAGTGGATTAAAAAAACACCTTAAAAAAACCCCCAAACTCATGAGAACGGACATGCAGTGAGCAATCTGAGGTCAAGCAGCGACAATAAAGCAACTTGAGAAGAACACGGAGAAAGTTTGAGTGAGGACAGGTGTAGAATAAGCTGACTCACAGAGAAAGTTTGTAGGATTCAAAGCAGTAGATGCATGAGAAGTTTAACTTACCTCAGACATTAAAACCTCCAACATTCTCCAGTGGTGGGTTAAAATGTTGAGCCTGTTTTGCTAAACACTGACACCTTATTTGTAAATTAAAGAAAATATTATTTAGAACACTTAAATTTTCTTTCTGTGCATATCTGATGCATGACTTCCCTCACTCATCTGCCCCCAAATTTAAGAAATTTCAAATTTCTCATTGTATCACAACTTCAGATTTTTGTTCCCTTCCATTATCTACAACTCTTACTTTCCTGCTCTATCCTTTTTGAATTGAAAAAGAAGACCACATCACCTAGAGAATCACCTCCCCAGTACTAAACTGACAACCTAATATGAATGGTTTGCGCTGCCTTGTTTTGAACTGTGCAAAATCAAGATATTCCAGGCTGACATGGCAGCCTGACTCCCCACACTGCTGAGGGTACTGAAAGGATAGACAGACTGACATTAACCACCAGCCAACCTGTACATCACAGCAGCCAAACACCAGCTCTAGAAGAGCTCAGTGATGAAGATGGGCCAGCACAATCCTGCGAAGAGGCAGCTGGGATCTGAGGGAACTCTGATGCCATGGAAAATTTAGGACCTCTATCTTTTACAAGGAAGAAAGTCACAACTTCAGCCTGCAAACACTCTCATGCTGCTTATTTTTAGACTTAAGTAGTACTTCACATCTTGAAGCCAATGGGAGATAGGTGCTCAAAGTATTACAAATCTCCCACTGACTTGGGGCCACAGGAAGGCGAGGGACCAACACAACAGCCTGCCCAAGGACAAAGAAATCTCAAGTTCTCAGTATCAAAATCTCTTACAACTGATGAAGGCAACAGGTGGCCCTTCAGGAAACTGGCCTATGAAGGGGATGGAAAAGGAACTTCTGTAGAGTAGTAGGAGTGATAGAAAATCTTGAGCGGCATCACCTGGCACATACAAGAGATTACGCTTCAACAGAGGAAATACTGAGTATTATCACTTAAAAACACAGGGCTGCAGTTTTTCAGAAAAACAGACAAGTGTTGAGGAGGAAAGACAACACTATAGACAAGGCACAACTGAAATGAGCATGTCTATGATGAAATATTCTGAATGGTATTTCAATAAGCTCATGTATTTAATCAGTGTAAATGTATTACAGGAACACATCCATCCCTCAGAGGCTAATGACTTATATTCACAGCTTCAGAAGTCAAACTCCCCAATACTTAAATTCATTACAGCAATGTTATAAAACAGACCAAAATAACAACTTTCTATAGACAGAACATCTCATATTAATTTAAATCACCTTTCATAGCTGTTAAAAAATGCAGTTCTCATTGGTGGGGGAGATCAAGTTTACATAATGTCAGCGATTTTCAGCCTTTTAGTTAATGATTGAATATTCAAATACAAGCATCACAGTCAAAATAGCTCCAATATCTGTTTTGTTGCAGGACAGAAGAGAATCATAGGAAGACCAAATAACTTAGTGTGCTAAGGTGCAAGTAAATGTGTGCTAACTACCACCTCACTGCTCCTGAAAACTCTCATAGGGAGAGAAGTCTAATTAGAAAGTTTCTTCATTCAAGAGTAAGAAGAAAGGGATTCCCATTTCTGATAGGCCTTTACTGAAAGTGCCCTGGGAGCATGGGGAGAGGGGAAAATAAAATAAAGGTTGTGTAACCTTGGAGTTCCTTGGAGGAACAATTCTGGAGAACTGTTTGAAGAGAAAGCACAAGGCCCTGTCATAGTTATCAAAGTATACACATACCTAAGCAATGAAGGGAACTTGTATTTAGAAGTCTTAGAAGAATATGATAACAGAAGTACTGCAAACATCTTAAATGAGGCATTTCCTGACGTTGTGGTATAACCTCTTCAGCTGGATAATAATAACCTAGGAAAGAAGTACTAATAAAAAGGTACATAAAAGGAGGTGTAATAGCTTTAACATAGTATGCATTTGCTTGATACACGATATTAGCCACTTTAATTTTGTTTTCAGAAACAGCATGTTTTTATACTCACCTATTCAATAACAACACTACTGAAAAGGGCAGTTTAAAGAAAAGAACATACAAAGCCCATGAAGAATTGAGTCTATTTATTTTATTTTATCTTGCATTTGTGTCGTTGAAGCAAAGCGCTCTATACATATTATTTAGCTATTTAGTGCTGTTCTACACCCATTATTGACCTAATTGCAGAAAGACAAATGCAGGGACAAACTTGTTAAAACGAGCATATTGATAATGCTTCTCTGACTTCGACAAATATTTATTTAGAAATAAGATACTGCTCATGGGTTTCTTTTATTAACAGTCAATGGCTCAATTCACAGAACTTTGAGACACCATGGAACACATAGCAAAATGCAGTGTTGGTAATAGGCAATGTCTCTTCACTAAACATTCTTCAGAGAAAGAATATTGTGGTAACAGCTGAGCTACTGATTCAAATACTTAAATGGAAAGAATCTGGCAAGTGATGGATGACAACTTTTAAATACATGATGATCCCATATTTATTTATGTAGGCAAAAAACTTCAGTGTCACAGGCATAAAGAACTATTATCTGAAAAAACTTGTATATGTATTTTAAAATAATGTGATCCAGCTTTATAGCAGGTATCATAGTATGATTGCAGGTTACACATAGGAAAGATGTGAAGAAAACAAACACTAAATCCAAGTATTTTGACCTGTTTCAAAGCCAAACAACATTGCAATGGCTTAAAATAAAGAAAAAAAACCTCCATAATTAATTTTTGTTTTGTTTCTTAACACTAGCTTTAACTAGTAGTATGTGAAATCACACTACTGGAGTATCTTTAAAACCACTCCTGTAACATGTGGAAAAATGAAAATGAAATCATAGTGTGAGTCAGAATGGGAATATTACTGCACAAAAATATCTCAAAACACTACATTAAAATATTTTAATAAATCCCTTTGTTCTACAGCTTCTAACAGATAGCAGACTGTCAGCTGTGGCATCTATTGATAATACCTGGGAAAAACAAAGTGCATCTATCTCTATATCAAAACCAGTTTAACACTAATCCTAATGTCTAATATGTTCTCACTAAAAGGCTGGTTTAAGACAAAAAATGGTAAGATTTTCAATCTGACTACATAGTTCCTCTGTTATGACTGTCTATCTACTAGGCTGGCTGCTTCACTTTACCTGTAGGAATGCATGAAAAAAGAGTTGAATGAGATAAAGATGTTTCCTCTCAACATGTATCCATTATGTCCCTCTCACCTTTTAAAAACAGGAAACACTTTCAAGTACTTTTGGAGTTCCACACTTATTTCTTGAGGAATTACTGCTACAGTAAATTGCATAGAAGTACTTCAAGGAAGTGTTATAGGTACATACTTCCAGTCCAAGACATGCGGTGTTGGAACTAAAGCATAACAGTGGAATTTTAACAGACTGAATATTCCTTTATAGTTTCGCAGATAGAGCTACAACAAACAGATCTTAAAAGATCCACTTTTGCAATTCACATGTTGAAAATTATTTTAAAGGATTTCTGATTGCAGTGTACAAAACAAAGAGGTTGCCAGAGTTCACTTACTCTCAGGAGCACATGGCACTGACAGAACAGGTGCAGGCCACAGAAATGCATTTTTCAGAATAACACACAAGTGGGCACCTCTGCCAGCTGCAGGATTCCAGGCTCTTGGCCCTTTGAAACTATGTGGCCTTGAAATTCTTTGGATACGGAATGTATTTAACCAAGTTCAGTTGTGCAAGAGATATCTGAAGTGGCAAACTCACATTATGCTATGCCCCAAAACCTTACAATAAAAAGTATATGCTTCACTGTATAAATCCCAATTCTGTTTAAAATTTCTTATAATTTTAAAAAGTCAAACCACACAATCATAAAAAGTATTTAAACAGTAATAAATAGTCTTCCTGAAACTCAGAGAACATGTGCATTCAACTATCATAAAAACAACACCAGGTACTAATCTGTAATCTCTACACTATGGTAGTATGGTAAAACAATGTCCCCAAACTGAGAATAATCACACTAGAAAGTATGAACATTTCTTTTAAGCAAATTTAATGCTATGATGCTGCTGGTTTTCCTTTTCCTGCTACTATTTTCCAGGAAAAATCGGTGAAGCTGAGAGAAAAAATAAAGTAATAAAAACACATCTTAAAATTTGTCATTATATTTCACAGTCATATGAACAAAGCTGTGCTCTTTTTATCCTAAAGAAATATCTTTGCAAGCATCTGGAACTAAGTATTTTTCTCTGCAGCTTGGGAGCTGCGTAAGGGAGATCCTCCTCTTGGAGAAAAAAAGACTGGAGAATCAAATCCTGCTCCCTCTGCAGTGAGGGTAAGTATTGCCAGCTTCTACAGGCACGGGTGGTAAGAGGGGCAGGATTTTCTCCTTAGTCCAACTGAAAAACAGTTTCCTTCAGCCCTATCATTTAATTTTAAAGCGGAATTTGTTTTATCCTGCAGACTATTAAGTACCCTAGGAGCTTGATTGGTTGGTGCTTAATGAAATTGCTTCTGCTGACATTAGATACATTAGGATACTGATTAAAACACTTAATGATCCCTCTTGATTTTAAATTGCTAGCTTAGATTTGTGAGATGCCATCAAAGTATTTCCTTCCTTTCCTCCATCCTAATCCTGCTTCTCCTTGCCCTTTTTCTGTTCATGATCCTTAAAGGTTGTGGCTCATTGGCAACAGCATGGTCACAAACCAAAAGATAACACCATGTTGAACATTGCATTGTTTAAAATGTGCCAAACCCCAGAACACAAACACTGGAAAACAGTCATCCCTAAAATACAATTTCCTGTTTCAAAGCTCAAACTATTCTTAAATGTGGCAACACTGAGGATTATTAGTTCAAACGGAAAGCCAAAGACACAATAAACTTTAACTTTGCAAAATATTTGCTGAGGAAAGATAATTTTGTAAATGTAAAAACAAGTATAAAGGCATTACTTTTGAGCTTGAATGTGGAAGACAGTAATACATTGACAGAAAATGGTGTTGGAATGGCATTCCTATGATAACAAAGCTGGTTTTCATGCTCAGACAAAATTGCATACCATATCACCTTCCAGTGGGAAACATGTATGTATTATGGGCAGCTTATACTCAAAAATTGTTAAACACTATAAATACCAGGTTTGGAAACTTTGTCTGAAAAGGGGGAAACCACAATAGCTGTAAAAAGTTCCATTTTCCTCAATAAATCTTATCAAGGCTCTTGAGATGAAATTAATACCTACAAAACAAAATTTACTCATATACTAAAACCTGCTGTGTCAGAAGCTCTTACAAAAAAAAGTGAGTATACTGAATTTTATACTTCATACAAACCTTAAGACCACAGAAAATAAAAAAGTAGAAGTTTTTGCACATTTTAGCACCATTATGAAGTCAGACTCAAATGCCGGTTCTGTCACTGCGGCTGTACCTTGCAGTTGGTGGAGCTTGTGTGAAGCTCGTTGACTTCAGCCATCTTTGAGAGAAGAAAAACTGGATTTGCCGATCACAACAAATATAACATGTATACCATTTTTTCCTTTTGTTTTTTTTTTTTTTTTCCTTCTTAAATTAATTTTGAGCCTCATCAGGCAGCCAGAGCTCATCTCTGTCAGCTAAATCCAAGTCCAAGTCCTTTGGGTCTCTGGATGGCTCGTATGGGCTCTGCTATCCCTTTGCCGTCGGGTCCGAGGCCCATGCCCGGGGTCCAGCCCATGTTCTGAAGCATTCTGTTTCCAATGTTGTTTTCTGGGATTGGTTGGGTATTTTCACCTACAAACCCTGAGATTAAAGAAATACACAGCATTAATCAGCACTGCCTGCCATGAGGAGAAGAGCAGGATAATCTCCCGTAAAGCTTTAAACCTTCTTATTCTCCTAATTCATCTAACAGGTTTCTAGAACAGGCTGTCTTTGCACATGTTGACCTCTTGACTGCATATGATTCTAAGCTTTTATTTTTAATGCTTTTGACAACTCATTCCATTTTTACATATGACAAATATTGTCACAGATCTTTTATATTCCAGTAGGGTGGATTTCACATCAGCCTCAAAGAATATAAATCACCTGCAGATGTCTACCAGTACACTGTCAAGATCACCTGAATTTCTAGTTCTATGCAGTTACTAAGCAGAGACATCACAGTAACATGACCATCCCTCTCTTCTTAGTAATATTTATCAATGACCTCCTTCAAGAAAACCCAATAAATAAGTTCTGATTAAACAATCCTAGCTGTTACAGAAACAGGTGGTCAACCACTCTGAAATTCAGCTATACCTTTACTCCATTTCTCTTTTACTGAACCTTGTGAGATTTGATATGTCCAAGTTTACTTTTGGTGTTTTCAATGTTATTATTTACACTCTCCACAGCATTGAGATCTCTGAGAAAAGCTGCATACATACCACAGGAAAGAGCACCAACATTGCAAGTGTTAGCATATATTTGCTAGTACAACAGATTCATTTTTTTAATAGTAGGGATTTTTTTTTCCCCATGAATGCATCACTAAAAAAACCTTAAAAAAATTAGTGAAATGAAAATAACAAAGCTAGTGTTTTTTCCCCTTTATCAAGCAAACTCCCCAAGCCAGAGTTTGGAGACAATGCATGGATAAGCCTTCTATATATAAGTATCTTGCATGAGAGACATTTATTTCAAGAATCTGTGTTAAAATTTATCAAGTTCCACCATAAAAACAATATTTAAAAAGGGCTGAACTTTTTAACACAAGCAGTTTCAGGTAGACAGCTGGATGTTGTTTTCAGCATTATTCAACATCTCCCTTCCCCAACAATAGAATTAAAAAAAACGCTCAATGTACCCAGCTTCAAACACTATCTGTTTAATTTTCTACCTATTTATTCTCTCTGCTACTTTTTGAAAAATACTGTAGTAGGAGACTGTAATTTTGAATTTTTGGAGACTATAATATCTTCAGCCAAGAATTTACCATCAACATGCAGCTGGCTTATCATCATATTAACTTATCAAGCAAGAACACAAAAAAGCTGAACGTGAGCTTCTAAAAAGCCTCATTTATCACACACACACAAAAAGCAAGGTTCCACAGTGGAAGCTGCATACACAGAAATTCAAAATGAGAGGTGCACAAAAAACCCCTCATGATGATTGTGATGATGAATTTACAGTACTCCAGCATTATCCACTACAGATCTGTTCATACTCAGTAAAACAGTGGCTACATAAAAGGCAGACTGCTTTCTGGTATCTTCGTTCCTGAGTCAAAGAGAAAAAGGGAGTGCATTGAGGGAAGGCATCCTTTAAAACCGGTTTAAAGCTATGCTTAATGCTAGGCTTAAAATAAAGGCTTTTAAGTCAGCAGCCTCCATTCCCGAGAGGGTTCCTCTTGAACTGACCAGCACAAAATTCATTGTCCAAGATTTCCTTTCTTTTCAGGCCCCCATAGGCAGAAGCAATTTTCATACAGAGGAGTCCCTGGCACTGCCTGGCATATACAACGTAGACTTTGCAACTTTCCCTGTTACACTTTATAGCTCAAGAAAAAAAAAAAAAAANGTACTGTTCAGCAACAGTTCTGGTAAGCCTCACAGGTAAAACCCTGGAAGTGTGTTTTGGTCCACTTTTAAGTAGTGATGGTAAGAAATGAAGTATCATTCCAGTAAATGTTTGTGGAACAATTAAGGGGAAAACTTCAAGGGGAAGAGAGATCCAACAGACCTGCCAAGCAGGAAAGAGCAAGCACAAGAGTGTGTGTTTTATGACACCTAAAAACTGGAAACATTAAACCATTCATAATGTTGCCTAGGCAAAGGCAGCACTGCTGCTGGAACAGTATGCAAGGCATAGCCTGAGACAACATAAACAGCTTTTTTGTTTTAGTCTATTCAGGGGAAAAACCCACAGACCTCTTCCTGTAACAGATGAACCTTTCTATATGAATTTCAATTCTCGAGACAGCCAGAGGAACCTCACAAAGAAGGTATATGAAAGAACACTTTGTACCCTGACACATTATTTAGTTAAACTGCTGCTTCTATTTTTGATACCTTTTGAAGTAGTTCAATTTTTTTTTTCTGTGACAGGATAATTGGAATAATTTGTTTTTAAAGACATATAAGTACTTTGATACTGTTTATAGGATAACTATTTTTCCCTCCACTGTACATACTTTTCTATCTCCTATTAAAACACAAGCTCTCCCTGAGAGCTCTGTTTTACTTTTGCATATCATCAAATTAAAAAAAAAAAGGAGAAAAAGGAAAAAGAAAAGAAGCCACTTTAAACTTGGTTTCACAACCCACTTTTAGGCAAACAATAAAACAACATAGACTGTCCAAAGGATAATGAGTTTGGAGGCTTTGTATTGCAGCAAGAATAAAGCAAAACCAAAACCCCGCCCATCCTGCCTATATTACTAATTGACTAATTACTCCTTCTTGTAAATGAGGTGAATACAGATTGCTTTTACTTGCATTGTGAAAAATATTTAATATATGCTGGCCATTCTATGGTAGTATAGTTAGCTTTTATATGAATACTATCAATGTCTGCCTTTAACGTTCCTGCAATCTTTCACCCATGACTTGAAAAATTTATCTGGACTGCAACATATTTTACTTGAATCCAAAGAGAATGGATAGTGGTATTGCCCTCTTCCTCCATTTCATGTGCAATCAGCAGGTTGGAAAAAACCCCCAACATTTGCATTGCTGATTGACTGCCTGACGGGAGAGAGCTCTTAAAAATCACACTACACTGTGTGCTATTCCCCCGGCCCCCATTCCTGTGCTTTGGGCTTTTATTTTCTAATTAAAAGCAGTAATTGTCCTTGCAATATTCATCTTCAAGTTCAGTTTTTAATTCATGCCTATGGCACTTCTTGGACTAGCCAGTAGGGCCTGTTAGAGAGAATGGTCCAAGCACATGGCCTTGAAAAGGGCTGTGCTACCTCTGGGACGTGTTCAGTCTTGACCCACCCAGGAGCAAGAGCAAAACCAACCCATTGTGTTGTCCCACAAAAAATAACTATGCAGTATCAGATTACAAAAAAAAAGTGGGTATACATTTTTCTAAATTATTGCTGTATGAAGTTTCCAGGAGTTACGAGGATGCTTCTGCACTAATAATTTGTAGGTATCTCCTGTGCAGTACCTTTTTTTTTCCTACAGGCTGAAAATGGTTCCTGATCTACCAGATGAGTAGTCTGCATATAGAAGTGACTGCCATTATACAAGGGAGAAGCAAACATGAAGGTACAGTAACTAGTTTGAAAAGAAAGCACTGTAAAATACCCTCAGCTTATGTTCCTTGTCTCTGCAATACTGCCAGCTGAAAGAAAAAAGGGCCAATTCTCAAATCTTTGTGTATGTGAACAGAGATACTTCAAGGTCTACCTGTTTTATGCATATGACCGTACATACATGGAATATACAATTTATGAGTGCTAAGTGATAAAACTGGGAAGGGGAAAGCAAAAAACTCATCACATTTGTTTAATTTTGGTATTATATTTATGATGGCATTAAAGGCAGGTTTTAGTGAAAAATAAAGGTATGCAATTTTTTCTTAACAGCTGTTGAGACAGGTATGTCCTGGTTAAACAGTGCACTAGCATTCAGTGCCATACCCTTGATTTTACAGTGATTGCCATGAATTAATTTAATTCCATCTGTAAGCTAAAATCAGATCAGAGGTCTAATGCTGCTGCAGGCTCCACATCTGTTTAATCATTTTTGGATACAGCAGCTTGCAAAAGTTCAGCTTTTAAATTTGCTTCGTATTTAAGAAACAATGTTACACCAGTGTACAACATTGTCAGCAGGAAACCAATGAGCCTATGAACAGTTCTGATCTGACAGACACATTTTATTTGCAAAATGCTTCTAAAAATTCAAAGCTCACCATTGAAGTTATCATTCATTATAGAATAATAAAGGAACTGTGACCCCTTAAACCACTATTGTGACAATATTTATTTGTATGGGCCAATTGCTGGATAAGACTAACATCAAGCACGTTTGGCTTATACTGGGCTGAATAAAACCAGAATACAGCTAGGATCAAGTTCTCAGATAACCCACATTTAAGAAAAATGTGTGGATTTTTTGTTGTGTTTCTTTTTTTCCCTTCCAACCTCCCCAAGCTGTAAGAAACAAGTGAAAGCATAGTGAAGTAATTTCATCTCTGGCCACTGAATTATTTCTGATGTTAAGAAAACAGGGTTTTAAACAGTTCTGAGAAAATGACACTGTACATAAATATAGTCTTGCCCTTTCATCTTTCTTTTATATGATTAAGACTTGTGAGCAGAACAGCAATGCCTTTGCAGAGCATACCACAACTATTATTTCCTCTTCTATTGCTCCCAGCAGCCTTAAATCCTTTAAATCCTTTCCTAGAAGGATCTCGCTTTGCTTGGGTAATTTTTGCAATACATGGCCTGCTAACCCTTACCCCCTACCCTGGATCTCACTTATGTCTATCACAGCAGAGTCAGTCTTTCTACCTCAAATCTTCCAAGGAGCATTGTGGATGGTAATTCACTTGCGTAATTGGCTCAAGAGATGAAAATCTTGTATCTGCCTCTCTTAGCCACTAATCTATCCAGCTGACTGCAAGCCTAATTGGCAGCTTGTTTAGTAATTTGGCTCCTAAAGTGTTGTATTGATGTTGGATAAACAGCCAATGGAAGCAGAAATGATACATGCTGCTTTTCTTTAAAAGCTGGTGCACTTTCCCCCTCATTTTCTGAAAGCATTTAATATTTCTTTTTCTTTTCTGACTTCTCACCAGACAGATGCGTTCAGAACAGTAGGGACTGATCCTGATACACAAGGAAAGTAATCAGAATAATACATTGCTGTAGTCTATCTTTTTATGCCAGCTCGCTCTAACTAGCAAAATGGGAATCAGACTGCCTAGATGTTTATGTTCTTCAAATTGTTTTGGGTAATTGCACAGACACAGTTTCAGAAGCACAGCCAACAGCTGTATGATGATTTTAAAACTCAGTACCTACAGTGGTTTTCAAAATTCAGTACATGTGGCTGTGTAGCTACTAAAAAAACACAAAACACCAAACCAAAACTAAACCAACTCAGCTATGAGAATGCTATGAAAATTATTTAGCTAATATTTGAAACTGCATTATTTCACCAGACTTTTACACATCTCTCACACTGAGCTATCTAAGACTGTCTAAAGAATAACCTTTGAATTATTATATTCAGGTGAATCTGCTTGCATTGAATTTTATTCTAGCTAACAGAGAGATAAGAATAGCAGAGGGGACATAGCTATGACCTCAGCAGGTGCTGGAAGCCTCTGTATTTATCCTGTACCCACAGCAGAGTTTTGTTGATGTCTGCACTGCCATAGTTTCAGTCCTACTACCCCATCTCAAAGGGTATTAAATGTGGCCTGGGTAAACACACCATATCTTGTGGCATAGGTGCAGATTGAAATACATTTTAACTCCTCTGAATAGATAAACATAAATTCACACACCAGTGAAGATTGTGACACTGAATTTTAGGTACAACTGGTTATCCAGAAACACAGATCACTTGGAATTGGATTTGCAGGTGCTCTTCTTCCATTCTTTACTGGATTACACTGTATGGGGAGTGAAACTTCATGCCCATTCAGCCTTTGCTGCTATACAATTGGGTGGAAGAGTTGGTATTTTTAGATTCTCATTTATCCCTCTGTAAGGGCAATCTCTTGAAAACCCAAGACTATCTTTTCACTTCAGTCCAAAGAAGGTCTTTGTTTTATGCCTTGTCTTTGATGACAGAAATACTGTCACTGAACGGCATTTTGGAAGAAGCATTCTCACTGGGGGACATTTTAAAGTTCTGTTTAAACCCCTCAAAATTCAGCAAAATGGATCCCATCTGATAAGCATTCCCTCACTTTTACAGAAAGACTTGCAGCTTAACAATGATACAAGCGGAAATTCAAAGCAAGAATTTTCTTTGTGAAATGGAGAGTATGTACAACAGATTNAAATGTGATCAATGAATTTTATTTTCTTGCATATTAAACAGGTATTTTCCTCTGAAGTGCCAAAGCCTTCTGCATAAAGCTATCAGGTTTATGCCCAGACCTTCCTTATTCAAAAAGTGAACCATATGCTGAAAAACCTTTAAGAAAAGTGGTTTTTGCATAATCTATACCAAGGACTGTTTGTAGCAGTGCTCCCTATTCCCTTAGGAGAAAGAAAAACCAGTCACCAGCAACTGAGAGGTTGTTGTTGAGAGCTGGGATAAGCAGTTATGCTGACTGAGGGAAAATTACACATTTTAACTGCCAAACCATCTGTGTTTTAACAAAAATCCTTTGGAATTACCACCCTAAAACAGACTGGCATAAATATCAGTTACTTCTTCTACTGGTTGAGTTCTAGGAAAACTACAGGACATCCATTTACCCATCTGAGGAAGGTGATGGTTCTAACGAACTGCACATAAAAAGAAGGTGGTTTGTCTCTGGGGGAACCACTTTATTATGATATCTGGCAGAGAATGTGCAGAACTTGCAGAGCACATAACTGCCCTTGAGGATGAGTCTCCCTGCTGACACCTCTGTTTCACTCAAAGCTAGTCCTCAAGTGTACAACTGTTTAATGAAACATACCTGGGGAACTTGAAAATAATGCCTGGTTTAACCTTCTTTCCCTGAATTTCCACTATATTATGGGTGGTCTCATTGGTTATATTCTCTGTTAAACTGGTTTATGGTTCTTGAATGTGAAGCCAAAAAATCCATAGAATATCTCAAACTGGATGGGGCCTGTAACGACTGTGAAGTTCAGCTCCCAGTGGAGGCAATTTGAATGGTTTCCATAACCAGGACCAGCTTCCTTAGGAAAGAATCCCAGAGTAATTCAGGGAATTATTTTTGAAGCTTCCACATTTCAGAAGACAACAGCACTTAGAAAAGACAGGTATAGTCATTTTCTATCAATCTGAATGTTTCTTCTTGACTTTATAGTGGCTGTGTGTACAGCCTATAGAATATTGCTTCTCTCTAGATCACAAGAAATCCATCAGCAATTTTCCAGGATAAGGTTGTTCTGGTTGAATTGCAGTTCTTCTCAAGTTTCTTACTGAACTTTCTGAACTCTGGTGCTTATATGTAAGATGCCTCACCTGAACCAGCTACCTCAAACTCAACACAAAAAGCTTTTTGCTCTGAAGGGACAGCAGCTTCCAATACTGGATGGCACTCTGCAATCTTCTAACACTTAGTTTAGTGAGACAATATGGTAGATGAAACAAAGAAACAGAAAGAAGTCCCTAAAATTTAACTTGCTGCAGATACCAGCCAAAGAAAAATGAGTGTCCATGGGCTGGACAACCAAGCAGACAGGAGTTGTATGCCAGGAAGGACTTTGGCAGACTAAGAAATGGCACGATGCAATCAAGGAAAGGATTCCCAACATGCCAATTATATGACAAGGAATTTCTGCCCATAGAGTTGTACATTTGGTAGACAGAAAAGCAGTGAATCAAGCTAAAAAGAAAGTAGACCTCAAATAGTTTGTCTGGAGTTTTGGAAACTTACAGTCAGTTCATCCAAGTACCCAAAAGTTTACCTTTCTTCTGAAACTATTGCACTGAGTTGACCTTCACCACGAACTTAGCCTCAGCCACCTCTTTTATCACACTGTAAATCACGATCTTTTTCAAATCATCATTTTGGTTCTGCAGATATTCAGGTCTGATTTTTAATCACTGACATATTAAGCATCAGCAAAATAGTTTGCTTAGCTGTTCCATTGGCAATTTTTAAAAAGGAATGAAAACATGTACCCTTTTGATTACCTTGTTAAAGTGAGTCATGATGGCATTATAGCAGTGCTCAGTATTTCTGCTGTAATTAAGAAACTGTCATGTTTTTCATTAAAACACATTCTTTAAAATGAGACTTTTAACTTGGTCATTTCAATCAGGACCAGCCTGAAGTGTAGCATGTGCATGCAACATGCCAACTAGATAAAGGATATGACATCTGAAATTTGTTTTTGCAAAAGGCAAGTATTAAAGTGCCCATTACATGCATAGTAATTTATCTATTTTATATAAACATTTTCTACATTTTAAACACAAAACAGCTCCCTCTTCTTATAATTGGTTTTTGCAGGTTTTTAACACCGCTCCAAACTGTAAGCCACACTATGCAACAACAGAGTAAAAGATTGTTTTGAAATAGAAGTAAATGGCTATTTACAAGGCATACAAATATGAGATGTGAAGCAGAATTTGATGATTTTTTTTCCCAACATTTAAGACTTAGAGGTTTGTTATTTAAAAAAGAATCTAAAATATCTTGGGGATTTAACAGGAGATGATGAAGACCAAAAATCTTGTACAGAAGAAGCGACAATTGGAAAGGAACAGGGACAAATATTCAGTGTATGGTATCTAAAATTCTGAAGCACCTACTGGTTTGATATGAGACCTATACTAGATAACCTAAGACTGAAATTACTGCGAATGTTCCCAGTGCATGTATTTCAAGTAGTAACACTATCTTGCAAAGAACGTTCTTTCTCTAGCATGAAATTTTGTTGTTTTTGTTGTTGCTATTTGGTTATTATTGTCATTAAACTGGACCCAGTATTGGTAGGGCTATTTCCATGACAATGGATCATTTTGTCTTAGAGGTTCTTACACAAACCTGAGAGCACTGTATTGCAGTGAAATATGTCAGGGTGTCATGAAATAGCTCTACCACTCAGGTAGTCAGAGGGGGCAGAAGGTCACTGAGAATGGCCTAGACCCACATGTGAACAGAATCATTGGAATAACATTGGTTTCATGGAAGAAGCTGTGAAAATAGTATTAAAAATGTACCACACCTAATTCCTCAAATGCGGGAAGTAATCAATTTTTACTGGTATCAGTTTTTAGTTGATTAGTTAACTATTGAGATTCAATAATGCACAGATAGGATATATGAAACATCCACAAACTAGAATATTTATCTTAGCAAAAAAGACAGTACTGATGCAGAAGTGTCATATTCTGTCAGTTCCTAACCATCCATGCCTATATTATCTCCCATTTTCTGCACTGCTATTGAACACATCTTTTCTTCACCTCTACAAATGACATTTTTGAAACTATAAAATGCTCTGTGGTGCTCAAACTTTCTTGCTTCAACAGTTTCTCAATGCTGTACAAGTAAAGCTACATCCTGTGTTACTAATATACACAAACCTATTGGTATGTGACTTTGACTGCAGGCTTAGAACAGGCTACAAATTTAGAAATCAATATCTAACTCTATCAATATTCATTTTATTTTTTCGATACAAAATACAAAGGTGAAAGAGCAGTAAATAAGCTGGAGTACTGAAATAAATTGGGTGTTCTTGTCACAACTAATAAATGTTTAACCAATCACACTGCTTGCTACAGAAGTCTGTAGCTTTGTAAGGCGTCTGAAAGTAGCAGGTGCTACCCTTGTGAGACTCAAACTCAGGGAACACATTTCAATGCCTCGTTAGGATTGCCAGGCGTTGTCATCAGAACTACTGAACCTAAAGGTTTAAATGACTATTTTCAACACGGTGCAGGTTTTTACAAAAGTTAATTTACCGATGTATTTTTTTTTTTCAAATGCAGATGAGAATTCAGAAAATACTGTTATCATCCCATTGGCTCATAGCAGATGAAACTGTGAATTTGCAGCCCATATAAAGAAAACACTTGCAGTAAATGAGTCATTTACAGACAGCTTTTTAGATTTCACTATGATATTAAATATGAACAATTATTAGGAGAATGCTTTTTTCATTTCCAACTTCTGTTCATGTAAACAACTTCTGTCTTTTTTTTCTTGCAGGGAAAAAGTTCACAAATTCTTCTACATAAAGTAAGTCCTTCTATTCCTATATCTTAGCTAACTAAAACTACTGAAAGAAGAACAACCAAATAAGTGATCCCTTATTTCAATCCAAATTTCCAAATGTACATTTATTCTAAAAGAAAACTCTGTTTCTTTCATAAAATGATACGGAACACTGACAAAAAACAAGGCCTGTGACAGAAAAACAATAATTTAGCTGTAGGAAGGTTGTTTGAGAGGACTGTAATAATCTCTAGAATGCTATACATCACATAGGTACAAGCTTATTCAACGTTTACCAAAGTTTCTATTTGCTTAAAACCTCACAAGGATGAAGTGTAGAAAAACAACTTTTCTAAGACCACAAAAAACATTCTCAATCCTCCTGATGAGAGGAAAATTGAAAAGATTACCTTGAACTTGTAAAGAAAAGAAGGCACATTATTTAAAGGGTACCTCATTTGATACCTTTATCCACCATTATTCTCTGTCTCCATATAAAAGCAAACTTTGGCGCAAAACAATTTCTAAAACTGTGAGTTCATGGACACATGTCATTGAATGGCCACATATTTGCCTTAGTATCAAAATATTGGCTTTTGCAAAGTTACGCAGAGGAGTCAGCTTGTAAAATAAAATTCTGAACACTGAAAGCCGAAGGTAAAGTGAATAAAATTATTTTCACGATACTTGATAACCTCTCAGTACTAAATGACATCCTCTAGTACTTGAAAGTTCTGAAGTGAAAATCACCTTGTAGAAATAATTACATTATTCTCTCTTCAGCCATTAAGTATTTTTCTTTCTCAGTTCACATATGTTCAGAG
>VZTR01002040.1:152382-163540 GCA_013400775.1 Chaetops frenatus
CAACGTTTACCAAAGTTTCTATTTGCTTAAAACCTCACAAGGATGAAGTGTAGAAAAACAACTTTTCTAAGACCACAAAAAACATTCTCAATCCTCCTGATGAGAGGAAAATTGAAAAGATTACCTTGAACTTGTAAAGAAAAGAAGGCACATTATTTAAAGGGTACCTCATTTGATACCTTTATCCACCATTATTCTCTGTCTCCATATAAAAGCAAACTTTGGCGCAAAACAA
Organism: Chaetops frenatus; assembly: GCA_013400775.1. Classification (NCBI taxonomy): domain Eukaryota; kingdom Metazoa; phylum Chordata; class Aves; order Passeriformes; family Picathartidae; genus Chaetops; species Chaetops frenatus. The sequence continues at coordinate 152,618 of VZTR01002040.1, forward strand.
TTTCTAAAACTGTGAGTTCATGGACACATGTCATTGAATGGCCACATATTTGCCTTAGTATCAAAATATTGGCTTTTGCAAAGTTACGCAGAGGAGTCAGCTTGTAAAATAAAATTCTGAACACTGAAAGCCGAAGGTAAAGTGAATAAAATTATTTTCACGATACTTGATAACCTCTCAGTACTAAATGACATCCTCTAGTACTTGAAAGTTCTGAAGTGAAAATCACCTTGTAGAAATAATTACATTATTCTCTCTTCAGCCATTAAGTATTTTTCTTTCTCAGTTCACATATGTTCAGAGTCTTAGAAGCTGACCCATAGATTCTCTTTTTTTCACAGTGCTGCCACTAAGGTGCTTTTATAACATTTTTAATATTATTCCTGGTCTGTTTCTACCACTGAGGTTTAAACAAAGAAGTTTCAGGAGGGGGAATTCAGTTTGAATACAAGTATTAGGCTTCTCTAAAGACATCTACTTGAAATGTATTTGAAGAATTCCATGTGTTGCAAATGCTGCTGCAGTAATTTATGCATGATTGGACATGCAATCCAGATTTCTATATTAGAAATATACAAAAAGGCTCACATGGGCACACATACAACTTAATCTTTCCAGTGTGCACATATATATTTAACACAACAAACTGATGGGAGTCCTATAAATCACTGCTAAGTATTGGAAAAGTAATTTCACAGCTGTGACGTCAGCAAAATGCATCCAATGGTGGTGACCTCACATCGGTAAAAATCTTTCAGAAATGTGCTTGCAAGTGCTTCCCATTTAATCTACACCACTAATTTTAAAGGTGTTTCACAGACTTATTGCCACACTTTCAATTGTTTTCCCAAGAATTCACATCCTAACTTTATTGTGCAGTGTATTTAGAGCATTCATATGCAGAAAAAAGATGCCTCAGGTCTCCTTCCTTGTAANTCCAGGCAGGGGAGCAGCTTTCCTTCTCCGCTTGATGTCTCCCATGCACAATGATCCTAAATGTACACTGGTTTGCCTGCAAGTAATTATAGGAGAAAACTATTAACAAAGGAAGAAAACTGCCACATAAATACACAGCTTGTATAATCTGAACCTATATCAAAACATTCCCAACCAAGATGAAGCTGCACAGTCAAGCCACCAATCTTGTTTATATCGAAGCATAATTATGTTTGTTGACAAGTGCTCAGTATCTAAATGCAGCATCACAAATTGTTACTGGAATGAATAAATATAAATATAAAGGGAATGCTTTTTAATTTTCAAAACTGGCAATCTTTCTAGCTCAACATAAAACAAAAACACTGTTGCTCCTGACAGGAAAATAGCTAAGATTAATTATCTAAAGAGATCACAATGCTGTTTGTAGGTTATCAATTGGCTGGTAATGCTTGACTGTCAGTGCAACATTTATTACATGGAAAATATTATCAATTTTTTTTAAGGTAAGATGAAGAATGAATGAGAAAACATGAAACAGTAAACTCTTCAAAGGTGCATGAAACAAACTTGTAACATAACAGTTTATTGCCTTCTAATTCACTGGCAAGTTGTGAGAATACCATGGAAGCACAGTATCTGGTAGGTTCCTTGAACAATTATGAGCTTGCTCTTGGAGACTGGAAAATTGATGGAGCTGCAGAGGATGGCAAAAAAGCAAATGCTACTGCATTGAATCCACAGAAATGGTAAATTTGGAATTTTCAAGTGACAATTACAGTAATTATTTTTCTTAAAGTAATACACAATGCCTGCAGAATTGAATATATGTACCCGACTTTTCTTGGTAAGAAATAGAACAGAAGAGGGAAAAATGCAGTAATTTCTGAACTGCACAATTTTAATATGTCTCTATAAATGTTACTGAGAACTGTGTTTCTTACCACATAAGTGTAGTGAATTTTGATAAACTTACAAGCTGAAAATTGCATCTGACAATCTACTAGCATAATAACACTCTATCACTCATGGGATCTGGTTTCAGTTTGGATATATGACTTACCCTTCCTGCATTTATAAACTTTTTACAGCTGGGCTGCTTCTAAATGAATAACAAATGGTCATATACTGTTGAGAGACCTCATATCTGCTCAATAATGTAAAGGAGTGACAACAATGCCTTGATGAATAAGATGACAATGTATAATCCTCTGCATATTTCTTCTTAAAAAGATACAACAGATTAACAAGTACCACAGTGCTTGTATTTAAATAATAAAATATTTCAAGAAACTTACGTTTCACCTAGTGAATCCTTATTTTGACACATTTTTCCTTTAGTTTTAAGACACGTTTTCCTTGCAATTCTAAGATGAAATTTTATCCTATTTTAATATCCAGAAACTCAACACAGTTGAACTAATTAACAGGATGATAATTTTCAGTTCTGAATTTAGGAAGAAATCAAGAAGTGTAACCCTTTCATAACTGATTGTATGGAAACAAAAATGAATATTTAAATAAAATGTGGGGAAATAATTTCTAGAGAAAAGATATTTGAGATGTTTAATCACCAACAGATCAGTATTTAACGTTGGTATCAAACATGCAGAATAAGTTGTGTGATAAAAATTCTACAGTGTGAAACTCTTGTTTTCTGAATGAAAAAGGGAGAAAGTCTCCAGGAATACAAGTAGGATGAAAGATAAAAATTAATAAAGTCAGGCAATTGAACCTGAAGATCTGAGCCACAGCAGTAACAGTGAGCAGCATCTGCGTTATTTTACCAGAATTGATTATCTGTTACACTACATTGAGATATCTAGATTATTGATCTGTAAGATTATGGTACTGGGGTCTCCCACTTTTCCTCCAGGCACACGGAATGGAGTTGCAACAAATAACACTAAGTAAGGACTACTTTGTTATTGTTGTCACCCTTCATGTAGAACACAGCAGTTACTTTTTAATTTAAAATCAATGAACGTCTGAAAGGCAGCCTTGTTCCTTCAGCATAAATGAATCATTTGCCTTTGCTGATCACAACAACACCATCACCAGCCAAGGTGACAGTGGGTATTTCTTTGTTGTTGTCAAAAATTCCCTATACCACAAATAAATAAGAATATGCTGGAGCACCAATTAAGCTTTGTTAAACCCAGTTTTATGGCCACTACCATCAAATGTTCAGCCAACTTGCAATTGTAAAGCGGCATTTGCCTTTGCCAGGGCTTAATATTGGATATGCTCGGCCAGGGTAAATTACAGCCAAACAAAAAGCTCTCATTTGTTTATTTATTTATTTAGAGAGGATCAGACAAGAACTATTGCTGCTCTGGAACTGGCAGGTAAGACAAAAAGAAGCAGAGCTGTGAAGCTGCACAGTACATTCCGAAACGCCTGTAATGGGGGTATTATGAAGTAGGGAGAACTCTGACCCTCAATCAGGCTAAGTTCAGCATTATGTTTCTTAGCATTAAATCAGAAGAGCGTGGATTACAGAAAGGAAGAAAGCTATTTGCCTGACTTCTCTCTACTTACCCCTAGCTTGCTTCCAGCTATCATTTATAAATAGTGCTCTGGAGGGAAGCTAGGCATTTTATTAGGGAAAAAATAAAACTTGTTAAGACCACCTTGCCTGAAAACCTGGCTTTTGACATGCTAGTGACAGGGACTGGAGCAAGCAGTGTCAAATGGAATAATTTTTAAGGAAAGACAACAGGAACTTGTCGCCTCATTGTATGCATTTACAAACAGAGGCTTTTCAGAGTATTAGGCCTAGTTAAAGCTGCCCTCTGGATAAAAAGTGTTCCCAAGCAGCCTCAGACAAGCTTGGGAGACAAACAGATGTGACTATGGTCCCTGGCGTTTGGCAAGAACACTCACTGTCAATAAGAAAAATATGAGCATGGACAGGGCATCAGCTGCACCATGGCCGAGCAGGCCTGCAAGTGTCACAGCAGCGGCAAAGTTGTGGCAGAGCAAAATCAGAGGGCTGCAAAAGCCTGGCTGGTGTAAACTTACACTAGCATGCCAAGAATTTTTGTTACTGTTGTTGTTGTGTCATGCCTCAGCGTATTAAACAAAACACTGGAAAAGCTGCTGTCAATTTTTATTCATTTTTCATCTTGTACACAGTGTTTAGATTCTCCTTTCTACATGGTAAATAAGAGTCTCAAAAATAAAGCCAGACTGGGAAGGCAGTAATAACAAAATTAATAGAAAAAGCTATTGAAATAATAAATAAACCCTATGAAGTTTAGTTATTAAATTCCACAAACAAACCCCACAGATTTGATAGAGCAAATACTTTTTTATAGAAGCAGTGACATGCAAAGCAATTCACAAGCATCTATGCATTTTTGTGAAACATCCCCTCTGATGGAAATTTTGCTACTTCCTCCTTAAATAGTTCCAGTCTCCTTATCATTTCTTTTTCTCAAGGTAATTGCTCTTAGTATGGTAACATGTCTAGAATTGTTTCCTTAAGCTCCCCAAACATTTATATTTGTCTCTGCACAAGACAACCTCTTTTTCTGTAATTTTCATGGCTCCACAGGCAAATATTTTTGAAGAATGCCTTTTCAGCAGTTACACACATTCACCTCTCCAAGACATTTCTAACAGGCCATGTCAGATTTTTATTTACCCTGACCTCTGCAGTCCATGGACTATGTGGTTACATTCTCCAAATAAGTATCTTGTTCTGTGGGGGAACCTACAGCTGAGCTGCTTTAAATGCAATCCCCCTTCTAAACAACTGAGAACTCAATGGGGTTCTTCACTCTATCACTGGTAGTCTTCACCCTTGCCACTATCAGAGTTAAAAGTTCACCAGACACTGAGAAGAACAACACAACAAAATGGCTGTAGGACAGCAGATACTCCTGAACATGTGTTCTAGCTCTCTGGTTTATTACCTTCCTCTGTACTCACTATCATCCCAGGTGTAAAAAACCAAACCAAAATGTACTAATGAAGGCAGGTGTGGAAGAGTGTTTTTTGTTTAACAGTATTTGTCAAATTTCTATATGCTGACTTGGAAAATCTGATGCAGCATGTTATGATGATGTAATAATGTTTTCAAGAAGACTGATTTCTAGTCCATTATTAGATGAATTGGTAATGATCAATACTTGCCTATCCATTATATTGCTATTAACATCTCTCACCTGAGGAAGAAGCACACAGTAAACAGTGACACCCTGTTCTGCCACAGTATCAGTGCATTCCTGCAGATGGCTGTAGAACTCTGCAAGTTTATCACCACTGAATGCTTCAGCCCATGGAGAGGCTAGATGAAAGTTTCTAAGTGAACTTCTTTCACAAGACATCACAAAAAGGCAAAAGTTAACTGGTTTGTATTTTAGAAGGGACTTGAGAGATGTTTTTTGAAGGGGAAATCTAACTGAAACTGTCAGTTCTCAGTCTTAAGATATGGATAAAAAATAGATATTCATATGGATACAATTGTAGAGAGAACACAGTAGGGACGACAACTTACTTTAAGCTTGAAATTACAGGACAATTCCTTACAAACTGAAATGGAGCAGGGAGAGTGAAAAGCAACGTTCACAGCAGCAGTTAAAGATGGAAAAACCAGAACTCATTTGTGGAACAGAGAAACAAGCCAATAAAATGATTAAAGAAATGGAATGTGTAAAACAGCTCAACTTTATGAAAATCAAAGAATACTCTGAGCAAGCCTCCCATTATTTAAGTACCTTTTACACAAAAATGCCACATAAATGATTCTCCTTATACAGAACGGACCTGTAGAATAGCCTATCTTGTTTTTACATGGCTTAAAATGCAGACACTGCTGTATCTGGTGGGCAGGGGAACACATCCATTGGCACTGCTTAAATAAGGGAGTTTGGAGGAACTTTAACTTGTACTGTACATTCCAAAATTACCACCAGTGACAGACAATGGCTTCAAGAGCACTGGAGTCAATGCAACAGTTTACGATAAGTTTAGAGGTAAACACCATTAAAATCCTATTATATATGTCTTTCTAAACATCTCTAACACTAATAGCTAATTAAATAAGACAAACATAAAATTCTACATTTCCACTTGATTGAATCTTCAGAAGTATGGATTACATCAAAAGGTATCATGCCAAATACACATATTAAGCAACTGGGGCTGTAAATTTGGGAAGACTATTCTGTATTATCTAGGTATAACGAATACTTAATCTTTGCCTCTGGCATGTGTATCAATATAACCACAGAAAAGATGCATGATGATTTCATATTATTACACTGAAATATGCAAGGCATGTTTGGGGAAGCATAAATGAAAAACAGTGGCTAAGGAATTTAAAAAAGGAAAGATATCCTCTTTCCTTTGTGGTATACAGCTTGTCAAAACATGAATGCAGCCTCTGTTGTCTACTTGAACACCCAGGATAGGGTAGCATGTGTCCCATGGACAGTTAGAGAGGGATGGTTCCTTGCCCGTTCTAGAGAAAGCACATGCCTTTCTTTTGCTCTTTTGCTTTCTTGTTGTCACTCTTCTCTGACAACACTCCGGTGAAATCAGTTGCATGCTTGATTCCTCCTCATCCTTTACAAACAAATTTTCTTCAAACTTGTCTAAAGAATGACATCATCTATATAATAGATTGCTTCACCTAGCTCTGCAAGTGTGAAAACCATTACATTAACCAGAAGAGCTATGCACTTTATTTCCCTTTTATTACATCTTAAAAAGATGTGATAAACCCATGCAACTCTATCCAACTCCTTTCATACAATGCCAATCTGTTCACAACATAACTTCAAGCATAAGGGTGACATACCTGTATTACTGAAGGTCCTAGTGCAATCCTATTATGACTAGAATACAATCTTTCCCTGGCCCATCAGATTACCTCATCACTTAATAAATACCATATCCTAACACACTCTTTCCTGTTATCTTTAGCAGCACTTTTGTCACTCAGACACAGTAGTTGTCCAAAATTTATCTGAACACTACAAACTGACACATTCAACCCTACTCTGGCAAAATTTTGACACACATGATGGAAAATAAAATCCTGCATCACTATGGAGCTCTTGATACACAAATTCAAGTCACTTATGCACTTTATTTGTGAAAGGAGACCCTAAATAAGCTTCTGTAGTAGAGACCTACTGCCCTCAGAAAGGATAATGCATTGTTTTTCTTGGTTCTAATTAGTAATTTAAGCATATGTTCAGCATTTAACTCTAAATGTTTGCCTTTTCCCCAAGCTCTAAGACAGCTGTCCAAGATGTGAATGCCAGAAAACATTTAAATATCAACATCTGTTGAATTATGTTAATTTAGTGTAATATAATTGGGCATGAGTTGGAATTGATCAAAAGTATATGAATTACACAAAGGCAAATCCAAACCAATATCTAGGTGTACAAACAAGTCACCAAGGAACACTGAGGGAATACACCCAAAAAATACATTTCTGTCAGAAATTAGATAGCAAAAACTTTCAGTTTTCTTCAATGAATGATATGATTTCACATTTTCGATACAGGAAATTAATATTTATACTAACTCAGAATATAAACTTCATATTCATTTAGCACATTTCTAAATATTTTTGATGGCAAGGTCCATTATTTTTTTGTGTGAAGAAATACATGATGAAAATAGTGCTCATTTTGCGCAATGGTGAAATGTAGTTTGAAAATATGTTGCAGTAACCAAATGTCATCCTGTTACAGGACAATTTTGTTTCACAAATTCTAAAGCAAATATTCTTTAGTTTCTTCTTCATCTTGCAACAACATTGTTACTATTTGAGAGAAATGGGCCTCAATCCAGCTCTGAAGCAATTTACAAAATATCTTTATGACTCGAGCAGTAAACACGGATTTAAACAGATACTTTAATGGAATGACTTGACAGTGTACTCAGCTACACTATTTCTTCCAGTTATTTCTGGATACATATTTGCTTATCAAGTATGAGATCCACTAAATTAACTCAGTATGGAACAAAAGTATTTTGTCAAAAAGATTTTAAAAATCACACTTTATAGTTCTAGATTGCATTCATATAGAGTTAGGTTAAATTATTACAAGCATTAGTGTTGTGTTCAAAATCTTTTAAAACAGGTAAGGAATAAGAAGCAACACTAAAAATCCAAGTATGTAATACAGTAGCTCAAAAATGGAAGAAAAAACATGGAAGTTTTCCGTAATTTGAAACAAACTATCCAAATTTTCTTCTAAACTCTCTCTCCTTACACAAAATCACAGTCTGTACAGAAGTGTGACTATACCTCAGAATTTTAGTGAACGTGCACCAGGGGATACTGTTTTACATATACGAGAATCAGGGATCCTTTCGAGATTAGGAGGAACCTGATGTCTAAATCGCACGATTTAATGTGCAATAAAACCAGAAAGAGGGAAACCCACCCTTCCTTCATGCACATCTCTTCATCTTCATCCTGATGATATCCAGTTTTCATGCACCTTAGCAGTGAAATGCAGACACAAACCCAAATTTCTCATGAAAAAGGGGGAGACAATGGGACAAATGAATGGTGGAAAACCAGACTGCAAAACAACCTCCTTCACTGCAGAGCTGCTTAACCACAGGTTAAACAGTTTGTGGAATGACAATGCAAGCCCCTGTGCACAGCTCCTCCTCAGACCTTACTGAGCAGAAGGTGTTTTCAGACCTCTGAAGCACAATTAACTGGATCCTATTCCATTAGCATTTTACCAGGCTGAGATGAGACAAGTAAAGTTTGAGCTGTGGAGCACAAACCTGTGCAAAAAGAGAGCAGGACACAGCATCTAATGTGGCTGAATGTGACAAACAAGCACATCATGTGCTAAAATTTGGTAACTTCAAAGTAAAAACTTTGCTATCAGTTCATTCAGGGTAAAAATTCAATGCAGATAATACATCAGGAGGATCCAGAGGTGCATAATTTCTAAAGGTTGTCTGATTTTTTAAAAATTATTATACATGTTATTAAAATCAGAAAAAATTAACTGCCTGTTAGTTAACATACTCTCATGTACCTGGAATTCAATTTTAAATGACAAATTTTCAGTGTCCTTTATCAGCTTGTTTATGTACTATATTATAAAGAATATTAGATTCTAGTGCAAGAACAACAAAATTCAGCTTGTAGTTTTGCATTAAAGTTGGACAAAAATCTGCTCAGATCACATGGAAAAATGTATTTTCAAAACAGAGCACAGTTCAAAATATCTGCTCTTTTAAAAAAAATTTCTCATCATGAGAGTTAAAAAGGTGATACTTTAAAGATATTACATGACTGGTCAGCATTTATTCAATAGATACTTTAAATCTATCCATGAACCACTACAGAGGCTCAAAGATTTCCATGAAATTAAAGCATCACACACTGGCTACATTTTGAAGTAACAATTAAACTGTCATGGCCCTGTCCTCCTCTCCCAAGTGAAAATCTTTTCAGCACCTTAAAAATAAGGCCACAGTACAGAAGACTCAATTAGGAATTGCCCTCCCTCAAAATGGCCCCATCTTTTATCCTTTCCAGAGAAGAAAAACACCAAACGGATGGAATAATGTTGTCCCTGAGGGTGACAGCAAGGGAGGGAAGCAATGTGTTCTCAAACATTCACATAATTTAATCTGGAACTGCAAATATTATTAAGCAGCAATCATAACAGCACAGTTACTGCTTCATGGCACTCCAAAGAGGAGATAAAACTGCTTAGTTGTTAATTTCTAATGATGTAAACACATTTGGATTTTAATGTTGTATCTGAATCTCCTGCATTATTAGCTCTGGGCTTACAAGACATTAACTTACTACCTTTAATAATTTTACACTTGAATTAAAAGGCATGTTTAAATATGACTTTATTTTGAAGTATTTTTGTTGAGAATATGTGTTCATGTGATGGCAGAAGCAAATCACCTCATAAAACAGCTATGAATTCCTTTGCTTTTCTGCAGTGTAAGTATGTGTACGTGTTTGTGTATAATTTTCAAAAACTGGCTGAATTTACCTCCTCTGGTATTGTAATTTCATTCTGCAAAAGCCACATTAAACAATTACAGTTCTTGTAATTAACCCGTAGTCTAATGTACAGTTTTCTTATCCCAATCCATTAACAGCTGCTCAAAAAATGTAGTAATTAATGGTTTCATTTATTTTTGGCAAACCTGCACCTCGACAAATAGTTTTGTATCTGTTGCAAATTAGGACTCTTTCCCAAACAACAGATGACACGATGGGAAACAGGGAGCAGTCAGAATCTTTGCACATCTCTGTCTCTTTAGAAGATCAAATAAAGAGCAGCTGTAATGTTATTTGTCACATCTGTGTAAAAAAGTACCACAGTTCTATATCATCAGACAGAGATGAACAAGTGTTGTACAAATGCACAAACAGGGTTTATCCTTTAAAACTGAGAAAGACAGAAAGTTGCAATTTAAATCAAAATAATAACACACTTTTGAAAAGCTCTCCTTGGGTTTGGTGTCATTTTTTCTCTTACAAGCTTACTTTAAATACAAATTCACAGAGAACACAGTTGTAAGAAGTGAAAATATGTGAGAGTCACCCTCTTGTATCAGATGCACAAGGCACAAAATTAAACTGGACTGAGAACAATTAGGGAAAGGAGGGAAAGTGAGAGTTGCAAAAAGCACAGGGAATTTCAGTCTGTGCTGTTCACCATGGCAGGAAAAGTCTTCAAAGTCTTCTGGCCAGCTCAGATGGAGGGTTGGCACAAGTTCTCCCAGTCACATTACAGTAAAGGACAAGTGGGGAGCTCCTGCTGATTTTTAAAGAAATATCAAGGTACTACCTCTACCTCAAGCTATGCTCTACTTTGCAGCCACAAGAACTGGCTAACTAAATCATGCTAAGCTGCTGCTACATTGATTAAATTCTTAACATAGCCTCAGTTAGGTAGCTGAAACCTGACATATAAAATCCTACTCCATCTTGAAACCACTTCCATAAGCATGACTTAGACT
>VZTR01002041.1:13300-29912 GCA_013400775.1 Chaetops frenatus
CTGGGTCTTGAGAATACTGGTGAATGGACATAAACTCCATTGGCAAGTGGGATTCCCCCGGGCTCATTATTGAGTCCAATCCTTTATAACTTCAGCATCTACCTGGACAAGGGGATCAAGTGCATCCTCAGTAAGTTTGCAGTTTGCAGACAACACCCAGTTGGATGGGAGTGTTGATCTGCTGGAGGGTAGAAAGGCTCTGGGGAAGGGTCTGGGCATACTGGATCTGTGGGTTGAGGACAACAGCATGAGGTTCAGTAAGGTGTCAAGTTCCGCCCTTGGGTCAGAACAACCCCATGTGGCACTACAGGCTGGAGGAGGAGTGGCTTGAGAGCTGCTCAGCAGAAAGGGCCTTGGTAGTTGTGGCTGACAGCCAGCTGATATGAGCCAGCAGTGTGCCCAAGTGACCTAGAAATCCAACAGCATCCTGGCTCGTATCAGCAGTTGTGTGGCCAGCAGGATTAATCAGTGATCACTCCCCTGTGCTGGGCACTGGTGAAGCATCACCTGGAGTGCTGTGTTGAGTTTTGGACCCCTCACTTCAGAAAGGACATTGAGATGCTGCAGCATGTCCAGAGAAAGGTAATGGAGCTGATGAAGAGTCTGAAACAAAAATCTGATGAGTAACAGCTGAATGATGAGGGGTTACTCAACCTCAAAAAACAAGACTCAAGGAGGATTTTATGACTCTTCTACCTGAATGGAGCTTGTAATGAGGTGGGTGTTGGTCATTTTTCTCAAGAACCAAGTGACAAGATAAGAGACAATATTCTCGAGTTGTTCCAGATGAGGTTTAGATTAAATATTAGGAAAAATTTCTTAACAGAAAGAGTTGTAAAGCATTGGAACAGATTGCCCAGGGAAGTGGTCACCATCTCAAAGTGTTAAAAAAAATATGTGGATACGGCACTTAAAGAAACCATAGTACTAGGTTGATGATTGCATTTGATTTTTCCAACCATAATAAGTCTATGACTCTATGATTTGAAGTCCATCTCCTTGCTGAGAATATTGATTTACAGGAAGCAATGGAGGGAAACCTCTGTAACATTACAGAGAGAAAGAGAACTACACATCCTTCACTAAGTCATTTGTCAAGGGGTTCTTCTGAAGATACTTTCAATACTCATGTTCATCAGTTAGGTCTATAATGAGATTTGTTATAAACTCTGAATGATTGCATAATTAATCTAAGCAACCGTAGGAGGAACCTGAGAGTTGACCTAAAGCTGCATTAATTATTCCTCCAAGTATAAATGTATTTGTTGTGGTGTTTCACTCAGACTCTTATGCTGGTAATTAGGGGCAGTGCCCTTTCAAAAAGATGAAACCACTTTCCTAAGCTGTGTTATAATAACTTCAATAAAGGAAGGGAATATGAAGATTTAAGTCATGAAGAACTAGCTAAAACTCCTAATTTCACAAGGACTCTAATAATGTAATTTCTATTGCATGAGGAGATGAGTCCATTAGAATTTTTCATTCTCGTAAGGCTCTGCTACAGGGCAGTTCTTGCAAGTGCCAGGGAGGTTTGTATTTAAAAAATCAATCTTGTTCATATCCTATGTCTTTGCTTCATTTTGCTGTAGCATTTGATACCATTTCAAACAAAGATGACAAAGAAATAGTTTGTTGCAGAATTCAATAACCATAATGTCTTTCAGAGATGAAATGTTAAACCCATCTTGATACACAGTGGTGCGAAGCAAATGGCTGAAACCAGGCATTGTTCATGAATTTATTAGGATACTTCGCAGCATTAAAGGACTGAAAGTTTCACCATCATGCTAAATTTGTTGCCTTTTTTGATACATAATATTCCTGCTCGAATTCTGTCCTTAGTATAAGTAGGTATTTTTCTACATCAACACTGTTCCTGTGTTGTATAATGTTGCCTGCACAGCTGGTAAAGTAATTGAAGGGAAGAGATTTCAGAGCATATGCAGATCCATAATCCAAACAAGCAGATTATTGCACTGGTCAAAGAGGAACTGGTACAACCACTGCATGAAGGAACAAGAAAAAGCAGGATTGTTAATGTGGGTAAAGATTATTGGGTCCAACCATCAAGCTAGCACCATGTTCACCACTAAACTATATCAAGTGCCACATCCACACATTTTCTAAATAGTTCCAGGGATAGTTAGTCTGCTACTTCCCTGGGCAATCTGTTCCAGTATCTCATGGAAAGTTCTATTTCTAATGATTTGTGAGTTTATTGTCATGCTTATAAATCAGGGGGATCAAGAATATAGTTTTGCAATGNAATGTAATACAGTAATGCAACATAGCCTACAATAACAGCAGGTTTGCAGGACAAATTGAAAAAAAGTCAAGAGCCAACAATGTCAATCATTTCCCAAGGCTTGGTGGATTTGTCAAAGAACCACAACATGATCCTCTGCCTATACAGATTCTTTAATTTCTTATAATATGTACAGTATATCACTTTCACCACAGCCTAGCACTATGGGGAACAAGCTATCAAAATAGAATAAATTTTACTCTTCAAATCAAATGTCTTCTCTCAAAGAGAGAAGTATGTTCAAAAGGATAAAATCTGAAATTCAAATTATAAAAGAATATTCAAGTAAACAAAGAGAAAAAACGAAAATAAATTCTTTAACTAATAATCAAAATTTGGTGCATACATAATGTATAATGTAAGCAGTAAACACTATGGTTCCATGTTCAATTAAATGCATGGAAATTCTTCTACTACTTTACTTGCAAGTAAATGAAGTTTGAAGCTCTATGTAATTGCATAGGCCTGTACAATAATAATTTCCCCATTTATTTGTATTATCTTTGTGTATTTGTTTAGGAAAACCACACCTGAACTGCCTTAATTTTTTTGATGTGTTCTATGTAGTCAGAAGTATTATTTTGCATAGATATAACTATTTCTAAACAATGAAAATAGTATTATTAAATAGAATCACACAAGTGACTCTGGCCCAATTTGGACAGCCTTAGCACACCCCTTTACCAGAGACAATACCACAACTTAACTTCAACTGTTCTCATCATGAAGCTGTGTGATAGTCTCTTCCCAAGTGATAAAGAATTGTCAATTTATTTTTTTTTAATTCAACCCTATTACTGAAAATAGGGCTAGTATCTTACAGGTCACTCTTGTGTTTTAAACACAAATATTGGTGACTCCATATATTTACTTAAGTGAAAAGATAATTTAATTTCTGTAAGCTTCAGTTTTCAGTAAATTATCTTTATTTCATCTACATTCTGAAGTACCAATTAGGAATGTTAAATATTTGACAGAAAAATCTTGAGCACCACTGAAAATTTTGAAAAGAAGGCAAGAACAGAGGAAAAAAAACCTAAACTTTAGGAAAATGCAAACAAATAAATTCTTTGGCTCATTGCTGTTTTCAAATGGCCATGAAGACTTAAAACATAAGTTGCATAGAACATGCTCCACTGCTTAAATCATGACTGGACTATATTGATCCCATGTTGAAAATCAGCTGGGGATCATAAAGAATTCATCAGTTAAGTCAGTGTATTTAGAGTATCCTACAGAGTATAATTTCATTATGTGAAGAACAGAAAAGCCAGTGTAAAGGACATATTCTTTTGCACAAAGCTGAAAAATTTCATTTTCACAGACTCCTGATACATGTGCAGATGAGCACTTGGACAAGACTCTCTTTAATCCAGCTACACAGATTCAGAATAAATTAGTTTCCCACTGTGGCCTTTTTCTAGGAATCAATTTCTTTTCCTTGCACATGCATTGGACCAATTTCCTCCCTCTAGGAGCTAGAATTTTCCATCTGACAAAGAAAGAATCTCTGATTTAATAACTTGTCAATGAAAAAGTAAATTAATTGGAGAAGGCTGCAGGATGACCTAACTTTACTTTGATCTAATCTCCCACTCACTACAAATTTTTTTGAAAAAAGCTATGCTATCTGCTTTTCCAATATGGAAAGAAAGTGCAAAACAGCATCCAAGAGTTCTGGAATTGATTAATTGCTGCAACATTATTGGGTTCTTACTTGAATCTAACACCTGAGAAACACAGATCCTTGACATTCTTGTTTGGATTGAAATAAGTTGTTCCAGCAAGTACAAACAATTAATTTTTGTTGCATAATACACCATAGGTCCTGATTTGCCTTCACAATATAGAAGAAACCAAATCAGATCTGTCATCCACAATGATAACCTCCAAGGATGAATCTTCCTGACAGCATGCTACTATCCACTCTAACTCAGAAATAAACAGAGACAAGATTATGTCAGCAGAAGCAGTGCTGCCAGTAGCTACATAACCACACTCATCAAAGGGAAAACAGCGAGGATAAATTGTAATAAATATGGGAGATGGGAGAGAAATTGAACAATTTGATTTGAATTGAAGGAGGAAGCAGAAATGTATAGATTTCCAGGGAGGAATTTTGGAGGGGTCTCAGCATAAGAACATGAATAGATGAATGGTTCTGGAAGTCCTAAGATTGTTGACTAATATATAACAGAAGAAATATCCCACTTCATACACCCAGTTTTATATCCTGTCTTAAGGCAAAAGTGATGCACCCAAAATCAGAGAATTATAAAATCATTAAAGTTGGAAAAGTCTTCCAAGATCATCAAGTTCAACCTTTGATCAAATACCACCATGTCAACTAAGCCATAGACCTGAATACCACATTCTTCACCAGTTCCAGGGATGGAGATTCCACCACCTCCCTCGGCAGTCCACTCTGATATCTGACCATCCTTTCAGTGAAGAAATACTTCCTGTTGTCAACCTGAACCTCCATTGGAACAGCTTGAGCCTGTGTCCTTCTGTTCTGTCACTGTTTGCCTGNCTAATGGAGGCACGGATGTCATTGGCCTTCTTGGCCTCTTGGGCACACTTGGTTTGTGATCAGCCACTCTCAACCAGCACCTCTAGGTCATTTTCTGCTCAGCAGCTTTCTTGCTGCCCAGCCACTCTGTCCTAGCCTGTAGCACTGCCTGGAGCTTTTGCAATCAAAGTTCAGGACCCTGCACTTTGCCCTGTTGAGCCTCTTAATGCTGACCTGGGCCCATTGGTCCAGCCTGTCCAGATCCCTCTGTAGATCCTTCCCTCCAGCAGATCAGCACTCCTACTGAAACTGGTGGCATCTCCAAACTGGCTGAGGGAGAGCTTGAACCCCTCATCCAAATCACTGACAAAGATATTGAAGAGGCTTGGCTCCAACACTGAGCCCCCAGGAACACCACCAGCACCTGGCTGCCAGCTGGATGTAACTCNAAATACCACCATGTCAACTAAGCCATAGACCTGAATACCACATTCTTCACCAGTTCCAGGGATGGAGATTCCACCACCTCCCTCGGCAGTCCACTCTGATATCTGACCATCCTTTCAGTGAAGAAATACTTCCTGTTGTCAACCTGAACCTCCATTGGAACAGCTTGAGCCTGTGTCCTTCTGTTCTGTGAATGTTTGGCTAGGCAGATTTTTGGTGTGAATCAGAATAGAAGAACATATTTTAGAGTCTTCCTTTTGCTTGAAGTTCAGGCTATCACATCTCAGTACCAGAGCAGTTATGAAGCACTGTAATAATTTACTTTTCATTGCTCAATTTGAATGAAGCAGTGTACCCAGCTTGTGGTCACTGATGTGGAATCAAATCCTACACTGAATTAAATTGTAAGGCTGAATGCTTTCCTGTGTGCACCCTTTGCAAACCACTGCTCCGAAAGTCAGCCACAGTTTTGCTTTATTTTTAATGCAAATGGTATTAACTGTTTGTAATTTATCAGGGTTCCGGTGAAAAAAAAAAAAACAAACCAAAACAAAACGAAAAAATCTTGGGGGCAATTCAAGAGAAAAATACCCAGCTTTATTCTGCATTTGCCTAAATATTTACAGAGTATACCTGCTGTGAAAATATGTGTTTAATTTATGGAGTATTGCTTTCTAAAATCCTATTCTGGTTGTAAAGTACATGAAAACATAATTGTTATTCAAAGTCAAAAGTAAACAGACACATACAAATAGTGTTCCCAACTTTTTCTTTGCTTCTCTGAGATAAATTCTATTGTCAGCTACAATAATAGAAGCAAGCCTGAATAAAATTGTCAGATTTAGTATACTTACTGTGGGTATTTACCCATAGAATTTTGCATACATACAAATGATGGAATTAATTTCCTTATTTACTGTAATGCAGTAATTTGCAGGAGGGAATAGGAAACAACTTTATATGAGGTTATTTCATTTCTTGAAAATTCAATCCTGAGGTGACTTTAGTTACTAAAGCTACAGACTAAATAGAAAGAATAGAAAGATAAAGTGACACTTTTCAAAAAGTTGATCTGTTCAGGTCTTCTTAAAAACTGTAACATTTGACAGTCCTCAAAGATTTAAAAAATGCAGAGAGATCAGATTTTGTAATATTAGGAGCATGCAGTCAGAATATGATGGAATAAAGGACTGTATCTACACAAAACTATGCACATCTAGTGCACTTCTGTTCACTTCATTTGTACATCCTTCTTAATGGTAACACCATTAATGGTAACATGTGCAAGGAGAAGAATGCTGAAGCATGGGGCAAAATATTTTTCCACCTGTACTATGTTTGTCTAGTGAATAGCCCTTGTCAAATCACTTGATACTCATACTAGATTGTAAAAAATACCAGATTTTATTTTCTTCTCAAAAGCAAGGACAAGTTTGAACTTACACTGATTCTCTACATTGTTGTGTTGCATAGCGCACCTGGCAGTTAAATGAGTTGGTTTATTCTGACAAGCTGTATGTAAACACAGTACAGAGAGCAGCAGGTATGACATATACTGAATAGAAGGCAAGGCCTTTACCATTTGAAATGCAGAAGCTTAAAAGAATGCCAGGTTTATATCTTTAAAAACCTTGAAAGATCTCTTTTCCTATGTGAGATCACAATTTATGCAATATTAACCTCTTCTTAGCTGTCAAGACTTTTAAAACCATTTTTTAGTGGTTTTATTTGAATTCCTGTAAAGAGAATAAAATAATTTCAGGTTCTTTCTTTGAGCAGTAGGCCAAATTCATTCAGAAAGCCACTGGTACTTACCGGACAGGTTAAACAGAGATGTATTTGGGCTTGTCTTATGTGGCAGGTAAGAAAATTAAAATCTTTGGAGGTGACAAAGAAGCTCCTTTTTTTGGTAAAAGGTTTTTTCCTTCCTTTAGAATGTAAAAGTTTTTAAATCAACATTAAAATCACCAGACTTCATCTACACATAAAAGTGGAAAATCAAAAAGCCTTATGCAGACATACAAACAAATTGCAATATGATTTTCAATAGGTATTTTATCTTAGTCTCAGAATCACAGAATCATCAAAGATCATATAGTCCAGCTGTCAATGTAGCACCTCAATAATCACCCCTAAAATGTATCTCCAAGAGCCATATCCAGACACCTCCTGAAGACTTGAGACACTGACTCCACCACTTTCCTGGACAATTTATTCCAGTGCTTAACCTATATTTCAGCAAAATTCATTTCTAACATCTAATCTTAACATTCCCTGGTGAAACATAAGGGCATTTACCCTCATTCTTTCACTTGAGACATGAGAATAGACCGACTCCCAGCTTGCTACAACCTCTTTTCAGGCAGTTGTAGACAGCAATAAGGTTCCCCTGGTCCTCTTTTTCTCCAGGCTAAAAAACCCCAGCTCCCTCAGCAGTTCTTCACAAGACTTGTGTCCAGACAATAGCTCCAGTGCCCTTCTCTGGACTTGCTCCAGCATTTCAATGTCCTTTTGAAGTGAGGGGCCCAGAACTGAAGACAGCACTCGAGGTGTGGCCTCACCAGTGCCAAGTCTAAGGGTCAATCAGTGCCCTGGTCCTGCTGGCCACAATTCTTGACACAGGCCAGAATGCCATTGGCCTTGTTGACCACCTGGGCACATGGCTGGCTGTCAGCTAGCACCCTCCAGGTCTCTTTCTGCTAAGCAACTCTCCTGCCACTCTTCCCCCAGCCTGTAGCACTGTTGTGACCAAAGTGTAGGACCTGGCATTTGGCCTTGCTGAACCCCATGAAACTCATGGTCTTGGCCCATCGATCCAGCCTGTCCAGATCCCTCTGCAGTGCCCTCCTGCCCTCAACAGATCAACACTACCCAAGTTAGTGATGTCTGTGAACCTGCTGAGGGCTTGTTCAACCCCCTTGCCCAGGCCATCGATGAAGATTTTAAACAGGACTGGACCAATACTGGGTCCTGGGGAACCTCACTAGTGACTGACCTCCAGCTGATTTTAGCTGCATTCACCACCACTGTCTGGGCCTGGCCATCTAGTCAGCTTTTGAACATAAGATAAAGTGCATCCATTCCCACCATGGATAGCTAGCCTACCCAGGAGGATGCTGTTGAAAATTATGTCAGGATCTTTGCTGGGTAGAGTAGGATATCTCTAGGTAGACATACTAGGATATGTCTAGGTAGACACATCCACAGCCTTTTCACCCTCCTCTAAGTGTGTCACTTTGTCTCAGAAGGAAATCAGGTTGGTCAAGCAAAACCTACCCTCCATAAACCTGTTTTGGCTGTGCCTGAACCCCTGGTTCACCTGTATGTGCCACAGGATGGTGCTCAGGATAAACTGCTCTATGACCTTCCCCAGCACTCACATAAGTCCGAAAGGCCTGTAATTCCCTGTATTTTCCTTCCAACCCATCCTGTAAATGGCCATTACATTGGTAATTTCCAGTCATCTGGGACTTCTCCAACTAACCAGAACTGCTGGTAAGTGGTTGAGCATAATATTAAAGTAGAGGAAAAAATTCACTGGGTTTTTATGTGACTAGATTTTTTTCGATTGACTCAGTTGGAGATTATTACAGCAATTAAGTTCTCCTTTGTAACTCTGTGTCAATAAAAGGTGAGGTTGAATGTACTGCTTATAAATAAATTAAAATATTAAATATACATAATTAATAAAATATACGGGGGTATGTATGGATAATCCTCAGAAAAAATTGAGTGGCAGAATTTTCAATACCAAGCTAATTAAATCTATTTTATTAACCTGCTTCTCCTTACTGTTTGTAATTAAAGAGTCAAGTGTTCCCATGTTATTCAGTATGAGCTCTTGGTCTTCAGGTTGGGATGAACTGGTGATACTTTGTTTTCTTCGAAGATTATTTTCTAACAAGCACCCTAACACTGAAGAAGGCGGAAATATAAATGCACAATATCTGATGAAAATCAGAAATACTTTGTTATATCAGAAGAGGCATATGCAAGAATATATGTGGAAATTTTTAGAAATGTTTGATTCCACACTGAAAGTGACTGGCCTGAAAAGCACTGAAAACAGAAGAAGAAATTTTTGTAAACTAACGTGAAAGATTGAAGAACATAATTTTCTATCCTTTTCTTTATTGTGACAAAGATTCCAAGTTTTGACCGGACCCATCAGTAACTCTTGGAATTAATACTATCTCCAGAAGCTGAGCAGATAAAAATTATTCTCTTTGAAAATATTAAAAAAATAAAATTGAAAAGAAGAGCAACTGTATTTAGCCTGATATTTTTTAGCCTGTTTCATTAAAGACATTCTCAATTTTGTAACAAAAAAATGAATGCTGAACCTACTGCAATGTCGTACTAACACTACTATAATCAATGATGAAATATTCACACATCAAAATCCATTACCACTGGTTGCTGACACTTATGCACTCATTAACCCACATTCCAAAGTATCTCATTTGACTATTTACTCCCAGGTAATTTTAAAATTGAGAAAGAGTAGAATTTAACATTTTTTTCTTGTTAAAACCATGATGATCCATGTGGCATGAAATGAAAGACAATCCTTAGTAATTGCTCAGAATGAGATATTGTACCATGCTAAATCATTTCACTCAGTATTTCAGAAGAGAAGTTCCCATTATGAGCTTCTCCTGTCTTGTATGTTAGCAAGTAGGCATCTCTTGATTCTGAGTCTTTCCCATGTTTTAATCAGGAGAAAAGTTTCCATTGGTATCCTAAGCTTCAGGACCTATATTGTTTTGGTTCTGTAATAATATATTTTGGGAAGTACCAAAATACAGAAAAAACAAAACCAGACAACTCCCTCATTGTTTTCATTGACAGAAATAGGCTGACTAAAACATTATATCCACATAGAAGACTTGTTCAGTCTTTACAAAAGGACATAATTCTGATAGTTCTTTTAATTTTGTGGATTTCTTTTGATGGATGGAACAAAAATTCTGCACAAGAGCATTATTTTTATTAGCATTTTTGGTCATGCTCTGTGTGTAAAATGACATTTTTTATTTATTTTATGTTGCCAAAATTCGATCCTAACTGGTTTGTGCTTTTATTATGTATGTACTAATTGACAATGCAAAGTCAGGGATCCACAGAAGAATTTTAGATTAATTTAAAAAGACTCCATGGGGATATTCTCTTAATGGTGATAAAATTAATTTTCAGCTGTATTCAATATTATCTTAAAAGTTAAAAAGTAATACATTTGGAGAGGAAGTAATTCTTATAATTTGTTGGTCTGTTAAACTGATAATACATTGAGAATCTGACTTGTAAGTGGCTTATTTTATGGTGCAGTGAACTGATGATTCTAGAATGCTTAAAGCGGACCCAAAATTAATCATGTTGAAACTACTGCAGGGTTACAAACCTGACACTGCTAATTAAAATGAAGTATTTTTCTTTACTTGCATGTTTGCTAGCATTGACAAGAGGTCCTGCCTGCCTTTCACTTTTGAATGGCTGAATAAAATTTTGTTAGGTTTCCTGTAATCTGTCTTAACAGGCAATTCTGTACCTCTGTTAAAAAGAACAGAATGAACAGAAAGCTGAAATTTAACATATTTTGACCAATTCTGTAAAGACATGCAAGTTTCTTTGTCCCCTGATGCTGAGTTACGTTAGGTGTTCTCTTACTCCTGCCTGAAGTTATGCTTATTTCATGCATCTGCAAAGGATGGACCAGAACCTGCCCCTTGTCTACAACTTCAACAACTTTTTGTGAAATGTGCACTCCAGTGGAAGTAAACTAAAGAGGGAAATAGAGTATTTGCGTCCTTTGTGAGATTTATGAAAAATGAATCCACACTGTGGCAATGTGATTTGAAAATTAATAATTTATTTAGAATCTTTTGCAAACGCGTTTCGTTTTTACGCTTTGCACAAGAAACCCTTGTTGAAGATGAAGAGGATATCAAATACCATCCCTATCATGCCCAATACTTCTTTCAGGACTTGCTTGTCTGAAACAATTGTGACAATTGAGTTTAGCAGTTTAAGGGTTTTCCTCCAGTCCAGCAGACATGCATTTCCTTAGTTTGCTTCTTTGATTTATTTCTATAACTGTTGTTCCATGATGTAAGAGGAAGTGACACTATCTAATCCCTTCCACCTTTAACTGAACAACCAGAGTTTCTCTCCATCATCTGTCACATCCNTTATCCTTAATATTTTTAACATCTTTAATATATTTTAATATTTTCCACCACTCTCTGGAGTGTACAATACACCTATAAATCTTGGTCCTAAAAAACCAAGTAAAGTGTGAGGATGTTACTATGTGAGTGTAAGGATGTTACTATGGAGATGCAAAAAATTGTTGGCTGCATGTGCACACTAATAATGCAGGCCCTGTAGGGTAAAAAATGTTTGAATTATTTACTCACTGTACCTTAGGCATTGACATCAAGACACTTCAGGGCAAATCAACATAAATATTTTACCCATAAAAAGAAGCCTATCTGTTACTGAGGTGGGAGATTTTGGGAGAGTGACTCTCCAGTTTTGTTGTCTACATTATCATTGCAGGTTCAGTGACTCTCGTTTAGCTTTATGGATTCAAGAATATAATTAAACACCCAGAGTAAAATAAATAAACCAGAAAAATTTAGAACAGGAATATTTAGCTAGTGCAGTTCTGTCCAAAGGTGGTGTTGTGCAACTCAGTATGTACAAATAAAAGTACAGAAAAGAAAAGCCAGCTGGGCAATGTACACAGACCTTTGTATTACTGTAATAGGAACTGACACAGCCATTCATTCTTCAGGAAGGAGATATAACCCCTGTCGCTTTTGGGCTGATATAAAAAGGTAAATTGCTACCACTTCAGTGCTCCAGATTTGTTTCTAGATTTTGTGACATCAACAGTCCTTTTCACAAATACATATGTAGTAATGGTAAGTCACAGCTTTCAAAAACTTGTGAGGACTTGTTAAATTAGCTTGCACCATTATTTTCCAAATGTATTTTAATTCAAGTATCTAACTTATAGACAAAAAGAAAGCTCATACCAATGAAAAAGACAGGATCATTTGACACTTGACTGTGGGTTTTTTGGTAATTTTTTTACCACAGATATGTTAATTCGTGGTCTTAATGAAAATGTGATTGAATTTGCCATTTCCTATATTCTGCCTCTGGATTTCACCAAATTATACTGTGCATACTTTAAAAATAAGCTTTTATTTTCCTTTCTGTCATCTCCAGATTCAGCATACAGATTTGGTCCAGACATTCCAGACTCCAGAGAGGTTGGATAGATGGGTTGAGGGCAATTTCATGAGAATCAACTTGTTCAAGTGCTGGCTTCTGCCCTTGAGTCCTACCAATTCTCCCATGCAGAGATACAGACTTGGGGCCAGGGGCTGGAAAGGGGAAAAGACCTGAGGGTGCTGCTTGACAGAAAAAAAGAAAAAAAGAGAGAGAGAGAGAAAAAGCATTGTGATAGCAAATTAAAAGATCATTAGCTTCAGATGAGGAGGACTCCATACAAACCCAGAGAAAGCTGGAATTTCTGTTTTATGATGTCTTCTAAAAATATCAATCAAAAGGCAGAAATTTTCTGCCAAATTATTTCTGAAAAAGTGTCCTGCACTTGACATGATGAGTGAGACGCCATTTAAACTGAAACTTGGTAACCTTAACAAATCAGTTATTCTATATACCCTACAATGTTAGAACTTCTTACTCAGTATACTGTCAGCTTAATATTAGATATAGAAGAGAACATTGAGAACATTCATGTGCAGATAGAGTTTATGTGTCTAAGTTGAAAAATATAAATATGATTTATTTCACTTTGATAAAATCACTAGAACTATTAGTGCTTTAGTTTTAGCCTGATGTTAAACACTGACATTAAAAGGGCACTTAAAACAGTAAAATGACTTTGATGTACAGCCTGCATTTAGATTTGTGTGTTATGGGTTAAGTCACAAATAGTCAATAACCCTGCCCTTTGCATTTCAGAGACATTGGCTTCTCAGTCAATGGAGACCAAATACAAAGATCAGACTGTTTGGTTAGTGTCTTTAAAGAATCCTGTTCATGATGCTCTGCTAGTTTTTTGTGCTTTGCCGTAAGGTTCTATACTTCCATAATAGGTGAAGGCTTTTGGTGCCCTCCTTCCACTGCAGGCAGCTAAAAAACCATGAGGAAATATCTTAGCTGCCACACTATCATCTGTGCATGTTTCACAGTGACAGAGAAAGGCAGGGGCCATGGATAAAGAGTAGAAAGCATTTGATTTTGCCTGCAAAAACCATGAATTCCAGAAGATGTCTGCATAGTGCAGTGGACTTAGTGAGCAGTCAACTCTAACTGGAAGCAGACTAAACTAGGTCAGCAAAACAATTGGTTCTCCTAAGGAGTTGGAAATATTATTCTAAGCAGATTTCTGAATTAGTATTATTGCATTCCTTACAGGTTTGGATTCCTTTGGATATGGATGTAGAAAAAATGTAATATTTTTCTCAGCAAAGGACTATATAAACATATATAAACTGTGTAAACATGCTTATTTTTCCTTTCTACAGAAAACAGTCTGACACCTCTTTTCTACAGTATTTTTAGATCATTGAGAGCTCTTTTATGATCACTACCAACAATAGCAGGTGTTGCTATATTGATAGTAGGTAGAGCTAATAATAGCAACTATACAACTATACACCAACTATAATTGATCCACAAGTGCTCCAACACTAAAATTTTTATACAAACACCTGAATGGATGAGGAAATCAGGAGCATGTCACTAGTTACCAACTTAGCTGTGCTTAGTTTGATGTTAACCAAAAACTGCTATTTTTACTGTGTGACAAAATTGATTTAAAACAAATTACTATTCACAATTGATTTTCATATAAAAAAGAACAATCCAATACACATATATTTCTATGCATTTGTCTCCCACTGGCTGGGGACTCATGTCTCTAGCCCATTCAGACCTGGCACTGTCTCTCTAGTTTATTCCTAGACAACCAATTTGATCGTTTGTCATGTTGACTGTAGAAAAAAGTACAGCCCTGGACAAAGCACAGCCAGTAGTGCATGAGATCAACAGGACTGACCACTCTCCACAACTGCCTGAAAGGAGGTTGTAGCCAGGTGGGAGTCAGTTTCTCCTCCTGGGCAACCAGAAGTCTTTATCTTCCCCAGGGGAGGTTTAAATTGCAGATTACAAAGAATTTCTTCACAGAAAGATGATTAGATATTGGAATGGGCAGCCCATGGTGGTGGCAGAGTCGCTGTCTCTGAAGATGTTTAAGGAAAGATTGGAGGTGGCATTCAGTGCCATGGTCTGGTTGATGTGGTTGTGTCTGGTCACCCTGATGATCCCAGAGGTCTTTTCCAACATCATTGATTCTGTAATCTAAAGATATATATTATTATATGTATTCTTTTTGGCCCCCCAAATAAGCACACCACTTCAAAGTTAGTGTTTCTAATATAGTTTCTCCACAAACTTATGACACTTTTTGCTATTCAGAAATATTCACACAATTCTAGAAAATCAGAGCTCCATTGCAGTCTGTTAAGATACAAAACCTGGTTCTGCCAAGTTTTTATCTCCTATTACTCAATAGAAAAATAGAAGATAACTCTTCAATTTTAAACAGAATAATAGGCCAGCAATGACAATCTCAAACAGTTAAACAGGCATAGTTTTGTTATGTGACAATTTAAACAAAGTTTAAAAAAATGAAGACTACTGACTTAGCTGCCAGTTTTGCTTGATATATATGGTCACTGAATAGTTAATCATGAGAATCTAAAATAAAGGCAGTTGGATTTTGTGTGGGACAGAACCTAACAAATGTAATTTTTTCCCCCTGTATTCCAGTCTGGTTGCAAAAACAAAACAAAACAAAACAAAACAAAACAAACAAACAAACAAACAAAAAATAAATAAAAAAACCACCTTCAACCTCTAAAGATCAGAACCTAGGAAAATTTTGAAACTCCTCTAATCATCCTTACACAACCTCCCACTAACAACTAGAAGCAGTAAATATGGCAAAAACAAGAGCTATACAACCAGGGCTGCAAAAGAAATTATCTAGTACTTTCAAGCAATTTTCATAAACTACCAGGTTTAAAATCAAGGATTTACAAATTATAAAGAAAAGAAAACCATTGGGGCAATTTAACTTCTAGACCTCCTCTATCTAGTCTTTTATTCTGCAGTTGCATTCTTGTACATATAAATTTTCTGGAACAGCTCTGAAGGAACAGTAGAAAGCAAAAAAGAAGAAACCTTTCATGAAATCTTGCTAGAACGATTGTGGCTTTGGAGGGTTGTTGTCAATTGTTTGGGAGGTTTTGTTTATTTTTTTAAGTGGGGCAAATGGCATTCTCAGTTGAAGGCTCATAACAAAATGAGGAAAAAACCCCATTGAGAAAGATTCTCAGCCAAGCCACTCTAATAAGGAAAAGCACTCTCTACCATGACACTCTTACAATCCAGAGGACTTCCCAAATGAACTTCAACATCAAATTTGGGGCTGCATTTGCCTATGCATTAGCTAAAAACAATGGTAGTTTCATATGAAATCCACAAGTTTTCTGAGTACATTCTCCATTTTTAGCCTCTGTCCTCTGTGGGGGAGCAAGATACCCAGAAAGTAAAGTGTGCTTCAGCAGCAGGGGGATATTTTGTTGTTGTTGTTGGTAGGAAAACTGAATAAAAAGAGAAACATTTCTATGCAGAATTTGAGTTATCACAGGCAGTTATCATATTTTAAAATCTTTTTTAGTAAATATTTCAGAGATATATATTTGACAAATCACTTTTAATCTTTTTAGACAATTTAATGACAATTTGAAGGCTGACCTACTATTCCCTTACAATGGTTATCTGGGCAACAAACTGTTTGGAATAGAATAGAATGGAAATTCCTCTGTATCCTGTGCATACAGACTTGGAAGCACAGAGGAATGCAAGAGCTGATTTAGGACCTTTAGAGAAACTGAGATACATGAAGCAATACCAACATGAAACAAGAATGAAAATCTAGTTTTAAACAAATAGAAGTATGCCTTAAAGTGCCTTAAGCACATAAGAAGCTGTGTTAGTTAACAGAGAAACCTATAGTACAGTTTAAAGTTCAGGAGCACAACCTTCCACAACATTAACCACACTCTAGACATAATATAAATATAGTTGCAGTGTTCTTAGATGGATAGAATACGATAAACTATGAACATAAGTTTTATGCAAAAGTGACACTGTTGTCACACATCTGCTTTAAGCTAGAAGAGGTGTAAAAAGAAAAATAGTAAAAAAGTGTTTGTAGCTGATTGGATAATTAAGGAATATAA
>VZTR01002041.1:37748-52727 GCA_013400775.1 Chaetops frenatus
AACAAAAAAAAAAAAAAAAAAAAAAAAAAAAAAAAAAAAAAAAAAACAGAGCAGGGTAATCAGAAGTAAAAAAAAAAAATCTTTAAAACACGTTCCCCACACCCTCTCACCATCCCAGCTCTACTTTCTCCCTGTGCAGGGAGACAGGGAATGAGGATTATGGTTAGTTTATTTTTCCTACCACTGTCCAGGGAGAGGAGTCCTTCCCCTGCTCCACTGTGGCATCCCTCCTGTGGGATACAGCTCTCCATGAGCTTCACCAACATGAGTCCATCTTATAGGCAACAGTTCTCCACTAACTTCTTCAAGTTTTGTCCCTTTTCCACAGGGTGCAGTCCTTCAGGAAACAAGCTGCTCCAGCGCGGGTTCCCCACAGGGTCACAAGTCCCTTCCAGGAAGCCTGCCCCAGTGTGGTCTTCTCTCCATAGGTATGCAAGTTCAACCTGGACCCTGCTCCAGCAGGGGATCCTTAGGGGTCCACAATTCCTTTCAGGCACTAATCTGCCCTGGTGTGGTTCTCCTCCCCAGGCTGCAGGGGGATCCCTGCATCCCTGTTACCTCCATGGCTATGGGGGCACAGCTGCCTCACCAAGGGCTGCACTGCGGGCTGCAGGGGACTCTCAGCTCCAGCACCTGGATTATCTCCTGCCCCTCCTTCACTGACCCTGCTGTCTGCAGAATGGTTCCTCTCACATATTCTTGTCCTGATCTTCTCTGCCCACAATCACATCTTCACAGTAACCTCTTTTTTTCTCTCTTAAATATGTTACCACAGAGGCTTTACTACTGTTCCTGGTTGGTCCAGCATTGGCCAGCAGTGGGTCTGCCCCAGAGCTGCCTGGTATTGGCTCTCTCAGACATGGGGCAAGTGTCTGACAGCTTCTCACAGAAGCAGCCCTGTAGCCCCCTACTACCAAAACCTGGCCATGCAAACCCAATACAGAGATTAACATTGGCTGAATATTGGACAGACACTGACGTAGTTAATGAAACCAAAATTAAGGAAAAAGGAAAGCTTGTTTCTTCCTGTGTCTTTATCCAAATCACAGCCATGTCATTGACTTTCTGATTCTCTAATTAGAAACTCCATACTTTCAGAAGTCAATCCTGCATTGTATGTGATCTTTAGCATATGCTGAAAATAGGGACTATGCTACAGGTATCCATTCTCCTACACCAAGTATGGCGACGAAGGAGACAAGAAGGACTTTTTTTTTCAGAACGTGAATGAAACCTGGATGAACCTTTTCACAATCTGGATGAACATATTTGATCAACATACCAAACATATCAAAAATATCAAACACATCAACTTCATGGGAGAATTCAATATCTGACTAAAATGAAGATCAGCAACAGGTCAGGTATTTCTCTACATCCTTCATCTGAAGAAAGAATTAAAATAATTCATTTTTAAATAAACACTAAAGTTTTAAATTAATAATTCTCTCTAGAAAAGACAAAAAGCCATCATCTGTATGTCATATTCACTTGATGGCATCTTTTTGAACATGTGATATTTCAGCAGCCTAAGTTAAATGACTCAGGATCATGAATGCAACACAGAGTTGCAGTACTGTCTTTGATCTATTATGAATTATTGGTATGGAGACAAAACCTTTTCTGATAAGCAACCAAATCTAGTTAAATAGCTTAAACTAAGGCCTTCAGCAGCAGAAGATATAGAGGTCAGTTTTGCTAAGAACCCTATGACTAACATTATAAGAATATTTGAAATCTTGCTGTCTATAGTGAACACAGTAAAATCTGTAAAGTCACCCTTTTACAAATTAAAACAAGCAAACAACCCCCCTCCCACAGCAACTAAAATCAAAAGGAGATTAGCTCAGTAATAACATTCCTAAAGAAAAATCACTTCTGAGTTCTCATACTTTTTTTAACAGAACAACAACCTATGGGATATCCATGTCCTGTTTGATAAAGCTAGTTAGATCAGTGTCCTCACCAATTCTTGTCCCATTGTCTTTGGCGAAGCAACGAGCAAACAAACAAAATTACAACTTAATATCATTCTGTCCTCCAGTTATGCTGCTCTCAGATAAAGCAAGGACCTTGATCTGGATACATTTTTATAATGTGGAAATTGGTTTAACTTACTGAATTTGAAACCCCCAAGTATATTTCAAGAGAATTGTGAGGTGTGGTATGTTAAACACCTTGCCATGAGGCTGAAACAGTTACTGATTATTTGCTTTAGCAAACTTGTTTTAAAAGGGGCAGGGAGTCATTATGAGCAGTGGAAAAACACTGAAGTGATATATATGCTTCCACCAAGCAAAGTTTAAACAGGAACATATGGTGGGAAGCTATCAAATAATTTTGTCACCTTAGTGATATATCAGATGACAGCTGTTTGTACAAGGGCCTGACAAAATGCACTACCAGATACAGCATGTCTTTTGGCTGATTAGCAAGCAGAGTTTGGAGAGAGCAAAGCACAAAATTTCAAACTAAATATAACATCAACATCATGGTAGTAGTATCTAGTTTGCTATAAGGGTGTGAAACATTGCCATACTATTGATAGATATAAAGGTTTTAAATGGGTTTCATCTCCACCATCTGTGTGCCATATTGTGCAGGATATTTGGAATACCATTTATAACAATGAAGTTTTGAAACATGCTGCTTTTTCAGGAAGTAAAGCAACGATCATCACAGAACAGCTGTGCTAGGCCAACCACATCGGAGAATGGAAGACTCCAAAATGCTCCTGCAGATCCTAGCTGGTGAGTCATAGGAATGGATGAGGTAGATAGGCAGGGATACACAGGGACACAAGCTTGATCACTATGATTTTCTAGACAGTAATTAATGTTTACTGTCAACACAGAGGTAATACCAATACACAGTAGTCTGAGTGTGAGTCTTGGTTTGAGAAGATCAATTCACTCAATGCAAGAAAAATAGTTTCTGAAACAGTGATGAAGTTAGTGGGAAGATGCTCCAGTCTAGGTAGAAAAGACTTCTCTTAAATACCTCCATCTAGCTTTATATCAAAAACACTATACTTTTCTTCTTTTTCTGTGGCAAGACACTACTTCTCAAAGCCAAGTCAATGCTAGTTTACAGGGTTTTAATATCTTATTTTATGTGGTGTCAAAAATATACATCTGAAATGTAACTATTCTTATTCTTATCAAGTTCTATGAGAATTAAAATCTCTGAACACTTTGTTTATTTTGGGTCCTCAAAGAGCTACAGTCTTGTTTTCCATGTGGTGCAAGTACTCCAGAGTTAGCCACAAACCTTTTAAAAATAAATGATTGAGCAAGTCTTGCAGACCATTAGAGAGCAAGAGCAATTATCAAACACAAGTAATTTTTCATTTTGCTCTTAAAACATCATATGATGTTTTAATAAAGTCTTTACAAATTACAGGAAGTATACTGTCTCAAAAGGAAGGTATCGTTAAGCACAGCCCTTTATGAACTTTATGCTTTGTTTGTGATCATTAGAAAGCAGGTTGTCATAGCAGCTGAAATTTTTGATCATGTTTTTATTTTAAAAAATTGTGAGCTCCACAGTTTTTTTCCTTACTATACCCTCCTACTAAGAGCCAGATCACTACACATTTGTAAATCAGTTACATGAAAGAAAAGTATCCTGATATCACAAAAAAGAAAAACATCTTTGTGAAAACAGCCCAATATCATGAAGCATTAAGCAGTATTGTATGTTCTTTGAAGAGAAGGTTGTGGCATCTTAGAAGATGCTGGCTGATGCAGTCCATTGTAATGAAAAACAGCTGGGTGAAGAGAGTGTCCTCTTCTAGGGCTTGCAAAACAGATATGCATGTGCCTCAAATTCAGAACCTCTCGTAAGTGGGACAAATTTCTCTCTATAGAACTGAACCCCAAATCAAGTCCACAAATCTGAACGTTTACAAATTCAGGGGGTAAGATTTATATTCCAAATAAAGGCTGAGATTCTATTTTACACCTGGGTTTTCGTCTTAAGAAAACTCAGAAAATCATATTTTTGTGCATAAATTGGAATTTCCTGAATACCAAGTTTGGGAAGTTGACACACTTTTAACAGTGGCAAATATATTCCACAAACCATTACATGAAGAAAAATTATTCGTTTCCATGTGACTATATTGAAAAATATTTTGTTTTTTCATAGCCCCCATAATAATACTAATACAGCCAGAGGCTCCAGAGCATTAAAGGTTCAAGTCCTTCAAAATGGTTCTTATCCTTCAAAACAGTTCATGTTTGTCACTTTGCAACTCACTGTTTTAGAAAGAAACCAAGCAAAGTAAAGTGCTGCTATCAATTCTCCAAACAAGCTAAATTACCTTTCAAGGCAGAAATAAATCTAGTGATGATTGGTACAACATTGATGAGGTTACTACTGTTTAAGGCAGAATGTGCTGATTTCAAAAGTCTTTTCTAAGCTCCTTGATACAGAAATATAACATCCAAATAACGACTATTGAAGCATGACTTAATGATTAAAATGCATATATCTGGAAATTACTGTAGAGGTCTTAAATTCAGTTGTATATCCAAATTTTCTGAAGCAGATGGATGTCTTGTCTTACACAAATTTTGATCTCTTCTGTCTCATAGGAATAGTACCCAAATAACCTCAGGAATATCAGCTGAAATATCCAGTCCATTCAAAAAAACTATTTTTCTGGTGCATTTTCTTTTAGAAGAGCAATCTTCAAAGAGAAGAACTTTATTGAACCAAAACTGGAAAGATGGTTTACCTGTATTCAGGCACTAAAGGAGCCCAAGCTTTTCTTACATGTGTATAACTAGGGATATCATTCCTTTTCTTATTTGCTACAGTTTTTACTTATTACAACATGAGGTTTTACTGAGATGGCATATTTTAAACCTCCCAGCATTTCCATAGGTATTACTTTAGAGGAAGATATAAAGGGAAGATGACAGACCATCTGTTGGTCCACGTTTCTTCTAAGTTGGTACTACCATTACTGAACAATGTTTTGTCGGACAGCCAAAACATGAACAGTATTTTGCTCTCCATCACTGCAGCTTCTTTTACAAGGTGCATGCATCACAAAAGCAGGCCTAAATCTTCTCAGCTTTTTTTCTTCCTCTCAAGTGGTGTGAATTTTTATCACCAGTAACTGCAGGTGAAGCAGTGTTGTCAATTTCATCCCAAACAAGTCCAATTTCCAGAGCTGAAAACTGTGGGAATTTGGGGAATAAGTGGTGAAATTTATAAACTCACTTCTCCATAATGTTGTAACACAAAATATTATTGCCAAAAAAACCATTATTTGTTGTCTTCCAGGGTTACTCAGATTCCTCACATACAAAGCATCCACACTACAAAGAACTTTCAGTAGGTGTTCTCTGAAAAACAGGGCTATCAGTGGCTGGTTTCTGCAGATGATTTTCCTGCTGGAATCCTGTGTCCTGCCGTCTTTCAACCCCTGCTCTTCTGCCCTGTCACACTAGACTTTGGAGGATTTAAAGCCTCATTCAATGTCCTTCATCACCAGCTGGACAAGAAGCATCCTGCTGTGGCTGGCTTTGAATTAAGTGTGTGATGGCAAGTTTTTGTTAATGTGCTGGCCAGCAGGCCAAATGGAAGCAATAGCTGCCAAGCTCAGGCTGCAACTTGTCTCTCTCCATGGCAGCCGTTTGGATACATTTTCCCTACCTATTCAACAGTTGTATGTTATCTCTCTGTTTTAGTTGAGGTAAATTAAGGAATATGCTTGCAAGTTAGTTGCAAGCATAAGGATCAAAGGAACAAACAAGTGGGCAAGTAGTGCAAATATTTCTATGTCTTACCACTTCAGGAAATCAGATACCTTGGCTACCATTTTTCCAACATGAACTACTTGATAAAGTACTTCTCACACCTGCTTAGTATTACTGTATCACTGTATTTCGAAGACTACTGGGGAGAAACATCTTGAGCCACAGGAGCCTGAAGGACTTAAAACCTTTATGACATTGTTAGTCCACAGGTCCCATTCAACTATTACAAACTCAGGACATGTAACTCAGTTCATCTGATTGTTCTATTTGCCTGAAACTATTATAGAACCATAATCATATTTAGAGAAAAATACTGTCTTACTAAGTGATAATTTTTGGTGTGATGTTGTCATTTTAGAAGATGACAAATGTAAAACTTTTTTCCATCAGACTAGTGCAGAATACTTCCATGATAAGAACAAAAATGGGTTGCAGGTTGTTGTGCGCTAAGAAGAAATATCTGGTTGAAGATCATATTTCTCCTTCACAGTAGCTCTGTTGACATTTGTAACTTTGCATGCATCCAAATCCCATTGCATTTTAAAACACCAGTGGAGATTCAAGAACAAATATTGCCTGTAGCTAGCTCCAGGATCCCGCTGTTTCCAGGCCGCGTTCATTGTAGGACTGTCTGCCAAGAATCAAATCTTCAGATCTAAAATTTATTAGAATAATAGTAAGAGATTTGTTACAAATGTAACAAATTTAGGTGATTTTTTTTTCATAAAAGATGCATTTTGCTTTGCACAGATCCTCTTGATTTTTGCCTGGCCTTTTAAATGGTGAATGCTGCCAGCTCACCTCACCTCTCTCTCTGCTCCTACAGAGGAACTTTTTTCAGCTATGTCCAGTACCATCGGGCTACATAATGGAAAAAGTGCAGCTGAAGGTAGCTGCACCATCAGATTGTATCGAATAAACCGATACTTGTATCGTTCTCTTTTGATATGGATATATTTATTCAAAAAATTACAAAGTTGAACAAGTTTAACAGGGACAAAGCATACATGAGAAAACAAAGACTGAAAATCTACCTACTTTTCAAAATGGCATGAAATCTCCCATTATTTTAGAAAGGACTGTTTGCACCCAGATGATGCAGAAGTAAAAAAGTGGAGCAACTAATCTTTATTCTTTATGATTGTGCATTGCTGCGCAGAAATTAGTAGTACTATTACAGTACTATCTTGAACCTCTCATTTTGCATGGACATTTGCTCAGAATAATGAAAAAAAAAAATACCCTTTGACTATACGAGCAAGCAGAATATGTGAAAGTTTGAGTCTTTACTTGTTTTATTTAGAAACAGACATACAGAAAAGCAAACTTATACAGTATGTGTTTATAGACTAGGTAGACTAAATTTGGAATAGAATACAAGGCAGGAGAGTTTGAAATAATGTTAATTGCAGCAACAGATAGAATTTACATTATAGTATCATGTTATTATTATTTTTTATATAGCACAAAAACCATACAAATAGTAATTTTTTTCTGTTAGAAGTCTTGGTAACAGGGGTAAATAGAACTGAAAAGCAGAATAAGAGTGAGGATTTATTTTCAATACTATATTAATTTATCTAGCAACTCTTTCTCACAATCTTCTCAAGGCTTTCTAAAGCACTTCAATTATATCCAGTTAATTAGTACACCATGAATGGCATTTAATGAGTTAACGTGTCACTTTCTGAAAACTGGGGAATTAATCATCTCCATTCAAATCCTATTTCTCAGACAACTGGGAATTCCCTGAGTTGTGCCAGGTCAAAGAGCTTGTTTTATGCAGCATAGCTGCNTTAGATGAATGTAGTGGAAGTTTCAGGTTAAAAGACATTAATTGACGTATCATCCAGAGATCTAAAATTCATAAGAATTTTTGAGCTCCATAACATTCTTAGAGTTTCTAAGAAATCTGTTATCTGGACCAAGATCTAGCTTTGAAGTTAGCTCTGCTTTTAGCTCTGCTTTTAGCAATAGGTTATACTAGATATCTCAGGAGGTTCTTCAAATCTAAATTATTGCATTATGATTGAATAGTAGGAAACTACTTGGTGTGGATTATGGTGGGGTGGAACTTTGGAAGGATGTATTGTAGGAAAAGAAACTTTTGCTAGATTATTACATTTTAACTTTTTTACTGCATGCAGGGTTATTTAACATATTAGAAAAAAACAAAAAGCAAACAAAACTTGAAAAAAAAGGTGAGCTTAAGGGAATGTAACATGCTGTATGCAAAAAGGAACATAATCTTCAAGTTATTGTCTCTTGTCCAGAAAAGACCAAAAGAATTCCTTGACGATCTAAAGCAAAGGCATAATAAATAAAAACAGAAAATGAAGGGTGTATGGCATCAAAGAACTTCCTATGCTTTGGAAAAAAGACAGAGACAGTATCAAGAGTATGGGTGAAATTCTTCAAGCCATTCTTCAACTTTAGGAGAAGCTTTCTAATTGACAAGATTTTGAACATCACGGACTATAAAAACCAAACACCCTAAAATTCCATATCAGTCTACATATTATTTGATAAAGGAAATATTAGAAAGCAGTGAAAAGAGCAGAAACAAAACAACGTGCTAACATGACTTGTTTTCATCCTTTTCCTTCATCTTTCTTTTCAGGAAAATATTTCCCTTCCTTTCTCAGACTTTTCCTTCAAAATGTGCTTGCCATATGTCTCTTAAATATGTGGCATGTAGTGTACATACATGTCTAGTATATGATGGCTAGAGGGGGCCATAAGGATTAAAGGAAACTGAAATTAAAACAATGTGCAGTAACTTTTCCATTTACAGATTTCCAGATGACAGTTTGGAAAAAATGGATCCTTTTTCTGTCAATGAACACCATATTTTATCTTTGATCTTTAGTTTGATTGTAGCACAGTAGATTGAATCAGCACATGGCCTGCAAGGAAATACAAATTTAAATGAAATTTAACTCTTATCTTTGACATAAACTTAATTTGGGACATAATTTTTAAAAGTTTCTCAAGGCAACATAACAGAAATATTAGTAAAAGTTACTCTAGATTTTAGATTAGGCAGTGAAGGAGAAATCCCTAAAATGTTAGATTATGGATATGTGTTGAAATATATCAAGATATATCATACATCAAAATAAAACTATTACTGATATTTACATAGCTAAGACAGAAACAGATAACTATGTGAATGGGGCAGGGTTTTGGTAGTGGGGAGGACTGCAGGGGTGGCATCTGTGAGAAGCTGCTGGAAGTTTCCCCCATGTCTGATGGAGCCAATGCCACCAAGCTCCAAAATGGGTCCACCACTGGCCAGGGCTGAGCCCTTCAGCAATGGTGGCAAGCCAACAGAGTTAAGCAGAGGAAGAAAACCTGCTGAACAACAACAGCCAGAGAAAAGAGGAGTGCGAATATGTGAGAGACACAGCCCTGACACCCAAGTCAGTGGAGGAGGAGGGCAGGGCTCAGGTACAGGATCTGAGATTCCTCTGCAGCACATGGTGCAGCTCATGGTGAGGCAGCTGTGCCCCTGGAGCCACAGAGATCACAGAATGCAGAGACCCAGCTGAAGCCCATGGAAGACCCTACACCAGAGCAGATGGATGCCCAAAGGAGGCTGTGAATTCCTTGGAGAACGAACACTGGACCAGGCTCCTGGCAGTACTTGTGACCCTGCAGGGCAGAGAAGGTGGGAGTGAAGGAAACCTGAAAAGAAAGTTAAGAAAGTCCAGAAAGAAGGTATGGGTAAGGGCACATGTTCACATGTTTTAATAATTAGTTTTATTAATCATTACACCTCTCTGGTTTTTTTGGTCATAAATTAATTTTCCCCAAGTTTAGTCTACTGTGCCTGTGATCGTGGTTGATTAACAATCTCTCCTTGTCCCGATCCCATCCCATGAGCCCTTTGTTATATTTTCTCTCCTCTGTACTGCTGAGGAGGGTGAAATGATAGAGTGGCTTTGGTGGACACCCACAACACTGTGTCATCTTGTTCAAGAAACAGTAAGCTTCCACAGAATATTGCAACTTCTGATGGCATACATCCTCCCTCAGGCTTGTTTTGTTAATTTTCAATCTACTATGCAATAGCCTTCTGATCCCTTAGTAAGACAAACTCTAAATAAACTACCTATATTTTCAAACTGACAAGAGGGATATCCCATATCATACACCACCATGCTCAGCAATAAAAGCTGGAGCACAGAAGGAGGGTGGGGAGGACATTCAAAATGATGGCATCATATTTTTCAGGCTGTCCTTATGCATGATGGAGCCTGGCTGTCGTGGGGATGGCTGAACACCTGCCTGACTATGGGAAGTGACGAAGGAATTCTGTGTTTTGCTTTGCTTGTGTGTGCAGCTTTTGCTTTGCTAGTCAAACTCTTATTGTCTCAACCCATGAGTTTTCTCCCATTTTCCCTTCCCAGTCTCCTCCATGACCTGCTGGGAGGTGTGAGGCTCAGCTTCCAGCTGAGGTGAAACCACCACAGATATTTGCAATACCTGGAAACATTAAAAAAGATAAAAATACAACTACAAGATGACAGCAGAAAGTATTAATGCTGGACAGAATGGCATAATTAGGGTAGTGTACTACATAATTATTACTGTATAACTAGTGTTCCTGGCCAATTTATAAGCATAAGAATATTCGATGTTAAGTTGTCATGAGTCAGTTAGCAGTCATTAAAATAAAGTTATACAACCAATTTTAACAGTTTGCTCTCATTATATTAGCAGATCCTTTTATCATCTTGCTACACAGCAGCTTTAAAGAAGTCATTAGGACTTCATTTACTTCTGGATGCTGGTCATAATCTTCAATATTCTAGTGTATTTGGGTAATTTCAAGGTACAAGAGAGATATCTGCTTCCAAGAGGACTCTCCATCATTAAAAACTTCAAGAACATGTATGTTTTTCAACTAGAAAAGCTAGGAGCAATTATACCACTTTATATTCACTTTATAGGACTTGTAATATGTGCATTATATGTATGGCTGGTAATGATGACTGAGTTTGACAACTATAAAGGAACTTGGTAACAATATACTTTGTGTTTTGACCATCGAATAACATACTTAAAACACAGAAATCATAGTTTTGCACTTACTTCAAGGCAATTAAAAATCATCTTCCATTTAATTTTAAATATTTTTCCTCCTTACTTAAGTAAA
The DNA here is from genome assembly GCA_013400775.1 of Chaetops frenatus. Taxonomy (NCBI): domain Eukaryota; kingdom Metazoa; phylum Chordata; class Aves; order Passeriformes; family Picathartidae; genus Chaetops; species Chaetops frenatus. The sequence goes on from VZTR01002041.1 coordinate 48,681, forward strand.
AATCTCATTATATATTTAAAGTGAATACTTACATAAGCAAAAAGGCTTTTGTGGCAATAATCATCAATTCCATATGGTTGAATTGGTTCAGAAGTGTTCCACTTTAGCATATGATTACCATATCATTAACATGAAACTCGATAAACTACACCATAAAGTGCTCTCAGAATAGAATGCAAACTGGCTAAGGACCTAAACATAGATCCCAATTCTAGCTGAATTTCATTTATTGTGATTTTTCTTTCTGGTTAAAATTTTGCTCTTTGGTAAGTTGCAGTAAGCTAAATCTTTTTAAAAGTATTTAATTGAATTTGCTATAAAAATTAATGTTTCAGAAATGATAAAAACCAGTTTGTTAACTAAAAAACTGTCTGCAGTAAAATGAACTTCCTAGAAAAGACTAACTATCTCTTCTTTCATCAAAGAACATACTCCACATAAGTGTATTTGATATAATTTGAAATCCAGAGGGCATCTGTTTTAACAAAAGTCTTAAATGGTATCAAACATACAGTGCATATATGCAGAATCGCTGTAATTTTGAAAGCCCAGAGAGGGATGTTGCTGTCTGTACTTTGCAGGTAGTTTCCTCCTAGCTGGGATTTAAATGTCACTTGGAATTTTGATGTTGATATGTCTTCTCTTCAGGGGAAAAATCATCATTTTGAATAATACCTGTAGAGGTGTGTAAAAGCAGCCTTCTTGAAGCTCATCATGAGCAAAGTCTGCAGCTCACACAGAATGGCACATATTTCATATCCAGGATGTTTTATGCCCATAAGGAGACATCTTTCTGAGACAGTTCAAGTACACAAGAGCAAAAATGAATTACTTTATTATATTGAGTACCTTACTTCAGACAGCTGGGATAATCTGACAAATTGCTCTAGCTACCAGAAAACAAAATCCTGATGTGAAATGATCTACACATTCTTTGTTTTACATTATAGAAGCCTAAACTCCTTGCTCTTATGGGGACACTTGTGCTATTGAAGTAATAGACAGGAGGAAGTATGACTGAAAGTGTGGTATACTTAAAGATATACTTCAGTCTGTAACAATATCCAAGATTATAAAAATATTTTGTAAATCAACAAACTTTACAGTACCTGCAAGAAAAGGAGGAGACTGTATCAAAACCATTTCACTGTGTTATATTAAAATAATGTTTTTTGCTGTTAAACTTATTACTCTAAAACTCCCTTAGTGAATCTTCAGGAGAATAGTATCTGGTTGGTCTGGCTAATTTTGCAGAAAATGAGGATTTTTGGAGATAGTCTTAGGATCATTTTTCCAAGTACATAATACAGAATGATCTTAATATGCATATTTTCAGCTGTGGACTGCAGAAAACCCAACTTCATTTCTTGCAGTTAAACTATCTAGCTAAATATAGCACATTGTACTTTTCTTTTTAAAATAATTTTCTGTGATTGTCTTTGTGCTTCATAACTAAGCAAAAGTGAAGGAAATCCAGTCCCTTGTGCAAATAAAGAGCCTCTTACTTTCGACCCAAAGGCAGAAATATAATGTTTCATGAGATAAAAAGTCAGTACCCAGCTGTGCAATCTTTCTTCTTTATTGTGAAAGTCTGGGAAGCATTAAAAATCAGATATTAAACTCAAAGGTCTTGACAATGTCAGTTTACTCTTCTTGCTAAAAATAACTTGAATTAGGCACATCACATTCACAAGGAGTATCCTCTTTGATGTTCCTTCTACCCATAAAATTATTTCAATGAAATCTGTACAAAATAACAAGCTTTGATAAACTTCTACAACTCTGCTGAAACACTCAGGTTATTACATCACTATAAGGAAAAAGAAACTTGTATTTGTTGTATAAGCTTTATCAGCTTATCTGTTACAAATTCCACCTTCACTATATTCTATTTTTCTGCTGATATTTTCTGGGCTGTTAAGTACATTTCCTGTTGACCTATGCCATTTGCTGTTGTTTACTGCAAAAAGTAAACTCCTTTACTACAAAGAGATTTACATTTTCCATCTACAGCAAAGAGGACAATAATTTAGGCAAACACAGACATTACTATGCCTACATTAAATCAAAGATCTTCATGATCAAACACATCTGTTATCTTACAGCTAATTTTGAATAAATTTGGTAGGTATGCTGCTTTGCAAAAGCGTAAAATTGAAAAAAAATATTCTAAAAGGCAGAATATTCTTGCTGAACTCTTATTTACAAGGATAAATCTAGCCTCCTATATCTTAAGTTTTTGATCTCTTAGTCCAACATACCTGCTGCCACTGTACAATGCTTAGAAATCTGTCACACAGAGAATCCAAAACGTAAATTGTGCTCATCTCCAGTGTTTAGAAGGTGGACTACAAGGAATGTTATTTAATCCCTTTCACAGTGATCTAAATATGTATCTGCTGCACCTACATAAGTTAAACAATTTTAGGAACTGGCTAAATTGGCATGTTGTGGAACCTGTCTTTTCCTTTCCTTCCTACTACTTAATAATAAACATGCCAGTGAGATTTTGCATTAGAATATTCTTCAATTGTCTTGCACTTTATTTAGCTTTATGAGATAAAATAAAACTTCTTTTAATTTTCTTCTCTCCATTCAAGTATGTTTGGACCTTTATCCAATATATCTTACCATCTTTTCAACAGCATGAGTGTTGTTATATCCAATTTTTGATTTATGTTCCCACATAAAGAACTATGAAGGCTTAAAGAAATACTTTCCAGGTTATTGCCTTGTAGTCTCTGGAAAATCTTTAACAGATCACTTGCAGAAGTGTCAGGGGCAGCTCCACATTTAAATGTCTCAGAGCTCATACTGAAGATTTTTTTCTGTATCTTAATCTATGCCAACCAAATATATTCTTCCACCAAAGTTGTTTGCTTTCAATTCATGAAAGTTGATAACAAGTCAATACATGCTAGGCATTAACCATGGTATGCAAACTGAATGAATCTGTGAGTCTTCCAGTTAGACATGTTTCTGTACCTAAATAGCCATGTTCATGTAAAGGAAAATTGCATTTTACTAATTTATTGAATCTTTATAAAAATTTTCAAAAGGCATAAATTAAAGAGATTAACACAATTTATTTACACTTGTCTGGTGGGTTGACCTTGGCTGGCAGGCATGTATCCACCAAGCAGTTTTATAATTTCTCTTGTATCTACAGAAAAGGGGGGGAAAATAAGATGAAAATATTTGTAAGTCAAGATCAGAATAGGGAGAAACACACCAAGTATCATGTTGGGCAACACAGACTCAGCATGGGGAAAATTAATTCAATTTTGTGCCAATTAAGCACAGAATAATGTCAATAACTCAGAGAAAGTGAGTAATAAAAGCAGAACCAAAACCTCCTTCAATCCACTCCTTCTTCCCAGGCTCAATTTCTGCTTTTTTTTATCTCAAAAGCAGTGCAAGGGCACAGAGAATGGGGGTTTCAGTGAGATCATAATCCTTCATCTCTGCCACTCCTATTTCCTCATGCTCTTCCACTGCTCCAGGATGGGAGTTCTACTATGGGAGACAGTCCTTCCCGAACCTCTCCAGTATGAGTCCGTAGGTTCCTCAAGGAGTGCTCCATTACAGGTCCTCTCCATGGACACAGTCTTCAGGCATGCTCTGGTCCCTCTGTGGGCCACAGCTGCTGCCAGGACACAGCTTCTGGATGAGCTCTCCGTGGCGCTCGGCTGTCTCCAGGGTGTGCCCAGCTGCTGCTTCCTCCACAGGGGGCACTGTGGATGTTTGCTGGCATGCTGCCCTCCTGGGCTCTAGAGCGACCACCTGCTTCCCCCCTGGGCTACAGGGGAGCACTGCCTCCCTCCCCTTCCTCCCTGACTTTGCTGTCTGCAAGGCTGTGTCTCTCCAATGTTTTCACTCCTCCCTACCGCCTGCTCTTGTGAAGCAATTTTTACTCTTCCTTAAATTAAATACGTTATGCCAGAGGTGCTGTCAGCATCACTGATGGCCTCAGGTTCATCCAGTGGCAGCACTGTCTTTGAGCCAACTGGAATTGGTGTTGTCTGACACCAGGACAGCTGCTAGTGT
>VZTR01002041.1:53586-68504 GCA_013400775.1 Chaetops frenatus
ACCTCTTGTGTTGTCCTAAATTACCTGTACCATTGGATGAAATAGTTTTAATAGTCACAGCTCAGCTGTGACAACCTCGGTGTCATAACCAGCTACAGTCAAAACCAAATCACAATAAATAAAGGCAGCATATGGAATGGCATACAGGGTATAAAAATTTTCATATCTATTAATAATTAATAAAATATTATATAATAATTTTACAGCTCAAGAAGGTTAATAGCTTCAGGTGTCTGAGGGAAGGAACAGAATAACAAATGTATTGAAAGATTTCAAATAAAAACAGACTGAAAAAATGGATGCTGGTAATATCTATGAATAGCAATGGCTTTTCAGAAGGTAAATGGAGATATTCTGTTCTACCACAAAATGGATCTCAATTCAAAATTTATTTTAAAAAATCCTTAAAAATTTTATAATCATGCACAATAACTTAAGAAGTTAATTGCCCAAACATGTCATGAAGAATATTGCAATCTTCAAAAAAGAGGATTTTTGACAGACAGCAGATATAACCAGGACTATAACAGTTAAAAATATCAAATGCTGAAGAAATTGAACCTCTTGGATCAAAGATTATACTTCAACCCAGTTAAAGGCAATTACAAAAATACCTAAGGTTATCCTTTTAATTTTAGTGAGGCTACTGCACTCTTAGACATTGAAACTGCTGCTCTTTGATGGAAGAAGAACACATCACTGAAAAAAAATGTATATATTCTCCAGAATGCCAGCCTCATTTTGTCAATTAATCCCTAGCTATGACTGAAGAAGTTTTACTTGTCTTCTAAGATAAGTCTTTTAAGTTAAATACATACTTGGGGAAAGAAATGTTGAATTTGTAAAAGATACCCCTGGCTGGATTTACAGAACAGCTGAACTGGTCTAATGTTTCTGAAATTCTTTTAACTGCTTTTTTGTGTGTTTGTAAATGGCAATCCAATCACTCTTAGGGATGTTAGTGACAGAACTTCTGTTGGGCCTCCACTTTTAAAGATTACATTACATACATACCTGTAGCAAAGGGATTTTATCATAATTTTCATTAGAACATATACACAATAGGCATTTTACAGATTTCAGATTTTTTTAAGTTGATATTAGTTTATGATCACTTCATTTTGAAAATTAATTATGATAAAATTGCAAATACATACTCAGCTGAAATTTTCTCATCTTGAATATAGTTCTTCAAAGATGCTGGTGTGTTTTCACTTGGAAGTATTTGCAGATTGTTTCAGACTTGACACTGAAGACAGAACCCTTAGAAGTCTGCATTTTTATATTAATGGTACATTACACACTCTATACTGTCAGTAAGTCAGTCTCACTTAATGGATAGAATAGACAGCTTTGCAAGTTGAAAATTAAATAACCATATCATAAGCCTGGTTGGGTTGATACGGTTCATAGCACTTTTTTCCCAGAACAATTAAAATTGTGATGTAACCACTCAGAAGAGGCCTTAAGCACTTAACACGGGAGTGAAACAGGGAGCCTTGAGGACAGAGTAATCTCTTTAATCATTTCTGGCTGGAGGAAACTGTGGAGGACAAAAAGAACATAATTTTTAGCCAAATGTATTCATTCTTAAAATTGAAGTAAGAGCATACTATCAGAAAAAGGAGAGTGGTGAACTATTCTGGGCAATGAAAAAATATGCTACATGTGAGAGATTAGGTTGGAATAATACTTGGTCTGATTGTTACCATCCATTCCAACATTATATTTGCACAGGAAAATATTATTTCTTATTCGAACCGAATAAATCAGAACAATAAATCTTTTGCTATCCTTAATAAATTTTATTGTTTACAAAGACCTTTAGTCATGGTAGTAGCTTACCAGGAGTGGTGTGATTTAAGCTGTAGCTTGCAGACAATGAACATTTGGGTTCAAAATTTGAGTTGGTATGTGGTCTGTGGACCATCAGGAATATACCAACTCAAATACAAAAAATAATTAAAACTTATCTCAACACTACTAGTTATCTGTCTCAAAGATTATGGTGGAGCATGCTGCAAGCATTTAACATCATAGAGACCTTATAAGCCTACAAGGCATAAGAAGATATTCACTGCAGGTCCAGGAAGCACCGTTTCACAGGGCTGACAAGACCTGACACTCAGAAAGGTCCAGTGCCAGTCAGACAGCATTACATTTCTTGGTTCTCCAGAGCAATCTTTGCTACCCAGCTGAGGTAACTCTGCACCTGACCCTGGTGGGCAGCAGGAGCAAACCTGAGAGGCAGTCAAGCATGAATTCTGTATCCAGTTATGCACTGCAGCCAGCATACCATAACCTTCATGGATTCCCCCAAAAAAATAAATCAAGCTTATGCATGAGTATATGGCATTCTCTTGAACTGGAAAGGATAAAGCTTAATGCACTTCTGATACCAATAAAGCAGATGGAGTTACAGCAAAAACATGCTGAATCACTTAAAAAACCAAGTGCCTAAAAATAGGGCAGAATACGCTGGTTAAAGAACTGTACACTTTCTTTGGTGATGTCTTATTTGTCCCTGAATTTGCCACCCCTCTCCCAGTGTCTTTTATGTATTAATTTATTCTTTGCCTTAAAAATCTTGTTAAAATATCTAATAATGAGGGCTGCACATTGAAGTCTTTGTTGGTGCTTTTTTGTTAGAACTGCTCCCATAAGACTTTTGCTTTACAAAATGGAGATATAGGTACAGATAATAGAAAAAAATTTTATTGTTTACATACCTGATTAAAAACCAAACTTTTATATAAGTACTGATTGAAATCAGAGTTTTTATCTGCAGGAAAGTAAGTGATGAGAAAGAAACCTCTTTTCAAAGCATGTTTTCTTCATATATCCCTGTGAGAGCATTTTAAATCATCCTCCTGCTGTGGATATATATATTCTGGTCCTTATTAGCAACACTGCAAATTTGGATTATCAAACACGTCCTTGAATAATCAGATCAGGCTTTCAAACATAAAGAAAAAAGATAGAATCTAGGAGAGTCTGCAATTTCAAACCTTATTTAAATTGCAGACAATTTCTTCCTTCCTACTCTTGTGCTTGTAAGAATTCTTACACCCATCAGCAGCTGGTTTCATTTAAGATGTAGTGATTGCTTTCCTTGATGAAATCCACACACAAGGTGGATGATTTATTGCTAAAGCTTGTAGAGTTTTTTGTTAATTGCTGAAAAATAGGAAATATATAGTTGGTTTCTTAGATGCCACTATATTTTTATGTGTAATTTCATGTAAATAACTTTAATTTTCTATCTATTTTAATGTAAATAACTTGAATATTCCTATCACCTGCATTCAACTGAAACACAGGCAGTTTCTAGGTCACTATTAGTACTTGATTCTTCTACAAAGATTAAGTGCTTTTGAACACATTGATATAAAGAGTGATGGACATATTCTTCCTTCTCCCTGCTTTAGTTTATTTTCTATAGCATGGATGTAGATAAAAAATTGCCAGTCAGCTATTTTCCAATGGAGTATTTGGATGGCTTGTTCAAATATTCAAGAGGGCAAGGATCTTAGGCTACAAAAATCATAATAACTACTTCAGAGAGAAAAGAAATTAGTAACTTATTTGCATCCTGAAATACTCTGCAGAAGCAGCATCAGCTCAGCACCATCTGCTTTAGAATTTTGAGAAACATTCAGTCTGGAAATAGAAAAAAACATGCATTTGAGAAACATTTCATAAGGAATATGAAAAGCAAAAAGTGTTACAAGGTATTTTGCTACTGTGTATATGTTTTGTATGAGCAAGATATTTACATAGGCATCAATGTGTGGAGTAAACATCTTATGCTGTAACAGCTAAGCCTGGAATTATCCCTGGTAAAGGTCATGTGTCAAGGACAAGTGTAGACTATTTGTGTGTAGACGTGCTGATTGTTTAAGCCACTGACTGGGGATCAACACTTACACTTATGGCCTTTGATAGATTCTCCATTGTGTGGGAGTGTGAGCTAATTTATCAGGACAGATCTCCAGCCAAAATGAAATGTCACAATTCTTCTGCTCCTTGGTTCTCTGAGCTGGCTTGAAATGTCAGAACACAGAGATTCAAAATGGTGTACACAAAAAGATCATTCAAATTTTTTTTTTTAAATAAGTGTAGTGAATTAGAGACACATTTTCTCACACATGTTGAAATTATTTAGTGAAGAAATAACCTTTAACTCTGCTAAAAATGTAGCTTAATAAGTGTATTATCAAATACATGAATATGTAGTACCAATTATAAAGACTCTCACCATCTGGTTGCAAATACTTTTAAAACATGAGTTCAAGGAAAGTCTACTACATGGAAATGAATAATAAAAATTTCATGGTGTTATTTCTGTACATTAAGTCTATGATGGAATATTCTTACACATTGATCATCACTCTAATGTCAAAGAAATTAGTTTAATGGCATATGGAAGTTTATTATAGGAGCCACTACTCTAGAATCCTTGTATTCTATCTATAAAAAATTTACTCTTAAGTATTGATAGTGGGATCTAATAATCTAGGGGAAAATCCCGAGTGGATATTTACTCTTAGTTGAAGAAAATAATCTTCAATCTCATTTTTTTGTGTTTTGTTGTATGACAACTTCACCAATGAAGGATGTGAATCCCAAAAGGGTATAATTAAACTTAAATGGAGCCATAATGTTTCTTCTCAAAAGATGAGTGGAAGATCAGAAAAAAAAAAAGGGGGGGTGAGGAGGGCTTTTCCACCATAAGATAAGCAGTTCAGCCATTTACTTTCCATAAAATACCTCTTTAGTGCAATTTATTATAAGCTTTATGCAGCCAATACTTTTCCAGAACATGACTGTAGAAAAATATACTTGACAGAACAACTATTTCCATCTTGCCTTTGACAAAGCCTTAATCTATACTCTTACCCTTAAAACATGTTTTTCTTGCAGAACATAAGCCAAGATTCACTTGGTTATAAAAAGAGATAAGATGTCTTTGTCATGTTGATAAAATGACGGACAGAAAACCTTCAGTATTCAGTTCTTACTGCAGGGATAATTGGTGTACTTCACAGAAAACAGAAGACTTAATGAAAGAGAAAGGCTGAACAGTCAGTCCCTAACTTAGGGTTTAGAACTTAAGAAAAAAAAGAAGGCTCAGACTGCAAGGTGAGCTGTTTACTTACCTGGCTGCAGCAGTAGGTCTGCATGCTTTCCTGTAGGCTGCTCTCACCACAACACAGACAGACTTGTGTTTTGTGATCATTTGTAACATGCTTGTTGATTCTTAAGTGCCACCTAAACTTTCCAGAATTTTTACAAGCAATCTGTTGAGGTACCATGGAATTCTGGAATTAGGGAATTGCACAATCTAAATCTCTCTTTGGTTATAATCTTTGGCACTCTGTTTGTGCACCATATGAGGACACTCACTCAGCTACTTTGGTGATGGGAAGTACAAAACTGCAGAAGGACTCTCCAAATGTCCATGCAAATGAAGAGGGAGTAAAGAAGACATGTATGAGTGAGAAAGAAAAAAGTCACAGTATGGCAGAATGGTAGGAAGAGCAGTAGGTAAGCAGAGTCAGCTTCTGTTGCTACTTAATTCCTTAAAATAATCAGTATGTATTCTAATGTTTATATATGTACTAATTATTTCAGTCATAAAAATACCATTTTATGTAAGTCAAGTGAAAAAGAGCAATAAACTCAAATAGAAGATGCAGATTTTTTTTTAAAAACTATCTGTTCTTTCTATATTTTCCCAAGACAGTCCTTTTCACTGTAAATTACGTTCTTCTAAAAGTGTTGCCTCTGTGTGTAGTGTATTTTGCACACATCAAACATTGGGGATATCAAAACTGTAAGGATTAATTTTTAAGTCACTAAGAGACCATATTACTGTAAAGTGTTCTCAAAAAACCAGTCATAATGTTCTCCATGATAGCAATCACCCTGTCATATTTGTGTATTAAGTAAGATATATTAAATCATACATAATTATTAAACCATACATCTTCACATTCCACTTAAATTTCAGCATTATAGCACCATTCTAGTGAGGAAGAAACTTACTTGTTTTAAGGGAAAATTAAAGAAACACATGGTGCTTTGACTCTTCATTGGACCACACTGTCATACAAAGACAAAACTACGTTTTCCTAGTTTTAGAATAAAGTTTTAGAAGTAAATTAAGAGTGTCAATGAAATGCATTAGTGAGGATTTATTGTAGAACTTGAATTAAAAAGAAATTTCTGTAGGAAATCTATCAAGAAAGCTAAGCAAGGAATTGGTCTAAAAATACAAGATGCAAAAATGTACTTGTAGATTGGTGATTTCTGAAAAACACTGCATTTTCATTTAAAGTTTTAGCGGGAACAATGATTTTTTGAATTAACTAGGTGACATCACTGTCTCTAAATGAAAATGTCTATTCCTTAGTGATAGTTCTGGCATGTCTGTCAGAGTACTAGTGTGCCCAGTTCTTTAGAAGAAAATTACTCACTTCCATGCTAAAATCAGCAGCATTTTGATAACTGGAATGGAAATTAATTGGTTGGTTTTGGTTTTGTTTGTAGTTTGGTGTTGTTTTTTTTTTTTTAATGAGAAAAGTGGTTTGGATTTTGGCTTGTTTACCTCTCTGAGAAGAATATTTTGTGAAATTTTTGCATGTAATTTCAAATCCCCATTTTTACTGCAGCAGAACTTGGCTGTGCAGGATTCCAAATCCAACACAGACTACTAAAGTAAAAATAAATCTGGGATATTTCTTTCTTCTAAAACTGTATAAAGTTATGTGAGTTAAGTAAATTCTACTTCTGCCTGAATAATAGGTCAGTGGTCAGTGATTAACATCTCAAGTTCATTAAATTACAGCAGCATGAAACTTACACAGTACAAAAAGAGTGCAAACAAACATTCTAAATATGATTCTGAAAGATCTAAACTGATAGGAGATTCAGCTCAAGGAAAAAACCCAGGCCTAAACATACATAGTTGAGGGCCCAGGATGTTCATATGAAGCATTAAGGAAATAGTTCAGATTAAATACATCATCCACTGTTCGAACATATTTTTATCTGTTATTATCCTGTGTCATGATAAAATAGTAATTCTTCTGTCGCTGAGACTGTGGTGTTTAATAAGCTCCTGATGTGCCCCTGCCACTGCCATTAGGAGCAAAACCTATGATGCCACTCCTGGGGAGGGAGGCAAAGGGGAAAGGTTGTTAAATTTTTTGGTTTTCACCTGAAAATAAAAGAATCTGAGAGTGAACTTATGTGCTTAAGATTACATCAGGCAATCATGGAAGTAAAAGGAATTAAACAGAAATCAAAGAACACTCTAAAATCAATTTCCGCCTACATTATTAAACATCCTTAGCCAGTCTTGTTATCAGATTTTTCATCTCCAGAGGTTGATTTTGGGGAACTTACTCCTAAAAATCTTACTCTTAAAAATGTGTGAATGGCACTAGGTCTTGCAGCAGTACTTTCTGTATCTAGCAGGGACAAAAATGCTTCATTCAGAAAGAGGATAGAGAGAGATATACAATAGTTAAAGGCCATAAAATAAAAAAAAAGAAAAGAAAACAAGTTATTTTTATTTTTAAAATAAGTCCTGTAATAAATATAGCACACCTACACCTCATTGCTGCCACCAATTTTATATAGTGTGGTGAATCCCTCTTTGCAAAATGGCTAAGCAGTGTGGGAAGGTATAGGAAATTGGCATGAACAGTTACACGTGCCCCTATCCCCAGTTTATTACTTTTGGAGAGACGATTCTGTATACTTGTAACTTGTTGTTTCTCAACTTTCTATGTAGAGTGATGGAATATAGGTTAACCACACCTTTTTCTGCAAGAAAGTAAATCTGGATTATGTAGATATGTGCAGTCAGTAGGATGACAGAATAAGATGATATCTCCAAAATAGTTATCACCTAAAATTTCTAGAGGAAATTCAAGGTGGACTGCTGAATATATGGCAATAACTTTCCAGGGACTGAAAAAAAAATAGAATGCTGGTGATTTTAAATTTCCCAGCTGCACTGGACTGTGGGGAACTATAAGAACCAAGCCCCCTGTTTGTGGGGATAGAAAAAACCTCTCCTAGGATGCAACTGGTGTTCTAAACGTACCCCAGTTTACCTCCTACGGGTTCTCTGTCTCACTGCCACTTTTCACCCCCCTGTTCTCCCGTCCCCGACTCCCCGTGGGTCCCTGCTCCCGCGGGCACTCCCTCCCTGTCCCCTCGTTGGAGCCCCCAGGCCATTGGCTCCCCCTGCCCTCCCTGTAAAAGCCCCTGCACTTCCTACTTCTGTGTCCTTTGTCCCTGGATTCCTTCACGCGTGGAATGAACCACTTGTGGAACTCTACACAAGAACCCTTCTCGTGTTCTCCTCGTCGGAGAATTACAAGAGCTATCCGCAAAACCCCACTCAGTTACACTGGACAGCAGGTGAAGAACGAACTTTGTCTCAGGCAGAACCTTCTGTGCTTCCAGACCAAAAACTCCTGCTTCCCCCTACCAGTTGTATATGTTTCTTTGCTGAAGTGTGTCTCTGAGCTTTAAATTACCAAAGATTTCAATGAGCAGAGTTTCTAAAACAATCTAAATGAACTGCCACTCACCACAAAACAAAACAAAACAAAACAAAACAAAACAAAACAAAAAAAAACCAAAAAAAACCAACCAAACAAACAAAAAAACCCAAAAAAAAACATAACAAACAAAACAAAACAACAAAAAAATCCCCAAAACCCACCAAAAACCCACCACAACCCACCAAAAAACCCCAAAACCAAAGACAAAACAAAACAAAACAAACCTCAAAAACAAACAAACAAACAAACAAAAATTAAAAAAAATTTAAAAAACCCAACAACTCCCAAATGCTTCATAGTTGACCATATTGGAAATATTGAAACGAAATTAATCTCAGGACTGTTCTAATGCTATGGAGATAATTATTTTAGACACACAACTATCTCATAAGTGCAAATGATGAGAGACAAGACAGGCTTGTGTCACGGTTTAGCAGAAAGATCCACAAAGTTAACAGTGGATATATGAAAACATGTTACTTGGTCATGATTCAAATTTACTCAGCATTCAGGTAAGTTGAAGGTAAATAAATTAGTGGTGACCATGATTTAGAAGGAAGAATGATCTGGAACAAAATCCTAAGCAGTCCTTCACTCCTTTTTTATCTGTGATTTAAAACCCAAGCCATGCTGTCTTGAAATAAGGCAACTCCTGTAAGTGAAAATTAGTTTCTTCAGCAATTGTCACAGAATCATAAGAATGACATTTCTGTTTTTGGGAAGAATCTCTATTTTTTTAAGATTTTTATAGTATTATTAGTCATTTTATTGTGTGTGTTGCTGTCTTACTAAGATGGGAGAAAAGTGTTGGGTTCAATCTGTTAAATGCAAGAATTGACTGTTTCAGTTGAACAAGTTTTGACTGTCTACTCTATTACTTATAGGAAAGCTCAGAAAGGACGTCAGCTAACATAGGCATATTGGATATACTACAGAGCTTTAAAAATAAGGAAAATTACTTTTTGTTGTATGACCTACAATCTTCCCTGCAAGATAATTTACATTATATATATGCTTTAGATGTACATATAATACATGAAATATACATTATATGTGTTATATGTATTATCTTATTATATATATCAGATATAATTTACTCTTATATATATGTATTTTATATGTATATGTGTATATTTACATGTATTAGNTTTTCAATGCAAATGGAGAGAACTACTGCAAGATGCTGATTTCTTTCTTTAAAGATCTTTACTTTTTCTAACTTATTTTGTTTCTGAAAATAAAAGTTATGAAAGTAAAAAATGGAGTTTCAACCTTTGTGTGATGCTAGATGTGTGTGATGCAAATAAGCTTTTTCCACTTGCTGGGAAGAAGACTGTGATTTCCTGATCAGCACAGGAAAGTCCACAGCAATTAAGACGTTTCCCTTATCACAATCATTAAAGAATACGCAGAACAGTGTGTTAATTTGCACTGATTTAGCTTCAGTTTTTGCTCAAATGTCCTTCTGAGTTTTACTGTGAAAATTAAACTGACAGAGCTATTAATATATATATATTTGTATTAAACATCATGTCGGAGCCACGTGAATCTGACTTTAAAATAGAGAAACTCTACAAAAAGAGGGTCTTCTATATCAGAAGCCTAACTCTTTAAAAATTCCTTTGAATTCTTGACGTCATTCTTAGCTGTTCTCTTTCTCATACTCCTCTGTGACACAGACTATGAAAGACAGACAATATCTGAAAGGCCTGAAATAAAATTGCATTGAGACTGCCTGATGAAAGGGAACAGCCACAAGTCAATGGGTCCTGATGAGATTTACAACAATGTCCTGAGGGAACTGGCTGATATTATTGCCAAGGTGCTCTCCTTTGTAATTGAAAAATCATGGTGGTCAGATGAAGTCCATGCTGACCGGAAAAAGGGAAAAATTTTCATTAATTTTAAAAAAGGGAGAAAAGACACAGGGATCTGCAGACTGGTGAGCCTCACATCTGTGCTTGGGAAAATCATGGAGCAGATCCTGATGGAGGTAAGATCAAGACACATTCGGTACAAGATGGTGATCCAAGACAGCCAGAACTGCCTCATCAAAGACAAATTGTGCCTGACCACACTGATGACCTCCTGTGATGGAGGGACTGCAATGGTCATCCAGGGAAGACTGACCAACATCATCTACCTCGTCTTCTGTAAGGTCCTGGACATGTTCCCACGTGGCACTTCTGTGTCGAAACTGGAGAGATGGATTTGAAGGGTGAAATTTTGGTGGATGAGGAATGGTCTGGGTGCACTCAGGTGGCAAGTCATGGTCAGTTCTTCTATGTTTAGGTGGAGGCAGGTGACAAGCAGTGTCCCTCACAGCTCAGGTGTAGGACCACTGTTCTTGAATATCTTAATCAATGACACAGCCAATGGAGTCAAGAGCAGCCTCAGCAAGTTTTCAGATGGGTTGAAACTGAGCGATACAGCTGACATAACAAATGAACAGGATACTATTCAGAGGGACCTACCAAGCTCAAGGAGTGGATCCACAAGAACCTGGTGAAGTCCAGCAAGTCCCAGTGGAAGGTTCTATACCTGGGTTGGGCTAATTCCAGACATGAGTACAAGTTGGGATAGCTCATTTAGAGCAGCCTTTTGAAGAAGGGCTTCAAAGGTGACGTGAAAAGGTGATGGATGAAAAGCTGGACAGAGCTAACTGTGTGTGGCCACAGCCCAGAAAGCCAATCACATCCTGGGCTGCATCAAAACCGGAGTGACCAGCAGGCTGAGGGAGGCGATTCTCTCCCTGTACTCTGTCTTCATGAGACCCTACTTAGAGAGTTTTGTGAGCTCTTGCGACCTCAGCAGAAGAAAGACATGGACCTCTTGGAGTGGGTCCAGAGGAGGGCCATGAAGATGATCAGAGTGTGAGAGACCTGGTGTCATTTGGCCTGAAGAAGAGAAGGGTCTTGAGGGGATCATATGACAGGCTTCCAATATGTAGAGAGGGCTTACAAAAAAAGAGAAAGAGGGACCTTTTATATGTACATGTAGCAATAGGAAATGGGGGAATAGTTTTCAACTAAAACATTAGTTTTTAGGTCAGATGCGAGGAAGGCGTTCTCTACTCAGAGGATAGTGAGGTACTGGAACAGGTTGTCCAGAGAAGTTGTGGATGCCCTATCCCTGAAAACATTCAAGACAAGATTGCCCTGAACCTGGTGTGGTGAAAGATGTCACTGGCACATCCCACGGCAGTGGGGTTGAAATTTCCAGCATAAACAATTCAATGGTTCTATAACATGCCTTATTATCACTGGCACTTTTAAAACAAGCCAAATAAATCAACTGAATGCTTTTAAAGAATTATAATATTTTAATGATGTAGTACTATTAAACTTTTAAAACTATTAAACTTTTTAATACTATTAAAATTTTAAAAACCTGAGCAAGGTTTCCGTAGTGCTGGCAAGTAGAACGTTCCAAATTTGTTATAGTTCGTGGAAAGGAATCCTCAAGTGGGAAGGGAATTTCCATCACTTTTGTACTATGTGAAATGAGTGATCATTTTGATCATATTACAGATAAATAAAACATTGAACTAACATATTTGGCCACATAAAAAACCAGTAGAAACATATAAAGTCATAGGTCTTCATTCCTTCTACATCTTTACATCCATTTCCCTAGCAGTCACATTCAGAGCAATAAAGAATACTAACATTTTTGAACTGAGAAGATAAATGACTACTTGCAATGTATAGATAGAACTGCACTCCAGAAAGTGAAGTTTGAAATAGATAGCCAACATATTCCATGTTTAAATTTCATATTACAGAGATAGTCAATCATTCTCAGGCCAAGAAAAGAAAGCATACAGTGTGAAAGAGACAGAGAAAATACCAAGATACAGCATCTCTTACACCATTCTTCACTTTCTCTCACCTTCCCCATAATTATCTCTAAGTCACAAGAACATATCAGAAGCCCATACACTCACACACCAGCTCTTGGCTTCAGCTCAATTCAGAAGGCACAGTTTAAAAAAAACAGTAAGAAAAGGGAGAGGCATAAACATAACCTGTACATCACGCTGTTGGCCATTCCTGTCACAGAAGAAACTCATTAAGTGAGAAATCAGAAGCTATTTGCCCAGAAAAAAGAAAAATCACCACATAAGAAGGATAGTCCATAAATCTTTAACTCAAATACCTGAAGAACTGTGACTTATCTGTGTAACAGGAAAGCTGAAAACACTTGTTTCATGTACTGACTCAAAACTATTCTAAGATCAGTGTTTTGCTAAATATTTACAATTTGGAGAGGTTTTTTTATCATCAGTTCTCACAGCTTTTGGCCTGGCTTCTCTGCATTTTACGGTTTAAATTTTCTTCTGTGCATTCATCTGTCAGCAAGAATTGGCATAAAATGTTTGCTCCCTCTTATATCATTATAATTTGTGTTATTAGGGACAAGGAAGAAGTAAGGAGGGACATCAACGAAACCTCTACCCTTGGCTTGGGGAGGGGAGGAGAGAGGAGGGGAGAGGAGAGCAGGAAGATAAAAGATACAAAGAAAGAAAAAAAATCCAAAGGAAAAACTATGGGGGGGGAAACAAAGAAAAATTAAAGACTGCAAAACACTGATAAATCTCTGTAATATAATGAAGCAGGAAAAACAAAAATAAATATTTGGCTCCCACTTTCATTAATATCTCCCTTAACATCCCTTTCTGAGTTTAAGCTAAATTTACAACAAGTACTCACATTGTATTTTTAATTTCATCAGGGGTATTAACAAGGTAGATTTTTGTTTTCTTATTAAAGAAAATACTTTTCTATGCTGACATGTGGTTGGGATCACTTACTGTTAAAAGGAACTTGCAAAGTAAATATCATCTAAAATAAATGTGATGGGAGAAGATGACAAACAGGTAGGCAGGAAAGAAAGAATTTCTAATATTAAAAAAAATTGACCACATGATTATATGAAGATTCTTGTATATTGAGAGAAATGCTACATTTCTAGATTATAGTCCCAGTTTCACCATTTTAATCTAATTTTATGTTGCTCTTTACCTTGTTAATTTTAGAGACTAAGGCTAAAATATTGAAGCTGGCAATAAGATATTAAACTTTGCCAAGGTGTGATCTAAGCTCCTGATTGGTTTTCATTGCTCTGTTGCTTCACATTTGTAACGTCAGCGTGAAATATTACCTTTTAATGGAAGGCAACATTTGTAACCTACAATTGTTGGAAGGATAATGCAGTCAGAATAAAAATTTTCCCCAGCCATCCATAAGAACTAATAGTCTGTATATTAAGAAAAAATGGACAAGCCAAGAAGTTTAAAGGGCTATGTTCACTTTATTTTAACCATTTTTCTTTAACTCCTACAGTTTCTGTTGACTTAAAAATTTGTTTCCTCTTGCAAAGACATCTAAACCTATAATTAAAAGTATATTCCATTTCCAGTAATTTTGGAAGCAGAATTCATTAATTTAAGAGAACACTGACTTTTTATTATATTCTTGAAGACTCACTAGAAAAAACATTATTCTATATCATTCCCCTTAGTATAAATCCTAATTGTCACTTTATCTGAGTAATCTTTTATCAGGTTACATTTACATTGTAATATGTTTTCCTTTTTTGGGGGGGAAGCCTGTAGGGGTGGCTTCTGTGACAAGCTGCCAGAACTTTCCTCCAAATCTAATAGAGCCAATGCCAGGTGGCTTATAGATGGACCTGCTGTTGGTCAGGGCTGAGCTCATCAGTGACAGTGGCAGTGCTTTTGGGATAAGAGATTTAGGAAGGGGGGAAAGATACTGTGTAGGAGCAATTGCAGACAGGGACAAGAGGAGTAAAATCATGTGAAATAAACACTCCTGCAAAGTCAGTGAAGAAGGAGGTGGAGGAGGTGCCTAGGTGCTGGAGCAGAGATTTCCCTGCAGCCACTGGAGATCCATGGGAAGTCAGTCAGAGATCCACCTGCAGACCCTGTAGGACACCCACACCAGAGCAGGTCCACGTAGCCTGAAGGGGGCTGTGCAACCATGGGAAGCCCGTGCTGGGGGTACCTCTGAGCAGGACCTGTGGAAAGAGGAGCCCATGTAGGAGCTGGTATCCTGGCAGGACTTGTCACCCCCATGCTGGAGCAGCCCGCTCCTGAAGGACTGCACAAGAGGGGAGGGACCCACAGGAGAGCAGTTTGTGAAGAGCTATATCCTGTGGGAAGGACTCACACTGCAACAGTCCTGGAGGACTATCTTCTGTGGGAGAGACCCTGCAGTGGAGCAGAGGATGAGTGTGATCAGTCCTCCTCCTGAGGAGGAAGGACTGGCAGAGACAACGTGTGATGAAGGGACCACAGCTGCTATTCTTTGCCCC
>VZTR01002041.1:70099-80733 GCA_013400775.1 Chaetops frenatus
AGTAAAATCATGTGAAATAAACACTCCTGCAAAGTCAGTGAAGAAGGAGGTGGAGGAGGTGCCTAGGTGCTGGAGCAGAGATTTCCCTGCAGCCACTGGAGATCCATGGGAAGTCAGTCAGAGATCCACCTGCAGCCCATGTAGGACACCCACACCAGAGCAGGTCCACGTAGCCTGAAGGGGGCTGTGCAACCATGGGAAGCCCGTGCTGGGGGTACCTCTGAGCAGGACCTGTGGAAAGAGGAGCCCATGTAGGAGCTGGTATCCTGGCAGGACTTGTCACCCCCATGCTGGAGCAGCCCGCTCCTGAAGGACTGCACAAGAGGGGAGGGACCCACAGGAGAGCAGTTTGTGAAGAGCTATATCCTGTGGGAAGGACTCACACTGCAACAGTCCTGGAGGACTATCTTCTGTGGGAGAGACCCTGCAGTGGAGCAGAGGATGAGTGTGATCAGTCCTCCTCCTGAGGAGGAAGGACTGGCAGAGACAACGTGTGATGAAGGGACCACAGCTGCTATTCTTTGCCCCCTGGACTGCTGCATGGATGGAGGGAGAGAAAATCAGAGTGAAGCTGAGCCCATGAACAAAAGAGACATAGGAGAAATACACTATAGGATTTAGCTTTTATTCCTTACCTTTGATTTGTTTGGTAACAATATTAATTAATTTTAATTTTTTTGCAAGTCCAGTCTATTTTGCCCATGATGCTACTGAACGATCTGTCCCTGTCCTCATCTCAACCCATGAGACTTTCATTGTATTTTCTCTTCCCATTCTCTTTCCAGCTGAGGAGTAGAATGATAGCACAGCTTTAGTGGACACCTGTCAGGCAACTACGGTCAATCCAGCACAACATCATTAGGTCTCTCTACCAAATCCACTAGTTCAAGAGTTGTGTTTTGAGAATTAATATACTATTTTCTTTAAATCTCTCATCTAATAACCTCTGAAATTACCTCTGCTTCTTCTTTGAATGATTTTGAGCACTCCTAATATGTGACAGTTTTTGTTTCCTAAACAATATTACATTTATAGAAAACCAGACTCCCTCTTGCAGAGAAGAGTTTAGTGAGGATGACACTTCATATTGTAGCAGCACTAATTGTTCCTGTGCTCACCTACCAGCCAGAGCAGAAGGAAGCCTTCTGAGGACAGCCTTCCAAAAGGAGCAGTATCGTTTCAGCCTCCTCTAGTCTCTGTTTTGAAGGAGCCAGCAAACCTGAAATGGGTAAGATGCATTTCTAATTCCAGTGTAGAACAGTGTTTTAAAATGTTATCTCTAACCTCTAAGTGTGAGATCTAACCTCTAAGATCAAAAGCTTGTATTCTTTTCAGTCAGTGTTAGTCCTGCTCAATAAAATTAATGTGTTTCATACTTTCAGACTCTCAAAAATGTAAAATATCAAGGCTTCACCAGAAATACTACTGGGTAGCAGCAACAAGAGCAGTAAATTGCAATTTAACTTCAAAGTCAATTACATCATGCCAATAATTCTTCCTTACTTTTTACTGCAAGCTTACTGGAGAATTCACTTCATATAAAGATTCATTTAAAATTTCCCAAATGGCTAGGGAGCCATATCATGGAGCTTAAAAATTAAGGGACTGCCAATAGATTTTTCAGGATTCAAACAACAGCCTGAGCTGGTGTAAATGTATCACAAAATCCACATAAGCTATTAATGTGGTGCAGCATCAAAACATAGAATGTGGCATAGTGTAACATGCAGAATTGAGATAATTTGGGGCAGTGATATGTTTCAGACAGCTGTTAGAAGTGTGATATGAACTCTTAAAATTGCTTTTGTTTAAGAAATACTAAAAAGGAAAATATAGTTGGATACGAATCCACTATTCACCCTTGTATTGTCACTAAATACTTTTGTAAAAAGTTTCTCTTTATCTTTCTTTTAGGATTCCTTCAGACACAGAAAGACCTCACTTAGGTCACACTGAAGCCTTCTTTTTTCCAGGCTGAACAATCCCATTTGTCTTAGACTTTCCTCATAGGAGCGGTGCTCCATCCTTCTAATCATCTCTGCGTCCCTCCTCCATACTCTCTCCAGTAGTTCTATGTCCCTCCTGTGCTGGGACCCCAGAGCTGGGTGCAGGGTTCCAGGTGGGGTCTCACCAGAGCAGAGCAGAGGGGCAGAATCCCCTCCCTCCCCTGCTGCCCACGCTGCTTTGGATGCAGCCCAGGACACGTTTGGCTTTCTGGGCTGGGAGTGCCCATGGCTGGGTCATGTCCAGCCCCTCACCCACCAGCACCCCNGGACCTGTGGAAAGAGGAGCCCATGTAGGAGCTGGTATCCTGGCAGGACTTGTCACCCCCATGCTGGAGCAGCCCGCTCCTGAAGGACTGCACAAGAGGGGAGGGACCCACAGGAGAGCAGTTTGTGAAGAGCTATATCCTGTGGGAAGGACTCACACTGCAACAGTCCTGGAGGACTATCTTCTGTGGGAGAGACCCTGCAGTGGAGCAGAGGATGAGTGTGATCAGTCCTCCTCCTGAGGAGGAAGGACTGGCAGAGACAACGTGTGATGAAGGGACCACAGCTGCTATTCTTTGCCCCCTGGACTGCTGCATGGATGGAGGGAGAGAAAATCAGAGTGAAGCTGAGCCCATGAACAAAAGAGACATAGGAGAAATACACTATAGGATTTAGCTTTTATTCCTTACCTTTGATTTGTTTGGTAACAATATTAATTAATTTTAATTTTTTTGCAAGTCCAGTCTATTTTGCCCATGATGCTACTGAACGATCTGTCCCTGTCCTCATCTCAACCCATGAGACTTTCATTGTATTTTCTCTTCCCATTCTCTTTCCAGCTGAGGAGTAGAATGATAGCACAGCTTTAGTGGACACCTGTCAGGCAACTACGGTCAATCCAGCACAACATCATTAGGTCTCTCTACCAAATCCACTAGTTCAAGAGTTGTGTTTTGAGAATTAATATACTATTTTCTTTAAATCTCTCATCTAATAACCTCTGAAATTACCTCTGCTTCTTCTTTGAATGATTTTGAGCACTCCTAATATGTGACAGTTTTTGTTTCCTAAACAATATTACATTTATAGAAAACCAGACTCCCTCTTGCAGAGAAGAGTTTAGTGAGGATGACACTTCATATTGTAGCAGCACTAATTGTTCCTGTGCTCACCTACCAGCCAGAGCAGAAGGAAGCCTTCTGAGGACAGCCTTCCAAAAGGAGCAGTATCGTTTCAGCCTCCTCTAGTCTCTGTTTTGAAGGAGCCAGCAAACCTGAAATGGGTAAGATGCATTTCTAATTCCAGTGTAGAACAGTGTTTTAAAATGTTATCTCTAACCTCTAAGTGTGAGATCTAACCTCTAAGATCAAAAGCTTGTATTCTTTTCAGTCAGTGTTAGTCCTGCTCAATAAAATTAATGTGTTTCATACTTTCAGACTCTCAAAAATGTAAAATATCAAGGCTTCACCAGAAATACTACTGGGTAGCAGCAACAAGAGCAGTAAATTGCAATTTAACTTCAAAGTCAATTACATCATGCCAATAATTCTTCCTTACTTTTTACTGCAAGCTTACTGGAGAATTCACTTCATATAAAGATTCATTTAAAATTTCCCAAATGGCTAGGGAGCCATATCATGGAGCTTAAAAATTAAGGGACTGCCAATAGATTTTTCAGGATTCAAACAACAGCCTGAGCTGGTGTAAATGTATCACAAAATCCACATAAGCTATTAATGTGGTGCAGCATCAAAACATAGAATGTGGCATAGTGTAACATGCAGAATTGAGATAATTTGGGGCAGTGATATGTTTCAGACAGCTGTTAGAAGTGTGATATGAACTCTTAAAATTGCTTTTGTTTAAGAAATACTAAAAAGGAAAATATAGTTGGATACGAATCCACTATTCACCCTTGTATTGTCACTAAATACTTTTGTAAAAAGTTTCTCTTTATCTTTCTTTTAGGATTCCTTCAGACACAGAAAGACCTCACTTAGGTCACACTGAAGCCTTCTTTTTTCCAGGCTGAACAATCCCATTTGTCTTAGACTTTCCTCATAGGAGCGGTGCTCCATCCTTCTAATCATCTCTGCGTCCCTCCTCCATACTCTCTCCAGTAGTTCTATGTCCCTCCTGTGCTGGGACGCCAGAGCTGGGTGCAGGGTTCCAGGTGGGGTCTCACCAGAGCAGAGCAGAGGGGCAGAATCCCCTCCCTCCCCTGCTGCCCACGCTGCTTTGGATGCAGCCCAGGACACGTTTGGCTTTCTGGGCTGGGAGTGCCCATGGCTGGGTCATGTCCAGCCCCTCACCCACCAGCACCCCTGAGTCCACAGAGCCTAGGAAGAAGCAAGGGATGGTGGGAAGGTGTTTGAACATTTGATTTCATCTCTCATTGCCCAACTCTGATTTGATCAGTAATAAATTAATTTCCAAGTATTGAGTCTGTTTTGCCAGTTGTGGTAATTGTTGAATAATCTTTCTTCCCTGGGTCAGTTGAGGAGGGAGAGCAATAGAGTGACTTGGTGGGCACCCATTGTCCAGCCAAGGTGAACACACAGTCCCCGTGGGGAATTGCTGAGGGAGCTGGTGTTATTTAGCCTGGAGAGAGGAGGGGAGACCTTATCACTTCCTATGTCTACTTCAAAGCACGTTGTAGGGAAATTTCAGTCTCTTCTCCCAAGCAACAATTGAAAACAAGAGAAAATGCAACAACTACAAGAGAAAATTACTTCAAGTTTTTCCTGGAGAGGTTTAGGTTAGGTTTTAGGAAAAAAATCTTAATTGAAAAGTTTGTCAAGCACTAGAACAGGCTGCCCCAGGCAAATCATTGGTCATTATCCCTGGAGGCATTTAATAAGCCTTGTACATGTGGCCCAGTCCTTGAGGACATGGTCTAGTGATGGCCTTGACAACATTAACAGCTGGACTCAAATCCTAAAGGTCTTTTCCAAACAAAAAACCTATATAGAAGACAGAACTTCTGTTGTAATGATTTGAAATACTGATATGAAATGGCAGTACTTCTTATTTAGGAAAAACAGCACAGATGACAAATACATCTTTTAATGCCACATCCTAAGAAAGATATTTCATGTTCTCATCAAGAAGAAGGTAATCTAAAATACTGTATTCCAGGAAATATATTTCAACCAAAAGCAGTTTCTACATTATCTATCAAGCCAATGGCACTCTATTTAAAAATAACACAGACATGGATACATCTTTGAGAGACAGCAAAGCATTATTACTTCTTCTGACTCATTTAACTGCTACTACAATTATAAAATACATTTTCCTTAGAGAATATAGAGACAAAGGGAAGCAATAGGGAGTTTTCATCTTTCATCTTCAAAGGAACACTCTCTGATGGAAATACACCACTTTCATTTAAGTAAGTGGGAGTTAATCAGAGATGAGTAAAGGAAAGTATATACTAAGGTGGATATCTTGTGACATTGCTCTGGTTAGTTCATTCTTAAATTTGAGCCACGTCTGTTAATTTTCCCAGAAATGGAGTAACATCATACTCAGAGTACAGTGTTCTTACAGTGCTGTCTGTGTGTATAGTGCTGCATAGCACAGAAGAAAATCACAAGAAGGATGTAATACAAGAAATAATTCTCCATGACAGAGTGCCAAAACTGCAGCCTTTATTTGTTGAGTATCCCCAAAGATTTCAGTTCCTCAGAAGCGTAGCTACCCAAGGGCACTAGAATCAAGACCCCTATAAATTGACTGGCATGTTTACAGAATGGAAATGGCAGAGAAACAGTAGCTACAAGTCTCAATTTTTTTCTTTTACCTTATTTACAGCGTTTCTCATTCTGTGTGTTCCATGGTGTGCAAATTTAGTAAGGTTAATTAAGAGGTAGCAAGAGAATTGATAAAATAATAAATTAAGATGTGAAGAGCTACTGGATAGAAAAGTCTCCTTTTTCTTACTGAGTTTTCCCTGTTTTTACTGATAAAAGACATGAACTGAGATTGAAGCTCCTTGTGCACTGAGAAAATATTTGTCACCTGTCCTATAGATTCATCTCAATATTATTTCCATGATTTGTCAAAATATCTGTCAATCCCAAACTAGCTCTCTAGAGGAAAAAAGTAATTTTTTTTATCTTTTCCAGTGACCCAAATTTGACAAATTACTGGTATATTTTTCACGTACAGAGAACATACTTTAATTTGAATTCCTTATTTGGTCTTCTGGCACCCTTCAGTCTGACAAGTAACTACTTTTGCAGTATACATTTTCAAATGTAAATTAAGATTTGTTTAGTGTAGATGCTAACATTGCTCTTCCCAATTCTTTAAATGACCATGTCATTCACACATTATCTTTCTCAATGTCACTTCTAGGAAATATTACATCTGCAAAATATTTCGTATTTTCCTCTGAGGTTATTAGATAGATCCAAAATGATCCATGTTTCTTCAGTGCGTAACCACTAGACATGTTCTCAAAAAGGATATTTAAAGGTCAAGAGGCAACACGACAAAAAAAGCAGGATATAGAAAAGATGTCACAAAAATACGTTGAAGACTGGAACTTTTTGCTCATAAAGAAGGCAAATAAAAAGAGAGATTATCTGACTTTAGAGAATGGCAGATTAAATGTATTTCTGGGTATCAGCATGTGGAATTAATTTGACAGATAGTGGGGGAGTTAATGTCTTGATTTTTCTGGCAAGTAGAAAATATTGTTCATGTTTCCTCAGGCATTTTCTAGACCCATCCCTGTTACCTATAGGAAACTGTGATGTAAATGAGGTTGGCATTTTATTTTACTGAGTGGCAGTAAAACAAAAAACTTTCATATCCTTTATAGAAGAGGACATCTACTTGCCTGGTCAGTATGTAAGATAAATAGAAAAAATACCAATGCACTTCTTACATAAAAGCTCCCAGAAACTCCATGTACATTTCTCACAAGAAGGGCCTATAATTTACTATTTATAAATTGCACTAAGCAGAGTACAGTTGCTGGTTTTAATGAGACATGATAAAAATTACAAAATACACCAATGAAAACAGTCATACAAGTGCTTCAAAGAAAGAAAGGATACATTAAAACTTTGAAATAAAATGCAACACAGAGAGTGAAGTAAGATCCATAACATCAAGACCTACATGGGACTGTTAATCTACAGTATGTAGATGTCAACAGCTGCATAGATGGTTTTATTACATAGAAATTTTAGATACAGAATTCATTAAAGAGTTAAATTAATAAATAGAGGAAAATACTAGAAAATGTACATAAGATAGAACAAGCATCATGATATTACAGCTGATATACATAGTGAAGTGTCAACCAATATGATAACAGGATAGCAGAGAAAATTTAAGATAATCATAAGAAACCAGAATTACTCCAGATAGCCAGCAAACTCTTCTGGAACTTTACTACTTATCAGAAGATTAATTAATAGTAGTTGATATCACAAACTTTCATAAAGAAGTCAAATTTCTATTGTAAATATAGCAGCAATCTCTCCTGTGTAGAAAAAGGGATACTGTAGTTACCTATATATCATATTTAATCTAATAAAGACTCTTTAGCTGTATGTTGAAAGCTGTATTTTAAAAGTATTGTAAATCATGTAAGAAGAGAGGCTGTCACACACTGCAGGAGCTTTTGCAGTGTAGAAGTGAATGACACTGTAAATGGCCCACAGACAACTGAGAAGCATATCCATGGCTCCTGCTATAAGGAAACATGGAGTTAATGTGGTCAGTGGCTCGTAGGCCATCTTGCAATCAGGGCAGGTAACGTTTAGGTCTTGGAGGAAGCAAACATTTCCCAATATGTGTAAGTAGTAACACCAGCAGGAGTAAAACATGGCTTTCAGCAACCCATTGCTTTCAAACATGCAAGCAAGCAACTGGTATTTTTCATCTGAGTTTGTTGTGTGATGTAAAGAGCCAGAGAAGATGAGGCCTGCATCTTGCTTTCAATCTGGCTCCCCAGAGAGGAAGAACACTGGATCTGCTGTCACCATACACTCAACAGACAAACTGTGCCTCACACTGCCAGTACTTCCCAAAATTGCAGATGCTTTAACTCACAGTCTCTACCGTTGTTAGTTAAACCATTGAAAAAAAACCCTACAGAAAGCACATCTAAAATCAAATTCCAAACTCTAAGCTAAGATGAACTGGAAATTAGAGGAAACAACTTCTCAAATACATATTTCATTATACCACATTGTGGGTTCATCAAACCGAGAAAATCATTTGGTCACTGGATCAATGTATAGTTTTTCACACCTTTCCCAGAAGATCCCTTTTTATTTCAATGACTGTCAAATATTGAGTGGTTGTGACAGATATAATATTGCTCTAAATATTTTTTGTTGACTGGACAGCTGGGATATTTTCTGTCTCAGTACAACTTTTTACTTTAATTTTGTCAAGAAGGGGATATATAAGGAAGAACATAAGAAAATTAACAAAAATAATTTTACCTAGTCCTCATTAGTACTTTAGAACTCTGTCAAGATATACCATGAGGACTCATGGGGTAGTGGAAGGAGAGAGATGAGGTGGTAAAGTGTTAAGGGAATTCAAGTAATTGCAACAACGTTATAGGAGGTATTTCTTGAAGCACTTTTAATGAAAACCCTTCTGATGCAAATACACATACAGGTGTTAAAGGAAGCTATTTACACCATCCTGGGTAAGAGAACTTTATGAACATGCCAGTTTCAAGGTTTTTGCCTGCTCTCATTTTTGTTTGTACTTTGAGAACAGAAAAGGATGTACTCCATTTCACAAAGTCGCTATTAACAACTAGTAAGAAAATCCTAGGGAAAAGCTGTTTTTATTCTGTTTCCAGTAGAGTTTGCTTGATATCACAGTTCAAGATAAAAATGAGTGAAGTTCTGGTAGCAATGGAATCAAGTCTTTTGCCTGAAGGACTTGGAGCTCTTGGCAGTATTGAAAAATTCATCAGAATTATCCTGAGATCTGTAAAAATAAGAGACAAAATTGTAAGCCTGTTTGATTAAATATTTAAATCTTAACAGATGTCTACCTTTTCACACAAGAATCTTAATCCCTGATCCATGAGATATTTGAAAGTGGCATCATGCTGATTTATGTCACATATTTAATTATCAGAACGTGGATAATGACTTTGTAGGTAGCAGCTGGGTCTGCCTTCTGTGTGGGCCCAATGAAATGGCTGTGTATTGGTACAAAACAGGAAAACCCCAACATAGCAGACACCACAAGTCTGTATAAATTGTCAGATTTACCAATTTACTCTTCCACTTCAAGGACCAGTCTCATAATTGTTATCAC
This sequence comes from Chaetops frenatus, assembly GCA_013400775.1. Lineage (NCBI taxonomy): Eukaryota > Metazoa > Chordata > Aves > Passeriformes > Picathartidae > Chaetops > Chaetops frenatus. Next base: position 79,399 of record VZTR01002041.1, read on the forward strand.
TGCATGTACATCTCTGTTTATGCCTGGATTTTAGTATGGACCAAGTAATTTATACCCAGTCTTTCATGTGCTTCTCAGGAAATCACATAATTCATTCTGTTTCCATTCTCTGCGGACTGGATATGCAGAGGCAGATGGATCTGCACAATTTACTCAAGGCACCACAACATTGCACCTCACCAAAAAAAACCTACATAAATAATTTTATTTTTATATACTAGACCTCCCATGTGATCAGACCATTATATCAGAAAGAGATGCTGGCTACAGATCTCTTTGGACAGAGAAAATAGTTGGCTCTTCATTCCTTACATCTTGCTTACTCTATTCCAAGGCAAATCCTTTATGATATTTTCAAATACTGCCTGTTCAAATACTTTTTGCCAGATAGTTTTGATAAAATTTGATAAAAAAAAGAGCTCTTAAATAACCACAACTATTTCTTGGCTGTTAAAGTTTGTGTTTGTGTTTTGTTTTCAGAGTTGTTGGGGCTTTTTTGACCAATGGTTATGCAGCAATACTAACAGTTTGTGGTTTTGCCATCTGTTATTTTCATTAAGTGGTAAGTTAGGTTTCATTCCACTTGCTAAACAAATAAGGAAAAATTTAAACTCGAAGTTCAGAATTCCGTCATCCAGCATTTTTAATTTTCTGTGAACTCTCTCCCTCTTAATTTTTCATTGTTACTTTCAAATGAACTGCTCCTCTAGCCTCTTTTTCCAGCTAACCCAGGAAAGGACCCCCAACTTTCACTGCTACGCTGAAGTGCTTATCAATATTTTGTTGCTTGCAAAGACTTTAGCTACCACAGAATCACAGAACAATTTACATTGGATGGGAACTCTGGATACCACTCTGCTCAAGAAGGGTCAGCCAAAGCACATTCCCCAGGACCATATGCAGTGTCAGGTTCTGAGTATTTCCAAGGATGGACATTTCACAATCTCTCTGAGTGTACAACTTTGGCTAGGATAGAGGTTTTTTCTCCATAATAACTCATATACTTCCATGTATTTTGGCACATGTAGCTAAAAAAGTCCAAAATTCCTATTTTTTATAACAATCACACAAAAACTACTGCATATTTGATAATTTAATCATGCGACATGAAAGAATGCTAATAAGATTCGACCTGTGTTTTGTATATTTAAGTGAAAGAATTACAAAATTCTCCTACTGAAACTCTAATATTTGGATACTGTGTAAATTTCTGAAAGAATCAGATGTAAACGGTAGCTTGGTAATCACCCAGATACCTCTAACCAACTTAAGAATCATGTTGATCCCTGTATCAGGTTTACTTCAGGAAATATTTTCTTCACTAGTTTCTTTACA
>VZTR01002042.1:6722-17169 GCA_013400775.1 Chaetops frenatus
ACTTACCTAGGTCCAAAACTGTATGAGGCCTGGAGGAACACTCTTGACAGGCACTAAATAGTTTGCAGAAGGTTTTTGGATCTGAAAATACATTCAGATTAGCATCCACTATGGATGATATGATAGTATCAGTAGCAATTTAAAAAACAACATTTATAAAATATTTGAACATATTAATGAAGAAAAATATCCTAGTTCTGATGAAGTGATTGTTTTTAAAAACTGGCAGAGAATTTGAAACCTCTTCATTAATATTGTCTTCAAAACAGTATATCTTTCCCTAATTTACAGTGCAAAAATTTAGCTACAGCCCAAATTAACAGACAGTATGCAGGCAAATGAGATAAACATTTTCTTCTAAGACTTCATACTACTTCTTTATCGTTGAAAGAATAATTTTTTTTTTTTTTGACAGCTTGTTCCTTCAAACCAGCAACATAAAACAGATGACACTGGTAGGGCTAACCTGGGAGTTTTTAGTATTCATGCACCTAGGTAAGTAGTGAAAACCAGATGGATTTCATAAAGTACTGCCAAGTATTAATCTAGAGCTAAGATCAAACATTTATTATTTATATGCAGGTGGATGGCCAGATAGTAAGTTCTAAAACAGTTAAGTGCTTAACTAAATAAAATTCAATAGCTGCTTCTTTTGATCTGCTGAGAAGCTGCCGCTGTAATTTTCTGAATCCTGTTTTTTTCTGGTGATGGTAAACCTCAGCTTATAATTGTCAACCTGCACAAAGTGCAAGTGGTATTATAAATCACTTTAAAGATTTGAAATGTGCAGTCTTTCGGTGGCCAGTTCCAGACACTATGCTTTTAAAGTAGGAACACATTCTGAGAGTGCAAACTCCATGTTCTCTGTATGCTGGACATTGTTTTAAAAGATTAGGTAGAGTGTTCAAAGGAATTTTAAATAGATATATTTCATTTTTTGTATTTGCAATTGAATTGCTGGAGTCTCATTTCCAGCAGACTTGTGTCCTGGGGCTCCTGTTTCTTCATGTTCTGCTTCTTTATGCTCACTTCATGTATAGCTTCCCTTACACACCTCTGTCCCATATGGCTTTCCAAATTCATAATTTCTGTATCGTCCTCGTATTCACAGTTCTGCAAGCCACTCTGTATCCCTGAGTTTTCTGAGCAAGACTGGGTTGGCTGTAGGTTATTTTGAAACTAACAATAAGTGCTTGTTCTTTGCATTCAAATATGCAGGATTTGACCCATAATACTCTTGTATTTGGAAGAAAATTGTTTTAAATGCTGTTGTTGGTGCTCAGGGGGTTTATAATGCCTGTGACTTGGTAGAAGGATAATGAATATTAGTTATCAGTTTAGTACTGGAGGTTAGGACCAGGTGCAACATCATACTATTTACAGCATAGTCAAAACTGGCTGAGAAGTATGGCCTCTATGCAGTTAAATACTGTATTCCCAGTTATGTTTGAAAACTTAAATTTTAAGTTTTTAATACTGTTTTTAAGAAAATTTGTCATTTGATAGCATTGAAGACATTATATACTTTCAGTGCACTTTGCTAGATGTGAATTGTACTCAGATTCACTATTTGGAAATTTTCGTCAAAGCAGAATCTTCCTCAGCATTTTAATTGCTTTCTGTTTTACTGTCTGCTGCTACTTGAGGCTGTAGTTGCTGCTGTCTTACAGGCAGTGAAACATGTTCAAACTAATGAAATATTAACACAAAATTAAATTTAATAAGCTAATATCTTAAGAATAACTTAAACTCATGATTTTACTTGTCTAACATTGCATTAACAGTTCCATTTTTTTCTTGTCTTTGCTACTGCATTACTAGATATTGATTAGCATGCTTTCATGTACATTATTCAGATTTGAAACCTGTTGAAAATGGTCTTTACGGAAGAGATTTCACATCCGTTGTTATGATTTCTGTATATTGCAGGGGAGAGCATGTTTTACAGCTTAAAGCCTCATACAACAAGACCATATTAAATTGTCTTGTAATCACAATAAATGTCCTGCCTGATCCCGAGAAACCTGTCTGCTTGAATGTTAAATGTGACAAAAGTCCTTCTTTTCCAGCAGGAGGTACCTTCCCTGGTAAGTATGTGGATCTTTGGTGGAAACCAAGCACTCCAGAGCTTTGAAAACCTGTGAAAAACTATTTTGGTGATTTGCCTACTGTATTTTTTTGCTTTTTCTGGTCTGTTTTCTTAGTTCTTTGTAACAGCTGTGTCTGAGATGTAGCACTTGGACAGAAGAGATATGTAGGTCATCTTTGGAAAGCATTTCAAAAGACCTCTATTTATTTGTTCCCAATTACTGCTTTTATCCATCTATAAATGGGCAAACTACAGAATCTCTTTTCTGTCTTACTAAAATATTATATGAGCTAGTTCATGTATGTTTTCCCTCATCTCTTTCTGTGGAATAGTAACAAAGGAAGTAGCTATGAAATTCTAGGCCAACTGTCAGCCAAGACAAACCAAAAAGTAATCAGCAGGAGGACAGCATGAAATACTGTTTTCTCCCGCTGTATTCTCTCACAAAAGGGTTTGTTTCTTGGCCATCATGACTTGATCAGCCATCATTTTTATGGCAAGAGGTTGTTGTGGTTTTTTTTAAATACTCTGTACAGTGTTATGACCTTGATTAAGTTCACAGGGTATTTTAGTTTTGTTTAGAACAATCATAAAATGACAGACAGGGGTTTGGATTGGAAGGGACTTGTAAATCAACCAGGTTTTGAGATACGAGAATTAAACAGCTTTTTCAGGACAGTATAATATATGTAGTATATATTAAATTAATTTTTGAAATAAAATTAGATAATAATTAGATAATAATAATTAGATAAGATTAGATAATAAATTCTGTATTAAGAGCCTCATACTTATTACATAAATAAAATACTTTAACATCCTGATTGTTTGATTTACTGGTGATCTCAGGTATACCTGAGGGCAGGCACTGTAGTCTTGGAGGGGGTCATGCTTGAATTTTTCATACACATCAAAGCATAGTCCTTCCTTAAAAGTGCAAAATTCAGTCTTGCATGAGCAGTGCAAGTTCATTTACATGCATGAAATCTACTTGTAACCATAGTGTCAGAGAACTTTGTTCACATTTTGAACTAGAAGGATAACTTTGTTCTAGCTTGGATTCCATTTTCTTCAGATCACTGCACTTTTTATGGGACATACAGGGAAAGTGAAATTTTTCAGATTGGTATCTCAAATGGCAAGTATTTTGACTGTAGAACCAGTCAACAGATTGAAATGTCTCCCTATAGCCTATTTCTAACAGATACAGCTGTGTGATCCTAGGCTGTAGGAAGCAACCAAACTCAGCTTCAGATTCACAGTCTGATCCCTTGGGAAAATGGTAGAGGTGTTGGTACAGTCTTTTTACGGCTTCTGTGCCTTTCTATCCAAGAGTTCAATGGCTAAAGCACTTGTGAAGGAAGAGGGGATTCGGATTTCCTGTCCTTGAAGGAAGGAATCAGCGGCTTAACGAGCTAATGATACTCATTCCTGAGAGCAAGAAGCAGCCTGGCATGCTGTTCTGATAAGAATGATAATTTGAGAAAGGCAGACTTGAAATTTTGGGATTTTTTTTAAAGCTGTCATTGGATAACATAGGTGTTTGGTTTTTCCCTAAGGATTATTACTTGGTCTAATTAGAGGGATAAGGAGAGAAGGTTTTTAATATCTGGTTTGAAATTCTTAGTGGTTTTGACTCTTTTTGGAATGCTTGTTTTATAAGTTTTTTTTTCTCTTAAGTATGAGGGAAACACAGAAATTCATGAAGTTTGAGCTTCTTAGTTCTGAATAAAAATAATCTTCAAAACATGTTGTCTTTCATACTACAGATTTTATGGTTAGTGTTCTTTCTGAAGATGACACCATTATTAAAAATATTAATCCAGCACGGATTTCTATGAAAATGTGGGAAGCACAGAGCAGCCGGGTTAGGACACCAATTGATGTAAGTTGTCAAAATGCATTTTCAAAATGGGTATCAAAATGCCAGCATAGGACACATGTATTTATAGTAGAAGCTTTACTTCATTTGACTTAGATCCATAACCTGTTTTAGATTTTAAATAACAAATATTGCAGATCAACCCTATGTGTTTCAGTGTCTGTCCTGTTACAAGTTGTCAGACTGGTCAAGCATCAGTTCTACAGTAACATTAGACAAAAATGTTGCTGTTCTGCAGAAGCTAACCTATAGCAGGGAGAGTATTAGAAGTAGCCACGCTGAATTTTGCAAAGATAAGGCTGTGAGAATTAAGAACATTAAATCAGTGTCTAAAATATAGGCAGTCTCATTGACTTACTGTGGGCTATCAGTACTGCAAATCATTAAGTCTTGATAGCATATTACAAGTTAAATACTTTCAGTATATTGCATTGAATTTTTTGCATCTTTCTTTACAGGTTACAACATTTAGCTGTAGTAAAGTGAAGGATGACAAGGAAGATGGCTTCTTCTACTTCAGGTATAATGGCATTTATTTTATAATTACTGATGGAACTTATTATACAAAATATATAGTTTGAAATAGCAAGAAAAGTTTTATGTTTTTGTAATAACAGTCCATCACAGAATGAGTATGATACAGAAAAGGTGAAAGATACTAGCAAGATGCAATGAAATGAAGATTGAATTCTTTCCTAGATACTTAAGATATTTGTATAATCTGAGAGTAGAGAAGAGTCTAAGATAATACATTAGAATACATTTTGAGAAATGCTAGCGATGAGGGAACTACATCATCAGCTTGTCCCTTATATAGTAACATTCTTTAATTCTTCTCAATATTGCTTCAACTACTGTAGAATTGCAGGCTGGACAAAGCAGACATAACTCTTTATTAAATACCTTCTGTAGCTGTGCATCAATCCTGAACCATGACCTTGGTTCTCTCAGTTTAGTAATCATTCCTTGGGCTACTTATTCAGAAATAGTGTCTTACCTGACCAGCGGCAGAAGTAGACCTCATCGTAAGCTGATGCCTGACTGCCACATTCTTTCTACATCTGTTTCTAGTGGACAATCCATGGGATTAGCTAAATAGTTAGGGCTGTTGATTCAAGCTTCTGCCTGCTGGGAGTGGGCTTTTTTTGACATAGGTACCTGTAGTTACTAGTTGTCCACAAATGTCCAGAATTAAAACTCCCAACCTTATTGAAAAATTTGAAAGGGGAGTGGACACTGCCCATTAGCAGCCCTTGTAAAAAAGTATGTTTTACTTGTTGCTGGCAGTGTCTGTGGCATCACTGTCTACCACCTGCTTTCTCTCAAGTTTTCCTGTTCTTGGCACACTCGCAGATGTTTGTCATCTATTTATCGCCAGTCAGTAACATGGATGCTGTTGTGCTGTCTTAAACAACTTTCATAGCAATTGTGTCACTTCTTCTTTTTCTAAAGTCTACGTCTGTGCAGCCGTTTACCTGATTATTTACTAATTAATGTTTTAATGTATCCTGACAAGGCAGATGCTACTGTCAATCTTAAGCTAGATAAAATGCAGAAAAGAATTGTTACTTCTGTATGTGAAATCTAAAAAAGGAAAAGTTCATGGCCTGTTCTAGAAGTATTAAAGCTTTGGGATTTTGTTTTTTCCAAGGTAAGCATTCCAGGGAATCTTGTGTATTACTCCTTCCCAAACAAAATCAGAAGAAACAAATTACTTAATGTTATTGACAAAATAATTAAAATGCTTTATGTTGCAAATAAGAATTCCATTAATCAGTTTGAAAATGTCACATGTCATCCTTGGAGAAATATCTGAATCTTGGCTGTTGGCATCTCCTCAGAAGTTTCTAAGCATTTGTAAATCACAGCTACCCCTTGATAAACACTGCAGAGGTCCTCTGGGTGCCATGTGGATTTCCTTGCTGGGTGAAGTTATCGCAGCAGAACTTCAGGTGTCTGGGTTTTTCTTCGTGTTTTGATGTTAGGGGTTCTTTGCCAGTAGTGTACACTGGAATGCTGCAAGGTAGAATGAGAACTCTTCTTTTTTTCTTGCTATACTCAACCTTAACCAGTGGTCCAAGTTACCCAACTTTGTACAGTCCAACTAAAGAAGGAATTAGCTACTCTGTTTTTACGCACATTTTATTAAACTTGGAGATAAATGGTTGTTGTTCCAGATCTAGACTTGTCTATGTTTTGTTCCTGTTGCTTTATGAAAATTCTGAATAGGAAATGAAATGATGTAGCCTTGCAGATTCCTGAACAATAGGGCCATGACAAAATTCCTGTCATCTAGAAGAGACGAACTCTTGGAGGAGGCTTTCCTCATTCAAGCTTCTAAAAGCCTTGTTCTAATTCTCAAGGAACTTTGATGGCCTTGCTGAAGGAGGAGTATTATGCCTTAGTAGGGCTTTCTGACAAGTTTGTAGAACTATTCAGATTTTGAATTGTTTGCATACTTACATACTTGAGACTTTGATACCAACTCATGTTTGCTTGGGTTTTATTTTTGGCTTTTTTAGGGATAAAGTGGTTCCAGAGAGAGTGGGCACTTACATTATCCAGTTTACCTTTGCAATGGATAAGACAAATATGCTCAACAGTGAACAGGTTTGAATCTATAATTAATTGCATGTAGCCAAGAAAACATAATACAGAATCATCTGAGTGAAGTGTTAGCGATACTTTGTAGGTTCAGAATACAAATACTTTCACTCGCAAGTTTTGAAAAAAATTACAATTTTTTTTTTGATAGTTACTGATTTCAAACTGTTGATAATCAAAATATGTTGTCATTACCTTTTATAACCAATAATTTGATGGTATAGCAGTGGTGCATAATTTTCAACCTAGCAGAACTACTTTATGGTTGTGCTAATTTATTTCAGGATTGTCTTGTCTGTATATTTCACATACATTTGTTTCAGTGTTTTTTGAGCAACCCAAGTATGTGGGTGATTTGCAGTTAATTATATCAGTCTTTATTTTATTTTGTTTTATTTTATTCTTCCTCCTTTTTCTGATAGATTATAGTTGAAGTTGTACCTAATGAGCCCGTACGCTTGTTACCTGATTCTTTACCAGCTACTCCAGCAGTTTCCAATGTTCGAGCTCTTACCAGCCGTACACTGGTCAAGGATTTATACCTCCATTTAATGGTAACTATACTTCCATACAAAATCATAATTAAGGAAATATATAAGACTGCTAAAATTATGTTGAATTTTTCTGTTAGGCACTGCTACTTTTTCTTTGCAGATTCACTTCATAAAAAAATATGTAGATCAGTGATTTTTCAGTATATGACTGGTCCGTCTTGTTTCATTTGCATACAGATGACCAAAACTGAAATGTTTTGTCTTAGCTGTCAGATATCTCGGTTGAAATCCATGTCTTGTTGCCACATGAAAAAATAGTTTCAAGAACAGATTCTGGTGGGAAAACACTTAGATGTACAGCAGATGTTTCTTGCCATGATTTTTCGTCCTAGAGACAGTTTCTCTTAGAAATCTTGTATTACAAAAAATAAAGTTTCTTGAACTTTGAATGTTCACAGGGATTAAAGGGAATCACTTACCAGCTGCCACAATAGCAAAGCAGACTCAGCTTGTGGAAAAATAATTTAATTTAAGCACCAGTTAAAAAAGATTTGTGTAATAAGAAACAAAGACCAAAAAACCAAAGCAACACCTTCTGCCCCACCCTTTCCTAGGCTCAGCTTTGTTTCAGATCCCTGTATCCATCCCCAAGTGGTGCAGGGGTATGGGGAATGGGGATCACAGTCTACCCGTAATAGCTCCTCAGCTCTTCTCTGCCAGTGCTTCTTCCTCACAGTTTCCCTGTTCTAGTGTGGGTCCCTTCGGGGGCCGCAGTCCTTCACGAACTGCTCCAGTGTGAGCCCTTGCCACAGGCTGCAGTCCAGAAATTATCCACCTGGTTTAGCATGGGGTCCTCTATGGGCTTCCATGTGGGTCTCTGCTCCACCGTGGTGCTTCATGGGCTACAGGGAAGTACCTGCTCCTGTGTAGTTTCCCCGTGAGCTGCAGGGGACTTTCTGCTCTGGTGCCAGGAGCACCTCCTCCCCTTATTCCTCCTCTCACTCTCTGCTGTCTTCTCTTTTTTTTTCCCCTTCTCACCTGCCTGTACATTTTTGCCCATTCTTAAATATAAAGAAACACCATTTTGGCTGAGGGGCTCAGCTGTCCCTGCAGTTGGTCAGTTGGAGCACTCGCCATGACTGGCCTCTCCACACAGAGGCTGCCTCTGCAGATCCCCTTTTCAGAGATTGCTGGCAGCTTGCCGTATAAATCCAAGGCAGTATGGAAATTGGTTACTTTGTCCAGTCTCAAACTAATTTTAATTTCTTTTTTACTTACAGGATGAATACAACAATCACACTGGACTTGATCTAGTTGGCAGAATAATAGCAAAAATTAAAAGTCCCAATGAAGAAGATTTAGAGATCCCACAGTTTCAGGGGAAAGTCAATACAGTAGAGTTTCCATTGGAGAGTGGATCAGCTGAAATTGTAAGTGTGTCTGAAATACACAGCTCCATGGACATGGAGGCTTATTTTCCTGCTGTTTTAAAGTTATCTTACACCTCATTGTGTTCTGTGGAGATTTCGTTTATATTGTAGCTTTCCCTTAGAGATAAGTAGATAAATTATTTCTTCTCTATTTGGTTGCTGATTTCCAGAAAACTGAAGGAGGGATGTTCTTTAAACTGTTTATCCTTGTCAAGTGAGGGAAATGTACAGGACCAGGACATTCAGGAAGATCCAGGAACAGTATTTTCATCATTTGCATTTCACATGGGAATAACACTTAACCAATTTGTAGTTAAACCAATATTACCATATTTTACATTTTTATTTATAATACTCTCAGGTTGTAACATTTTAAGATCATTTAGACTGACTTCTTCATATATTTGTGATTAAATTTCACCAGGCTCTCTTTACATTTTGTCAAGCTAAGTGGGCCTATATACTTTGCAGAAAGACATTCTACCCTCATTTGAAGAAGATAAAATTACCATTTTTCTTTATGCTTTGTTTCACTCATTAATGCACTTGGCTATTAAAAATGCTTTCATTATTTTTGTTTGTATCTGGCATCTCATGCACGCTCTGAAAGTACTGCATATTGTAGTCAAATCACTGCAGTCACTTTTTCTTCAATAAATACAGATTGAATTTTTAAAATCTGTAAGTACCATCTGTCACAGTTGCTACAAAATCTAATACAAAAACATAGTGTAAATGCACATGCACAAAACTGGGAACTGTTCAAAACACACCAAAGAAAATCCAGCTGAATGTGGAGTTTCTTCTGAGTGTAAGGGACACAATCTCTCTCTTAAAAGCCTACACAGAGCTTTGGTCAATAGTACTGTGGTGAAACAGTTGTATATTGATTCGTTTTTTCAATATGAAGTATCATATAAGAATGGCAGAGCAAAATTATATCCATACTTCATTTGGTTGTCACATATTTTACCGGTCTGCCATCTACAGAAGTCTTCAAACAGTTAAAATATGTACTAAAGGAGGATCCAACTTTTTTAAGACATTTTCCCAGCCACCTTTTCTAACTCATTCACTGGAAGCAGCTTTATGACAGACCAGCATCAGTGTGTGCCAGGTGGAGACAGACACTGCATAGCAGTAAAAACAAATTCTCCAAATACATCTTGGAAATCACCACCATAAGATGCCAGTAGAATCTTACGATCTACAGATCCTACATACAGACTTCTTCATAATACATTTTATTCAGTACATTGACTGCTTTTATGGAATTATGTATGTGGAACTGAACAATACAGCATAAGTTACTCTCCGTCAAGGACAGAAACATCTAGGTAACATGGACAAATGTTACTAATCTGGCAAACTCTGGTCTACTCTAATCTATACAGAAAAGTAACAAAATACGTATGAAAAACAAGCTAGAAAAATAAAATACAGGGACTGAATAGAGGTATCAGATAAAATTCATATACTGGTTGATTTTCAGTGCACTCTTGCATTTCTCTGGTTTCCCTACCATCTTCCATGAGTAAGAAATTAACTGGATTGTGAACACGTGTTTCTCAGGCAGGTGGGGTTAAGAGAAGGTGCAAAAGTATAGCTAAAGGATCAGCTATAGCCACTGGTCTAACAAAAGGCTGTGCAGATCTTGCATTCACACCTGTGGTAACAAGGTGTAAATTGAATACTATTATATGGGTAATAATAACCCCATATACGGCCTCCGACAGTTCAGATAAAATTACTGGGTAATTTCTAAGACTCCTTGCTAATGCAAAAGTAAAATTTTTTTGGTTTATCTCCATGTAGTAGTAACCTCCTGATGCATACTTGAGACCTAAATCCTCCAGTCTTCCATCAGTGACAAAGCTAACGACCTATGTAATGGAGGGGGGTGTGCTAAGGGTTTGGGGGGTTGTTTGTTTGTTTGGCTTGTTTTGCG
>VZTR01002042.1:38599-59737 GCA_013400775.1 Chaetops frenatus
AGAAGCCATAATTTATTTAAATATGTACAATTTTGAATGCTCCAAACATCTGTGTTTGCAGCAGCAGCAGGAACATGCAGAGGCTCCTCACCTTCAAAGGGCCCAAGCCAACCTTGTCCTTAACAGCAGTGAGGTTTTGCTGTCAGTGTAAAATGTTTTGTAACCACTTCTTGCCAACTGAAAAACAGGACCAGACCCTAGAGACAGTCTGTAGAAAAGGATTGTCTTGTTCCCACCNTTTTAAGGTAGCTCCTCACATTTAAATTGCTAAAGCCTGGAAAAAATTGTCAGCACTTAAGTGTTTCAGAAGCGTTTTGCAAGTCACCAAGAAATGAGTCAGGCATGAACTGCTGTCTGTAGGTTTAGGGGGTGAATGAAATACAAATGCCCAGTTACCACAGACAGAATCGAGGGGAAAGCAGGAAAGAGTCTCACACCAGTAACTTAATCCAGATATATTACCCTTACCAGAGAAAGCTTACACACAAGGAAAATGAAATAAAGTAATTCTAGAACAAGGTTGATAAGAGAGTGAAGAACTCTGATTCCATAACTGGATAAAGAATCTAAAACCAAATAAATTAAAGTCATTTTGGCCTTTCAATATGCCACATAGCAACTAGTGCTTTAAGGTAATCTGTGTTGGCAACTCCAGAGGGCTGCTGAAAGTCAGAAGCAGTTGGACAAAGACAGTGAATTACTGCAAAGCTCTAACAATAAAAAAATATAAATCAGGAGACTGGCTTAAAAATCAGATTTGAAAATGATACCATTATATGTACTTTCCTTTTTGTTTCTGAGTCTGTAGGATGGGTTTGAGTCAAATTTTCAAATTGCTCTCTGCAAAGGAATGCCAGAACTAACTTTCTCTTGCAATACAATCTGAAGTGCTCAAATCACTCTGGAATTCCAGGAACTGGAATTTAAATGAAAAAGCAAAATGTAGATGCTGCAATACTAAAAAAAATATAAGGACAAATGAAGCCCAGTAGGTAGAGGAATAATTTTTTCTGCCTCGACTTTTAAAGAGAGCACTGATGTAACAAAATACATCCCGTAATCTAACAATGATAAGTCATTCCTTCTCCATTGAGATTTGACTGTTGTAACTTGTAAAGTCCCTTGAACTGAGCAGACCTCTCTAGGAATAAAGGTCTTGGGAGCATTCCCATTTTTTCAAGGGAAAATGGACAACTCATGCATGAGGCAGTGAAGTTTTGGCTGTCTCAGGATACACTCAGTGAAGTGGCTCTTTGTGAGTTATCTAAATCTCTCCAGTCATACACAGTTGATATTTCTAGACATTTGGCCTAATGTGTCTGCTTTGGATATGGATGTCTTCTCTGTGAAGGAGAACTGTCCCCATAATTTATGTTAAACTTCTGCAGTACACTATTTGCAGTGAAATTACATTGTAATAATTTATAGTGGCTTCCCTGACCTTCAATTAGGAAACATCCTACTGTGCTTCAGGCAATTTATTTTCCCCTAGTACAGTTTAAAAATATGTTTACAGTCACAGTTTCTCTGATATTATTTCTCTATCAATGACAAACTTCAGGGAACAGTAGGAATGAACTGGTGTGATTTACTAATTGAATGTTTGCCTTCAAGTGGCCTACTGTTGATAACGTTGGAAAACTGTTCAAACTGAATGTGTAGACTAACAAGAAGCAAGGCAGCTTCTTAAAGATTGTCCTATTTCTCCAAAATCAAAACTCAGAGGAGCAAAACAGTAGCCAATTTATTTCTAAACAGTGATGACAAATATAAGCTATTAATTTCTTTCAGGAAGAGAAACACTAAGCAAAAGAAAAGAGCAAAAATCCCCTGCTCTTCTTCTGCTTTCTTCCCACTCCCCCCCCTCCAGCCTAACCTCAGCTGCCCTACAGCACTTAGTGTGGTTGCTGTTATTACTGGAATACAGGGATTTCCATCTGGCACAGTTTAACCACTTCCCAAACTAAAATAGGCTATCTCAGCATATGCACAATAACCACATCTGTATCTACAGACCCTTTTCTGGCTTTAACACTGTTGGTGTAACTGGAGTGGCAAAATTCCCTGTCTATAGACCAGGCCTTGGCACAAAGCTTGAGACACTTGTAACACTGAAGACAACAGAGCTCTGGTTTTGTTCATATTCTCTAGCATCACTGACAGGTACCTATAAAACAACAGGATTCGTTCCTTAATCATTTCTCATCCTAGAGCAGTAATGACTCCACCGTGTTCTGTAAATGGCTAAAGGGAAGAAAAAGAAAAGCCCAACACCAACAGGAGAAGAGAGAACCAACAGTTCCTGACAGAGTGCAACCTAAAGTTTAGGTTTAATTTTAACTGCCATTAAAAAAATATTTTAAATAACATTCTACAAGCCTGAAATTCTCTGCTTGTTAAAGTAAAGGCAAATGCTGTAAATAATGCCAGATGCCCTGAACTGAGTCCATGACTGAGTTCATTCTTGAACACATGCTCCTATATATAAATTCTTCATATCTTGTGTTCACTGAAGTAAATTCTAAAACTGTGAGTTCATTTTAGCACTACTGCATACAGTCTTGTCCAGTGAAAGTATTATTGTCATTTGATCCACCAATTCTCAGTCCACCACACAGGAAACATACCAGCAACATTCATCTTTAACTTCTCCCCCAGCCATCATCCCTGTAGCCACTGCTCTTCCAAGATGATATAAAACCACGCCCTCTTTTGGCAGCAGATATTTCCTTTTAAGAATAAAAGACAAATTAAAGAGGATACAAGTCCATGGCTGATCAAGAACACTCGTCTGAACAGCCTGCAGCAGGAAGGATGCTGAAGTGTGAGATTTGTCTGAAAGAATCAGAGGAAATGGTGTCACCATCCTCACCAAGAGATTTTGATCTAAGGTGGGAAAAAGGAAATTCAAGACTAATCTGGACTCATGTCACAAATAATTTAAGGATAAGGCTGAAATCTCTGAGATTTTCTAAGTTCTAAATACTTGCATATCTATTTAAACACTTAACTGAAGGATATTATGATACAGAATGGAAATGTTATGTAAGTGAATTTAAATACATATTTAAATACTCCTCACTGTCTACCAATTGCAATTAACTATATGGCTATTGCTCATTAGGAGGCATTTATTTAAACCTAGCCAGTTTCTCCCAGTGCTGGAAAGAAACAATCAACAAGGCCGTTGCCTGTGGAAAACATTTCTGTACTTCCCTGTACCCCAAAGACTTTGCTGCCCAAGTCATAGAATTAATTTAAACCAGTATGTCTGAAAACAGAATACCTGGTGTTTTTAAATAAATTATTGATTCTTGCCTGAGATTTTCAAGACAAGGTGTCAGAATGAGGCAGAAAATGCACAGAGGTGATATCCAGTGATGTTATTCAGCAGAGGTTTGACTGAAACAAATCCTGGATGCTTAATCCCTAGTTTTCACAGAGATGAGGGCTGCTGATTCCCATCAACATTGGTGGGAGTGAAGTACTTACCTACTTCGAGGACATTGCCCTCGGCTCATTTAGATTGCTTAACTGATCAAAGCAAAGCACTGCTATCACCAGTTCATTTATTTGCAGCCCTGAGAAATCCAATACATGTGGTTTGCACAGTCTGATTAATACACGGTTGGACACACAATTAGGGTACAATGCAAAACATTAATCAATAATAATTTCCTGAAAAATCTGTAGTGTAAACATAGGTAATTATTAAGTAAACTTTTTGAATGCAAAACAGATAAAAGTCAGAAGAAATGTAGAGAAGATTTCTTTCATTTTTTTCACTGGGAAATAATTAGGCAAGGAGTTATTTTTTTCCAAGGAAGCAAGACTGATATTGTGAATCACAGTATTAGGTTTTACCGACATAAAGAATTTCCACCTCTTGTTTTCAGGAAGACCTTCTTATTTTAATTTTAAGTGGACTGACTGCATTTTTTAATAAATTCCTTCAAATAAACCAACATCTATTATGCCTAAAGTGAGATTATTATGTCTGCATAGAAGCTTGCACCTGTTCTAGTTAGACTCCCATAACTTTCTTGCTTAGTTCAAACTCCAGGAACTTCAGCAAGAGACTGACTGGATAAACAGATGAACAAGGAATTCAAGCTTCAGAATCATGTGATTTTCTACCAAGAACAATGTAATTGTTTAAAAATCTGCTGACAACTTTGTCCCAAACACTGTAAAGCCATGTGCCACTCCCTTGTTCTCCATTCCAGCTCATCTCTAAAGTATCATGAAAGCTGAAATCTGTCACTTTCAATCAGAGAGGAACACGTTGAGAAGGGCAGTGCATGCTGTGAAACTCTGGAAGCTGCCCTGTACTGGAGGTAAGGACTGCAGAGTAATTAATGCCCTTAGTTTTATTCTTTATTCTGAAATATTGCACTACCATCAAAAGTGAAATATCAAAACAAGTATGACAATTCTTCATTTCATAAGAAGAAAGATTCAAATAAACACTTTACAGCAAGGGTAAACAGTATATACAGATTCAGGCTCAGCCTTTTAAATATGTTTCAGCAATTTGCCTGCAGGTTTTTGAAGGGCCTATGCAGAGGTAACAACTGTAGTTTTGTACAAAGCAGCTTTGTCCTACTCTATGTGCAGGTTAGAGCAGCAGCAGCTGTGAAAAGAACAGAAGAATATTGTGCATCTTCTCCCTTGAAGTCACCTGGCAATTTCACCAAATCAAAGCTAAGCAGACACAAAAGAAACCTATTCCCTCTATCTCTTCTACACTCCCATCAACATCCCATCTGCCAAGAAATGCCAATCTCCTCTGATTTTATTCCAGTAGTCATTAGCTTCTTCCCCCTTTGCACATGTGTCAGCCAGCCTCAGGCTCTTTGCTGAAAGATCTTGTAGAGCAATAAAATGTTTTCTTCTGATTGTCATCCCATATTGGATGTCCAGACTTGCTGTGCTCAGAAAACCATGGTAACAGTGGATGAGATGTCAGTCAGTCCCCTCACATTATATAATAAGTAAGAGAAGAGAGCACTTAACTTTTGTATGGGAGGAGTGAAGACCTTAACCCCACTCTTCCTTTAGGGGTCACAACCATTCAGAATAAAGTAGATAGGATGTTCCACAAGTGTGGCATACTTGTGGTGTACCATGCTCCAGCACTCAGATCATTCTCCCAGGTGAATAATGTAGATCGATCTCTTCTGTCCCACCTTGAGGCCTTGAACAGATGCAATGTTGTGCTGAGAGCTGCTCCCAGAGAATAGTCTCTGTTTCTTTTGTTCTCCAGCGAAAACCACACCTGTTACAATAAACAGCGTCGGTTTCAACACAAACACTTGATGCATGCCACAACTAGGAGATGTTTGGGCTCTTTGTAATACATCAATTTGTTCTTCTGTTTAAATAAATAAAATTAGCACAAATGTTTTTCCCCAAAAAGGAAACAACACCGAGGAAGAAAGGCTGGAGTTGCCAGGTTGCCCACCCCGTGCACTGAAACATCCCCAACACCACCCTGCCAGTGCCTAGATAGGCAAATACAGCACTTCAGTAAGGAGACATGGCTGAGTACTGGTCAGAACCATGTGGGCTATTTCTCTGCATACTCCAGAGCTCCTAGAATAGTGTCTGCTACAGACCTTTTGTTGTGGAATTAACAAAATCCTTGTAGTTTTGTAACTGTTATTGCTCTCCAAGGGGGCTCTCCAGTTAAGAGAAAACCAAAATACTCTGCTCTCCCTTCTCTCATCTATTTATTGATTTATCCCTAGTCTAGTGCTTGGATTTTTAATCTAAGTTAACATGTTTATAAATAGTAATTTTCTTAACATCTGTTATTTACTTTTCATTCAGTCATTAATTTTCATTAAACATTCACAGCTAAATATATATCTGGCAGGTTTAGTGAGATGATTATACATAAAAATTTAAAAATTGAAACCTGCCACCTTTTGTGATGGGGAACGATTTTTTTAAAGATACTGCAAACAAAGCTCATGCTCTGATCTGAGAGTGGAAAAGTTGCAAAGCACCCATCGCAGACTCAAATGAGAATTTTTATGTTCATGTTAAGATTACTATGTAATGACATGTAGACCAAGTGAGTGCGACAGGGCTGTGTCATGTCTCTGCAAAAGAGTATTCAAACCCCTCTTTCCCCATAGAGTACTTTTCCTGGTATATCCAAGCCAGCGTGCGTCATACACCTCCATCCAAGCTTTCCTCTTTTAGCCTGGAGTTTCCTACAGCTTCCTTTCAAAGTTTTCTTTGTTCCCTAATACCAGTTTCATCTTTCCAGAGGGACACTGTGACCTGCTTTGACTCGTGGACAGAGTTAACAGAGCACCAAATGTAAACCCAGACTAGTCACAGCTGTAGGCTGGCTCCTCACAGCTGATGGCTGGTGAGAAGCACCTGAAAGACCTTCTGCACCACATACAACATTTCCTGATGAGTGAGACTTTTTTTGTTAAAGACAAGCATCAAGGCAGTACAAACACCTCTCTGAAAACCATTCACCTCGAGTTATTTCAGCAACGTGTTGAGGCAGTGAACCTGAAGAAAAGGAACCCAGAATTCACAAAGCAATTTGTTGCTGAAATGTACAGGAAAAAAAATCTGATCGATAAGGGAGGTAAATTGCAGGGAAAACACCATTTCCACCCCATGCACCACACCACTAGAAACACATTTTTCTCTTGGAGTTCTGCAGTAAATACTCTGGTAATATTTTTGCTATTTATTCTGCCCACCTGCTCTGTGCACTTTTCTCTCTCTGGCAGGGCCTTGCACATGGCCCTTGTTGTTACCCCATCATTATCCTGTTAGGAAGTATGAAAGTACCATTCGTCTTGGTGCTGGAAACACAGCCAGACTGCTTAGTTAAGAAACAAGAACTTTAAAACATTTAAAAGGATTTATGGACTCACGTTGCTGAACTCCATCTCCCAAAGATGTGTGTACTGAGCTCGCCAGTCACTGAAGCTCTCCTCGGTGCACTCACAGACTACATGCTCCATTTGTAGGGAGGGGTGGAGGGATGCTTTCCATGTACTGTAAGAATCATCTGTCTTGGGATTACTGTGAATTTTAGAGATGAGAGGACCTAGCACAGAAATACAAAACTTCTGTCTCCTTGAAAACACGATTAACCCTCATACTTACATGGTGAAATAAAACTAGTTACACCCACAGAAAAAATGCAGCCATGAGCAGAGCTTGGACCACATCTTCAGCATGCACCTGAGTAGAAGATTCTCCTGGCAAAGCCCAGCTCCTGTACTGGTTACTGTTGAATCAGCTGATGTTGTAGGCCTGGTGTGAATATCAGAGGAGCTGAGGTCAGCTCTATGTGTTTGCCCAAGTTCATCTATTTCTGTTCAGCTCAATGCTTCTAGTGCAAGTCATCCTCCACTGATACTCCTTACTGAGCCATCATGCAGCCACACTAAAACTTCACTCTCTGCAGCAGCACTTGTATTCACGTTCCCACAGATCTCTAGTTTCAGGGAGAAGATGGGAATGGTCCTGCAGGATTTTGTTTTTCATTGCTATGGTTTATTTTAAATGAAACAGACTCCAAAGTGCACTGTGCTTTGCAGTGGAAGAAGTCTTACATATCCTTTTAAAGAAATGGCAGCAAATGCTGTCAAAGCCTTGTTTCACAATATATACAACGTAGTTGATCCAGACAGTAAAGGGACAACTATTTCTCAGAAATCAGGAAAGAGAGACTTTCTTGCACAGTTCTTGAGTGAACAAACCTTCACAGAGTCCCGAAGTTGCCAGAAGCTCCTGACTCATTATCTGTCATATCCATGGGGTAAGCAGGGTCTCTAACAACTCTCCTTCTCATGGTGCCCCCCATCCTATGTTTGGTCAGGCAATCAAGTCTGAGGCTCACAGGTAAGTAGGGTGCCCTCATGGCAAGTCAGGTAACATCTGCTTTGTCTTCCTTCACCAAAACATATACATATTCCAGTATATGGAAGTATACTGTTGCTTCATGCTCATTTTGCTTAAATCAGTCTATTAATTTTTGTACGATGCAGTCATTCTCAAGACAGGCATGAGCTCAGTCATTATTTAATGACTTTCCCTTTGTGGGACAATGTACAGCTCTTCCATGTTGCTCATCACTTTTGGAAAAGGACCAACTTCATGACTTCCTTGGCTGAGTGAGGAGGGAGAAAAGGAAGAAAAAGCCTTCCTCATTGCTTTTTAGGGACTGAACTCTAGTCTTGCTTTCTACAGGCTTGGGAAACGCCAGATAATTTCTGCCAGCATAAATAATGAAACCTGATTTACCTATTACTGTGAATGCAAACAGTGGCACAGGAAATTGTTTAACCCTTAAGAAGGTTAAAGCATAATTTCTTAAGACAGTGAGGTGTTAGCAGCTGCAGAGCATTAGAAGGGTCTCAAGTGAAAGGGACAGATTGAAGTAACATCTCATCTTTTTCCATTGCTATTTATCACCAGTGAAGTGTTCCTATGCATCTGTAATGGCACACATTTCTGTCGGGGACAGGAAGCTTTAGTGTATATTTCCAATGAAACAGTTTCTACAAACCAGCCCGAATGCATCATTTTGACCTCAGCATTTAGAGTTTATTTCCCTGCAGACTCAGAGGCAGAATTAAGTTGTTGGGTGAGACTCACAGTAAGACTGGCAAAAGAAATTTGCCTGTTTCAGCAGGTTAGAGCAAATGATGAGGTCAGCAGGCTGCTGCCTACAGCAGAAGGAAGAGCCCTGCCCTGCTGGCTCTGCCTGCATGTGAGACCTAGGAAAGCCTGAGCAGCTGCTGTTGGCCATGGGAGGCCTTGGGAGTACATGAGCAGGGTTGGGGCTGGTCAGGCTCAGCAGGAGCAGCAGGCACTGCTCCCAGATCTCCCACCCAAACTCTTCTCCACCCAAACATCCTTCTCTCCCTTCCCCTCCTTCCCACTGGTGGGAGCAGCCTTACCCTGGCCCAGCCTCGATGCTTTGTTCAGTGTCGCTTCAGCCCAAAAATCCAGCTCACAAAAGAGCTGAGGAGGGTAGAGGGACATCCCTGCAGTCCTGATCTCAATGGGACCCATTGCTGAAAAAGAGCAGGAGCTCAGGAGGATAGAGGGACATCCCTGTGGTCCTGCTGTCGGTGGGACGGCCTCACATGGGGCTGGCCGCTCATCAAGGTGCTTGAGTTGGATTTTAACAGCCAGATTTCTCTCTCTGCCCAGTGAACACCTCTCCTTACAAATAAAGGCTTGTTGCACACCCCTCCTTGAGGTAGCTGCCAGCACCCTTCCAGTGACAGCGGGCGAAATGAGCCGTCGTCGGGCAAGGAAGGGAGCAGCGACCACGTCATGGCACCGGTGTCAGGCAGGACCACAGGGCTGCCACAAATCAGCGAACCAGCCTCAGCCTCCCCCGCACACCGCGAGGGAGCTCACCACGGCTGCACCGGCCCCACCTGAAGAACCCCGCGCCCCCTTCCCCGCGCTTCGCGGGGCTGCCCTCTGCCCCAGCAACCCGGGTCCCCTGCAGCTGGGGGGCTCCTCCCCAGCGGCCCGGCCCTCCCCTCCCATCAGCCTTCCAGGGGGAAAAACTGGTTCGGGGGCTGTCGCCGGACAGCCCGGGCAGCNGGAGGGCGGAAACGGGGTGGGGGGATTTGCGTCAGTGAGGGAGCTGAGAGCGGGCGGGACGGACGGAGGGACAGACGGACGGACGGACGGAGGGAGCCCGCGGAGAGGCACCGGCCCGCTGCGCTCGCCCACCGCCGCCGCTGCTGCTGCCCGTCGCCCCATGGAGCTGTGCCCGGGGCCCGCGCCGGCCGCGGGATGGGCGCTGTCGCTCCTCCTCGCCCTGGGCGCCGCCGGGCTCAGCCTCGGCACCCCGCACCTGCCGTACTCCCGGCCGGGCTCCCGCAGCAAGTGAGTACCGCCCGCCCCGGGGCAGCTGCGGAGCTCGCCGTGCCTGACCGGCATTGTCCTTCTCCCCCAGGAACTGGTGCGCCTACATAGTGAACAAGAACGTGAGCTGCTCGGTGCTGGACGGGACGGAGAGCTACGTCCAGGCCCAGTACAAGTGCGCCTGGAACCAGTTCCCCTGCGAGCCCACCCTGGTGTAAGTAGCGCAGGGGACGACCTGGGCAGGGAGAGCGCTTGGCCACCCACTGCCGGCGGGGAAGCGGCCGCCGCCGCCGCCGCGCTCGGGTGGTTCCCGGCGCGCCGAGAAGCGCAGGGCCGGGGCAGCGGGGCGCGGAGCACCCCTGGCTCCTCAGCGCGCCCCGGACAAAGCGCTCGCTCCCTGCGGACACCAGGCTGCCGGAGCTAATGAGAGCCAGATTGAGCTGCTGCTCCGTGCAGCCGAGAGGGAGCTGCGCTGGCGCACCTCGTCGGCTTGGAGCGGCGTGCAGGCGGGCGGAAAGCACGCGGGCTGCTTTCCATGGGACCGCACCTATGCGCAGCTGGGAGCGCACCTGGGCCAGAGCTGCCAGCCTGCAGCCGCGCTCAGAACCGGTTTTATGGCTGCTCCGTGTCGCTGGATCGGCGCGTAAAGGGAGAGAGCCAGGAACGTGAGCCAGCACCTTTACAGTCTGTGTATCCCTGTGTGTTATCCAGCAAGGGGAGCAGCCAGTGCGGGTTTTACAGCGGGTAATGTAAGGTTGCTTGTTTGATTTTGATCTTCGTGCGTGTGACCACGTGGTAATCTGTGGAGTGGCCACCTACGGTGTAGGTGTACCTGCTGCAGGTGTGCTGCAGCAGGTACAGCAGGCATCAGGGAACAGATGGATCTTGCTCACCTGCTGGCTAATCGCAGGCAAATCTCCTTTCCTCCCTTTTCCACTTGAAAAGCAGTAGTATTTACACATTTCTCTTTGAAAGCTCTAAGCGATACTCACTCTGTGGAACCATTTCAGCATCCCCAAGAAGTCACTGGAAAGATACACGTAGATTTTCGTAGGCTCATGCTTGGGGTGAGGTGGTGATGAAGAGTGTTTTACAATAAAGCTACAGTAGCTAGTTTTTATTTTGACATGGAACAGTGAGGATGAGAAAGATACTGCTAAATCCTGGGTGCTACTGAAATAGAACTTCAGACACTGATGGCGCTGCCACCCTGGGGCCCGTGACAATAGGTGTTAGGTGTTTGGCATTCAAATGTGCTGCTTTCTGTTTGTTTGGGTTGTTATTTTTGTTAAAAACCCAGCTTTTCTCTATATAAACACTAGAATTTGAGGGGAAAAAACAAAGACAGCAGACAGCTGAGTAACTCTGTCTTGTGTAACTTCCCTTGTTTCTCTTTGGAGTCCTGAACTGGCCATTTTGGACTTCTGACTGAGTTTATGGATGTGTAATGGGGTGTGCCCTCTATCCTGAGCAGTCTCTGTAGTGGAGCTACAGAGGCATGAGGAGGGGTTGAAACTGAGCTCTTTAAACACGTAAATCATCAAGCATTAAGATAAGGAATTTCAGAGGCGGTAAATTGGGACTTTCATGGGCTATCTGCTAGTAGATAGTGAAAAAAGTGCAAAGGCATTGCTTCTAGCTCAGGAAATTCCTGCAGTGAGAGTGTGAGGTTGTTGGGAGGAGTAACAAGGGGAAGCCCAGCTTGAGCAGGGGGCTGGGCTGCACGACCTCCAGAAGTCCAATCTCTTCCAGATTTCTCTGTGGTTCTCTGACATGGCATTGTCTGTCCTTGTGCTTCCAAACATCTGGAGTTGGCTGCTGTCAGAGAGAAAATATGGGGCTGAACAGACATGTGGTCTCACCAGCTGTGTCCAGTCTCATGGGGTTTTTTTGTTCTTTGAGAAGGGAATTAGATGCTTATCGTAAGGATTTGTTTCCTTTATTTGACTTTTTTTTGGTGAACATCACTGTTGTTTTCTTCATAACCATAATGGCAACTGCAAAACAATTCCTTGTTCTTAACATAAAATATTCCTTATCCTTACCATACAATATTTTTCTCCTGTCACAGCACCAGCTGATTAATACTCAGAGAAGGTGGAATATCAAAATCTTGACATTTTATTGTGTTCAAAACTGTTTATAGGTTATAATTTTATTTTTGTGTCTGTTGCGTATACACTGCCTCTTAGTGGCAGTGTAAGAAAGGTGCTAATCCAAAATGTCTGAAATACCTGCCTCAAATCCTGCAACCCCCTAACTTGATTCCTGTGAAAAATATTGTTCAATTCAGGAGTGGCAGTCTGAATAAGAAAATGTGTTTATATATGTTTGCTGCCTAATGATAACAAAATTAGGACAGGAAAGAGCTATAAAACAACAAAGAAATGGTTGTGAGGACTTTGTGGAAATTATTCTCTTTTTTCCTCCTTTATACACTTGAACAGAGAACTTAAAATGAACTAAATAGCAGATATTCATGGGAAAAAAGTACAGTCCCTGTGTAGTCTCCTCAGGATACCCATGGTTTATCTAAGAGCTCATTCAGCTGCAGACAGTGAGGACAGTGAGATCCAAACCAAACAAAGAGTTCCTTAACTGTATCATGGATGTGTGTGTTTTATTAGTACTTAAGTACTATTAGGTCTATTTTTTAATCAGTCAGTGGATTTACTGTTGGTTTATGTTAGTTTAAGACTAGATTTAAAGAGCCCTCCTAGTGTTTAGGTACAGCCTAGGTTATGCATAACAGTTACTTACATTGCTGTGTATAGGGGAGCATTTCACTGCCTTAAACTTGCAGTGTACTCCTGAATTCCATGTGTTCTTTACAGACAAGAGAGTGTGTGTTGCAAATATGGATTATACTCAGCCTTGATTTGCCTTTGAATTATCTTTTTTTAGAAATAAAAAGCTCTGGTGATTAAGCCTAAAATCATATGCATGCATGAACCCTTTTTATCTATGCTTTAGGCCCATTAAAACATAATTTGTCTGAAGACAAAAACCCCAAAGCCCCCTGTTGGAATGACTACACTTCCATGATTGTTAACTGTAAATTCACTTTGGCTGCAGGGTGTATTTCCTGAAAGGTTAAGTTGAAATTCAGGAAATTATTACACTTCATTGTTTAACTGTTTTATAGGTACTTGGGCTCGATAGTGCATTTCCTTGCTGAAAAGTTGGTGGATGCTTTGGCTGATTAAGGTGTCAGGGATGAATGTGTGTTCAACTGTGGCTGCTTAAGAGATAGGAAGAGAGAGAGTAGAAAGGAAGAGCAGAAATGCCTTTTGAAGTATGTTCCCTTTGAAGTGTGGGGGGCTCCTGATTTATTTTTCTTAAAACTGTGACTAGCAGAGGAAAGAGAAACTTTGTTATTAGTGGGTCATTGGGCTGAAAGGTACAAAAATATTAGTGTTTATACTCCCTAAAAAGAACTTGGATGTTTTGAAATTTTATATTGCTTCATAAATAACTGACCCCTCACGCTTCTTTTGTCGTGAATTCTCATTCCCAGCTTTCTTATTAATGGTTTGATAACTTAGTTAGCAATAACAGCAGTTTGTAACTAGCAGCATTATCTGTTTCTAGAAGAAAAAACATGTTGCCTTTCTGGTTAGATCCTACACAGTCTTTAGGGTTGTGGCTTGTTTGGGACATCCTCTGGTCACTATAGCCAGTTCAGGGTAGGATGTTGTTCTTTGTTTTGCCTCTTGTTCTGTAGAGTGTGTGGGTACACCTGGCTGTACCAGAAGTGCACCAGTTTATGGCCCAGCACTTTTGGGAAAAGCTGCTTTCACTAGTAAGGCTTTGATTTTGAAGTGTGAAGTGAACTGAAGTGGCTGAATGTTTTCTGGGTTTCTGTCTTTGCTACAGACCTGCAAACAGGACTTCCCCCTACGAGGTAGTAAATCAAATAGAAAAAAATGGAGCTTGTTAAGAACCTGTGGAGGTCATGCAATCTCCTCATAGCCCCCAGCTAGCAGCAGACCCAGCTTCAAAGTTAGATAAGGTTCAGGGACTTGAAGAAAGGAGTTTTTATCAGATCTCCTAATTCATGTACCAGCCCCCATTAAGTATGCTCATGTGAGTAAAGATATTTTTGTGCTCAAGTCAGATCATCTGTCTTTAGCTTGTGAGGAGTGAATTTCATGATTTAGTGTAAGCTTCTCATCTTAACACTAACGATACATATACCAAGCATTTTCACTTAGAAAATGATGAATGAATCAATAGCTAAATTAGCAAGCCTCTCCAAATCTCTCATTGAGCAATATTTTCCAACTTCTTGTCATTTTATACTTTCAAATGTTTGTAAATAAGCCCACTGCCAAACTAATCATGATTTTATTCGTGGACCAGAAGAAGATCCAAAGCACAAGATTGAAATAACTTTAAAGAATGTCACTATAAGTTTTCTGCATTTGTAAACATCAGAACAGATTACTACTTATGAGCAAAGCACTGCTTTTAATAAGCAGTATTCTGCATTTATTAACAACATATTACTGGGTAAAAGTGGAAATTTTATAACTGAAAACCCTCATATGAGACATCCAGTTTAAGTTGAATGGCTTCATCCCTCTGGCAATCCCGGAATGACCTGGGGTGGAGCACATCAGCCCCAGTCTAGGAACATACAGGAAATCCCCGTGTAGTTTTCAACCTTCTAGCAGTCCCAGTGTAGTTTTCTCTGAGACTGTTCTGTTGCTAGAAATTAAGCATGCAGATCAGTGTCAGAGTGCTCAGCACCAGGCAGGATCAAACCTCAGATCTACAAGTCAGCACAGATAGCGCCTGTGTTTGCCACTGGCCTCCAGCAATACATATCTCATAGGAAAAGCTTTCAGGATGCACAAAAACATGAAGGGAAAGAGAGATGTTTAATGTTTCCCCTCCAAGTATCTATAAAGGTCTTCAGGACTTTCTTTCCAACTTTGTGTATTTTGTATGAAGCAGAATTTCTTTGTACAGGCTCCAGCTAGCTGACTACATAGGGAGGTTAGCCTAGGGGCTTGTGCATTGAAAACAGTAAGGAAGCTTAAAAAACTTCAGTCTCCTGGAGTGCTTGTTTGAAAATCTTTGAGATCCTGCTGGGTGTGGTAAGTTTTCCTGGCTGTGTCCCCAAGCCTGAAATTTTGCATCTCCACGCACTGAATGCAGCAGAGTCTTTCTTCTCTGTGAATAGGACAGGGAGTTTTCATTTCACACATCATTTGAGTTTGTTGCAATAATGTAAAAAAAAATAAAAATCCCACACTGCTCGTCACTTCACATTAATGTAAATACTTAAGAGTTTCATGCTCTTCTGGTTTGAGAAATGTGTGGCCTGGAGGTCTGGGGCCTCTTCTGTTAAGCACCAAAGTGTTGCCAAAGCAATAAATTTTATTTTCAGGGAGCTGTTGACCCGTTTAGGTGTATTTTGTCATAAATCACCCAAATAACCAAGGAACATTCTGTACCATTAGGCTGTGGGCAGTGCTAGTTTTACACTTTGGGGATATGATGATTCCCATCTGACTTCATTTTTGCATTCACATCTCATCTTTCCTTTCCCTTCTGATTCCCTTTTAACTTGGTGTCTTGAAAAGTAACAGCTCTCAAAACAATGCTCCATTTAATTGTCAAAGCTGGGGTCCCACTTAATCCCACAGGTTAGCTCTTGGTTTCAGGAGAGTATTGGTTATTTGTTTCATCTGGGTATATGTTCAAATTATCTCGCAGCAACAGCTCTTTCTAGAGCGTTCTAGAGAACAGCTTATTTCGTGGGCAGAGAAACAGAAGAGCTGCTATTGGTGCTCAGTTTTTCAGGCAGCTTTATCAGTAGCAGTGCTCTGCATCCTCACTTCATCTCTCCACTTGTGTAAGGTGAGAAACTTGGTCCCTGCTGCTGGGAGAGGCAGGTGATGATGTTGTAAACGTGTAACATGTTAAAAACTTGTTCCTGTTCCATCACTGTTAAGAGTACATCACAATGCTGCTCTATAAAACTTTCCTCAAATCCTTCTCAAAGGACTGTATTTTCAGGGCTCTCCTATCCCGTTCTGTTTAAAAGGGATTTTAATAGCTTACTGTTGGTCTGTTACTATGAGTTTGACTGGCATTTCAGCATTGTAAATCCCAAGACTGAAGCTTTGAGCTTTGCCACAGGCTGTCTGTGGCTCTAAGTTACTTAAATGCATCCTATGTCTTGGTTTTGCTGCTCATAAGATGAGGATGCCTACCTAGTGGTAATTTATGAACATTAAGAGTATTAACAATTTAAACTTCCAGGCATTTCCTACTAGACTTTAGTGGTCAGCTCTTTGAAAATAAAATCCTTGGCAGCTGAGAGAGAGTTAGACAGATAGGTAGGTATTTGTGTGTGTGAAGATATATATATATCAAGAAGAAATAACTAGTATAAGACATGAGCTCGTATTTCAGAGTGTGCAGTCCCTTTGTTCTTTCTTCTCACAAAGAAACATTTCTCTCCCAAGAGAGAAAACTGTAGTTTGAATCTCATCTCTTTTTGATAGAAGAATTCCAGCGGAGTGGCATAAAATCTGCTGTGTAAGTAATAAACAATGGCACTTCTGGAGACTTTGAAATGAAACCGTGTGATGTTGCCTGAGAATAGTTGAATGTTTTTGTCTTCTGCCAGTTCCTGTAATCTTCTGTCCTTCTTACTAAACAAAACACGAACTCTGCAGTAAAATTCAGCCAGATTCTCTCAGATGCATTGAAATAGTGTTAAATGTTGAAGACAACAGGCTGTAGTGAGCTGGTTGGGGCACCAGGATTCTCTGCTTCTTCCCTGGCACCAGTAGATGAGATGACAATTTTATTTAGGGATAGACAAATGCAGCTTTTTCCTTCCTTGTATGAAGGAGTAATACAATCACTGCCAGGTCTCTGCCCACTTAGCAATTTCTTCCAGATGGAAGGCCATCTTCACCCATCATGCTTTCCAGGTAGCATGAAGACACCAAGTAAAAATAAGCAATGGAAAAAAGTACCGAGTCTCTAAATGCTCATTCCAATTTTATGAAACATTGAGTAAAATTACAGGGCTTTCATAGTCAGATACTAAAGCACTCTTTGCAGTGACCTGGATGGGTGACATTTTGGGTGTGTACACAGCAGGCAGTTGTATTCCTGTGGGTGCAGAGTGCTTTGACTCATTCCCTTGCTTTCCTGCAGTTTCTGTCCCTGTTAATCCTCTCAGCCAGTGGCAGCTTTTTGTTCAGGATTAGCTCAGAACAGAGCTGCTGCAAATGTTGGCCATGCTATACATGAGTGCAAACTTAATTAAGAACTCCCTTGTGTGGCTGTACAAGCCTGGAGGAGCTGAGTTTTCTTGGTCATATGCTCTAGTGATGCTTGTCATAACTTTATATTTTCCACAGGAGTGCCTCAAAAGTTTGTTTCTCCCAACACAAAAAAAATGGAAACACTCTCTTCTTGCTTTTCATAACATATATTTTGTTTTGATTATTATGTTATCCAAAGGCCTTTCAGGAACTTCAGTCTAGATGGCTGTGACTGGGCCAGGCACTGGACTAGTGTCTAAAGTCAGTGGCATCTTTCTCAAGAAAATGTAATTGCCCAGAAGCCAGTGCCTGCAAAGACATTTACTGACCTACTTTATATAAGTTTTGGAAAGAAAAAGTGCCAGGTAAAGGAAGAATAACAGTGTAAAGATGAGACTTGCTTAAGTCCATTTGTAAGAAGCAGTTTAGTGTCTGTAATGCCAGATAGAGATGGATAATTATTTTGGGGTGTAATAGGATTCTTTTTAAATAGGCTTTTGCTGGATTGTTTAATTGGGGTTTATTATGGCCTTGATGGCTTGCTTTCACTGAAGACTGAGACTTCTGTAAGTTCATCTACACCTGTCAAAACATCTTTTTGCTGCTTGCTATAAATGCCTTAGGATAAATTCTTACTAAAGACACATTTTTCTCAAATTAAGCTCATCTGTGGGCTGGAACACAAGCCAGCTGCCAGTGCTGCTGTGTAGTAGCAAGGTGATAAAAGAACAAAAAACAAAGGTGGGATTTGATTCACCCTGACCTAAATTGTCTGCCCTGTGTGCAGAGGGATGAATTGGAGCCTCAAATGTGCAGTGATGGTGACTCAGATGCAAGTCAGTGGTGCCCAGCACACTCTGTAGGTAATAGGATGTAAATTATTTCAGAGTGAGATGCAGCCCTGTTTTGACTCTGCTGGCTGTGTGGACTATTTCTGAATATTTCTGTTCTGGAAATACAGACAACTAAAGCCTGTCCTTATCTACACAGGAGGCACTGTGTGCTGAAACTCACTGTGACAGAGAACTGTTAAAATCTCCAAAGATTTCAGTGAAACTAGGATTTCTGCCACCATTTGTAGGGCTTACAATTAGGCCTGCACACTTGGGGAG
Source organism: Chaetops frenatus (assembly GCA_013400775.1). Taxonomy (NCBI): domain Eukaryota; kingdom Metazoa; phylum Chordata; class Aves; order Passeriformes; family Picathartidae; genus Chaetops; species Chaetops frenatus. The sequence continues at coordinate 56,877 of VZTR01002042.1, forward strand.
CAGAAAACTTAGGACCAACCAGTTCCAGTTTTGTGTCTGTGTAGTATAAACAGCCAATAAGGTATATTTTCAGCCTACAAAATAAAAAATGTTTGGTCAAAATAAGATTGCATTTGATTACATCTTCTAGATAGTGTTTTTGGGTGGTGTCTGTATGCCACTTCAGTGCTCCCATTGCAATATATTGGAGATTTGGATGACTGGAACTAAATAACTATAACTGCATAAATATAACTACCAGACTATGCAATCTACAAAGAATGTGTCTACATGCAATAAAAGTGTTAAAGAATGTAAGTTTGGTATCTTCTATTTTATAAACCCAGAAATTTGCAGGCTGCTGAAGTAATGGGACTTGTTCCAATCACTGCAGAGTTTTGGACCAACCTTGAAGCTTTGTGCTCAGAGTAAACATTTTATGCGCTGCTTATGTAGAAACATGCTGATTCTGTGGTCCCTTCCTCACAGTGAGGATGTGGTGGCACTTATCTCATTGCATTTCCCAAAAGGTTGAATGTTAATATCTAGTTACAGAGCTGAGCCATATGTTTTCCCACCAATTTCATCCAAATGTTTCTGATTTGTTTTATCGCTATTAGGTGACATTCCAAATATCAGTGTTAACTGTTTCCTTCTGTGCTTTATCACCATGAGAATGTTGCAACTTATTGCCCAGTCAAAATGTCCAGCATTTGCAGCAAACATGAATTTTTAATTAAGCATTTTCCTATGGAAGTACTTCTCTCTCAAGGAGGAATATTTGAGTGCTATTGTCACCCTGTACAACTTCATTTCAGCATTGAAACACTTAAGATATTAAAAGTGGAGGTTTGTATTAGTGTTCTGGGTGTGTTTTCTCATTTCATCAGCATGTTGAGTTCATGGTGAAGGTAGCAGGCGGGGGTAGTTACAAGACTGTTGTGGAAAAACTAAAAAACAGCTGTTCTTATGTTCTGTGTTGCAATGAAAGATTAGAGATATTAACCTTCATTCATGTTTTATAATAGAATGATTTAAGTATTTAGCTCAAATCATGAAGAGATTATGACTGTCATCTTGAAGTCCACAGGAGAATGGAGTGACTAGGCACAGTAAATGCTGGTATGTTATATGCAACTGCTAATCACATAAGAAATTACTATTTTTTAAAATAGTTTTGAAGTATACTTGTAAAAATAATTGTGTTCATTAATACTATTTGAGTAGCAGAAATCCAAGTCAACCAGAGGAAGATTTGATGTTTTACTATTTTTTAATTGCATTGCAGCATACACAGGTATAAAAGCAGAGCCTCAATTTTTTAAGAGACTTAGGAAACTTTTGTAGACCCTTTTGACAAAATTGCCTCACTAGATAACTCTGTAAAGATTCACACCTGTCAGATAAAAAGTATGAAATTTGATGTTACATTCCAACCATGTGCCTTTATGCAGCTTCATAGAGAAGCAACGTTTTGTGTCTCCGGGCAGCCTGAGTGCATTTTGTGTGTTTTGTATGTTTGTGATAGCTTATTTTTTCTTTGCTGTGACTATGAGTGAGTAATTGGATTCAGAATACTGCAGATTTAAATAAAGGCGTGCCTAATTTGTATATTTTGGTAATTCCCAGTCCTATGTCTTTCACATACATGGAATCACAAATTGTTCTCAGGATGCAGTCCCTAGCAGAAATTTACGTTTTGTTTTGTTAGAACTGTAACCAACAACATCATTGTGTTCAGTGCTGTTACACTGCTATATCCTAGCAAAATCCTGGAAGTCTCCAGCTCCTCCCCTGAAATTCACTGAGTGAGCAAATTTCTGACTTTTAAAAGCATCCTGTATGATTGAGAGTCTCCCTGGGGCAGGATGCAGGTTGGTGACTGTCACTTGTCAGTGCAGCTGGGCAGTGCTGTCACAGTGACACTGTTCCTTGCACGGGCAACTTGCACAGCAGTTGTGCATGAAGAATGGCATTGGTGGAGCAGCTGTAGCAGTAAAGCTGGGATTTTAAAGGCATTTTTATGTGACTAGATTCAAATTAGAGATGTGCTAGTGTAAGTTCCTCTTTCCCAGCCTTACATGATTAGCCTTCCTGGACAAAATGGGAGTAGCTGTGTGTTTCATTCAGCTCGACTGGCAGGATAGAGAAGTAGTTCTTGGTAAGTAAATCCCAGCTGAATTTTTGGGCCGTCCATGAGTATAGCTGTCTTGTTACCATAGTTCAGAGCATGAATATGAAAGCTGTTCTAGATCCAGAAATTTTCTGATTTGAGCTTATTTTGGCTCTAAGAGAATTGTTATTTAGGATTCAGGTTAATCTGTACTTGATGTACCATATTGGAAAACAAAACAGTTCCAATTTGTGTTGTTTCAAACTTCAAAGTGTTTTTAAGAAGTGGACTTGTCATGGGTTTGTTCAAAACCAGGCAGAAACACCATTTAATGTAGTGATTTCACATTCACCTGCTCGCCTGCTCACACCAGGCGAGAGTGCAGTGTAGTGGTTTTATGAGAATAAGGATTAAGAGAAATGCAAAACAGGCCTAAACTTTAAAGATAAAAATAGTTTATTAACAAAAAAAACAACAAAATCAAAATCAACCCCCAGGTGGTTTCTTCTTCCTCCCCCAGCCCCCCACCCAAGATGGTTCCTTTCTCCCACCTCATTTATCTTCCTTTACCACCATCCTTCTCACCAACAACACAGAGAAACAAACTTAGAAAACCCCTGGTCAATTTACCACTCTTGAAATAGGCTTTCATCAGTCCAATTGGAAGAAGAGTCTCTCTTGTCTCACCATGGAGATTTTTCCCACAAGAAGCACCAGTCTCTCGTGGAGTTCATGTCACCGTGAACTCCCGCCCAGAAAGGATATTAGT
>VZTR01002042.1:67471-95169 GCA_013400775.1 Chaetops frenatus
AAAAAAAAAAAAAAAGAGAAGTCTTACATGTTTTTATGTTTACTTTGAACTAGAATAAAGAGTGGGAAAAGAAGTGTTTCTGTATAGTGATTTAAAAATGAGTTTTAAGTAATAATTGTCTGTATTATTCCAGTTAATTTGATTTGATTTTTTTGTTTTATTTTATTATTCTCAGGGAAAATTGAAAAGCAAATAGAGAAAACTCTTAAGTCTAATGAATTCAGATTTATGATAAGAAAGATTTCCTGTAAGTTTTGTTCTTAGCATGAGTTAATGATTATAATTCAGCACCAATTCTTTGATCTAGAATTTTCACAAAAGAGCTCTGGCATATCTTGGCACAGGAATATAAGACTTCTGCTTCATAGCTCTCCCAGAAGCTTGGATTCCCACAAGGTCATTGGCAGTACTTGGCACATTCCAGCTGGCAGTGTTTTAACACCTCAGCCAGTTCTGTTAGTATCACAACGTGTTGGTGCAAATCTACCTCCACAGGTGGTTTAAAGTTTGCATTAGAGCAGCTGAGAAGCCAGGACACATTCCCTTTGGCTCAGAATGCTGGGAAGGTGTAACCTCAGCATCTTGGTGAGCCTTGCCATGAAGGTTGAGAGACCTTACCAAGTGCCACTCAAGTTTCCTCTGCAGTTCTTGCTCCAAATTTCAGCAATGAGTTGTTTTTCTGAGAGTTAAAGTTTACAGGAGGAAGCTGAGTTCCTGTTTTCCTGTTTCTGTTAGCATGACGCAAAATCATAGGAATTGGAGACTGTTTTGAAACTGCACTCCTCAGTTGGTTGGTGCTTCTGGTTTTAATTCTGTGCACGTATGAGATAAATAAGAGGCAAATTCCTGTGACTGGCCTAAAATTAGAAGAGGTGCTGAGGGAAGGGTTTGTGCGCTGTTGCAGCTGATGGTTGCTGGGAGAGATTAGATGTGAGACTCCTCAGTGTTCTTTCTTGAATGGACAAGTTGTGCCTCATGAAGGGTCTGAAATTAAATTCTGTAGGGAAGAATATCCTTCTCACCCCAAGGCAAAGACTTAAAAACTTGTGATAGATGTGTTCCTTTTGTTTAATTGTTTAAAACCAAATGTATAGCAGTACCTGACACAAAAATCCTTCTGAGGTGAGAAGCTTTTGTGTAAAAAAAAAAGAAAAAAGTTTCTCTTCCTTTAAAGGAGGAAGTGGAATGAAGAGGGACTGTAAATTTCAGATTTCAGATAATTCTTTTACTGTAATTTTGACTTAAACTCAACAGGGTTAGGACCTTTATCCCTCAATCTTGCAAAAGCAGACCCAGTCTCCACTACAAAGGAACATGATGTATCTGTGTGATCCTGTTTCTCATCCATCTTGCCCAAAATTAACTAGCACTAGGGACCAGCAGTGGAGAAAGGTCCAAGATACACACCAGTGTCTTTCTTCTGCTATTTGAAGCAGGTGTTCAAGCAACCTCATGGGTTGCATTTATCAGCCCCTGTTACAATGTATTAAAGCATTAAAAAGCCTCAGCACACCTGAGTTTCCATAAAAGAATACCTTTTCAGGGCAGACCCCTCCATCCACTGCTGGGTGTTAAAAGCCTGTGGAAGGATGCTGGTGGTGGGTCTGGGGTAGAAGAACTCTGAGCATCCCTTGCTGCTCTGGGGTGCCTCTGACCTCTGAAGGATTCTTGAAGCACACACTGCAGTTCCCAAATGTTTCCAATTACAAGAACACTGTCTGGCACAGCAGCCTAAGTAAGTTTTGATGGCTGGAGTTGCAGAAAGATTTTGGCAGAAGAGCCTTTTTTGGAAGTGGTTTTAGGAACCCTGTTACGTGAGTTGGGTATGGCTTTAACTATTTTTACATCTGTGATCTGCAGCATTGTCTCCCATACCAACGTTATTTGACAGGAAGACCTGGACTTGGATCAGTGGAGAGTTTCTTATGCACAATTTGCCAGCATATCGTAGCATTCAAATGATGTCATTTGACTTCAGAGGGACCGAAAGAGAAACAAGTTGATACTAATAAAGTTGTTGAGGGCAGTAAGGCAAGGATGTGTTGCAAGAAATAAAACACAAAACTTTACCAAGCAGTGTAAGCCCAGCAAAGTCAAATTACCCTCATCTTAAAAATATGGCTGTATTTTCTTCCATATTTTTTATTAAGGGGTTTCAAATGCCTCAATCCAAACTAACAAGCCAACTTAGGGAATGACTGTGCATCAGATATGAACACAGACACCAGAAATGTATTTAATTTGTGTAATTCCTGTCAAAGGCAGTGAAATGTACTGCAGCACACAAGGCAGGGGTGGCAGCAGGCGGTGGTCTGCTCTGAGCACTTAGGGAACCATGCACAATGTGCTCTCCAAGGTAAAATGATCCAACAGCTTTCCATCCACATTAAAAGTTGCCTTCCCCCAGCATCATGTCTTGTAGTCCAAATTGTTCTTGTTTGCACTCTTTTTCTCTCTGCAGGTATGTTTGCTCTTTACATGGCACAAAACTGAAAGCCAGGTTAAGTTGGTGGTCTCTCTTACTGCCTATTCATATACATATATATTTATATATCCAAGAAGTTTTCCAGGAATCAGAAGTGTGGTCTTGCAGCCAGATACCGTGCTGGGAGTGCAGTTTGCTTTGGTGATGGTTATCTGACCTGACATGCAGTTCCTGAGGTAGCTGTCTGTGTAGCAGGGTTTTGAAACCAACAGCAAAATGTTGTCTGATGAAGTTGTGGCCTAAAACCAAATGTGTGCTCTGCATTACAGCATGGATAAAATGCAACATGAAATTTTTAATGTTGTAGTGTGAATAGTCATAGAGTCAATTTCTCTGGGCTCTCTGTGAACTTGTGCGCAATGCTGATCTCTAATGGAATTGTAAAACTCCCTTGGTGTCTATAACAAAATTCAAGTGAGGTCTTTTTGCCTCCTTGTGAGAGCAGTCACTGATTCCTTTACTTGGTAGTTAGTTTTATGCACTTTGTTTCTGTGTGTTTTGGGGGCTGAGAAGATGCTGGTATATGATGTGGTGACCACATTGCCACTCAAAACAGTGATGACAAGCAGAGCAGCAAGGATGCTGCTGCTGAGAAGAGTGTTACTGTTCCAAGCTGGGTAATGATCTCAGCTCTATTCTTTGCCTTCCCAGATAGATGGGAAGATTGTGTTCATGGCCTGCTCAGCAAAGTTAAAGCAGATCTCTACTCAAACGTGTCTGAGTGCTTCCACTTGAAGTTGAGCTTTAAGCAAGTGAATCTGCATTTAGTGTTATGGAAATGGGACAGTTCTGAATATTGCAGTATTGTTGTTGCATGCAAGGAAGCAGTTTGCTCAGGATATGGGATTTCAGCAGTTGATTGTTATTTAAAGGTCTAGAAAAACAAGTAGAGAAATGTATTAATTTTCCCAGTGTCATCCCAAATAATTGTCTTAATAAAGCTTAGCAAAATTGACTAAGAAATGGCAAGTACGTGCATCCCAAGGTAAAGTGCTTTGTCAGTTTGTTTTATCAATAAGGTTAATCTGAAGATTTTATTTGAAGGTCTAAATCAATGCTTCTGTGGACAGAAGTTGTCTTACAAAGTCAGTAATTCCGTTAAAAAAATCACCTTGATACTTTCAGGTTTTTTTGAAAATTTTTATAAGATTTTTTTTTTTAATTTAAGGTTTCTATGAAAATAGTTTTAATCTGCATAAAGCGAACATTTCACTCATTAGGCCTCTGCTCTTTAGGACAGAGTTGCTGAGTGAGCTTCAGCCCAGCTTTGTGGTGCGTTGCTTGTATGAGTTTCAAAATTCTTCTGACAGTTAAAAGTCAGCCAGCAAAGCTCAGGGAGGTTTCTTTTCTAGCAGCCATATCTAGTAAATGAATGCAGGTGGTGTGAGACTATGACTTCAGACAACCTCCCAATGCTCTGCAAGGCTTATGTGGGCTTTTAAGGCTTTTATGGGACTGGAAACAAGAAATGAGATTCACAGGGGTAAAGTGCAGGTGTGGAGTAGTCACAAAACAGCAAGTGCGTTGCCAGTGACACCATCTGGACCCCAGCCACGTGTTGGGGACCATACCTGCACAACTTTGTTGTAAGCTCTTCCCCAAAGGTGCAGGGTAAGGCTCTCCTGGGGTCCCCAGACACACAGCAGAGCCAGGGGAAGCCTCACACCACATCTGCTTCTCAACACAGCCAGCTGGCTTAGCCCTAGCCACTGGTGAGTTTGCCTGGGCTGATTTTGGACTGTTCTGAATTGAAGTGCTTCCTTGTGACCACCACTAAGACAGGTGGTCTCCACTGGGCACCTTGGCAAGCATCTCTGGTGGGTGATGAGTTTTATCAGATAAATTTGCAATGGGATGTTTGCCCATTTCCACAGAATCCCTGCACATCCATCCCTGCACCTAAGGACATGTTTTGGTCTCAAAATGCAACCCAAGTAACCTATGCTGAAGTTTAATTTAGCATGAAATTCTATTCATTTTGTGTAAAAGCTGTCATTGAATCTGCTAAAATCTACACATTTGTAAATTTCTGTTCCTAGTGTTAATGTAATTCAGCTTTACTCTTGGGAGAACATTGCATCCTTAAGTGTCATCTAGGACCTCATTTTTATGAATAAACTAGAATTCCTATAAAGGGCTTAGAACTTCACCAGGTACACAAATGTAACCATGTCAGCACTGTTCAACCCTGATGTCATATGGGTTGGCTGCCCAAGTGGAAAAGTTTTTTAATGATATTTCTTCTATTTAAACAATAAAGAATTTTCTGGTAGATTATATCCTTGAGTTCTGCCTTAATTGTCAGAAAATATTAGTAATGGAAGTATTTGGACATTTAAGTTCATTGCTTTTTAAAGTAAGGGAAGAAACCTCTTAAGTCATGTTCATTTACTGATGTGTTTTGCTGTGGATAATTTTCTTTATGACCATGCTAAAGGGCCAGCTGTGTGCTAGTGTATGAGTACAGAGTCAAAAGCAAACGTGGTGGGTGTGAGGGGTTGAGGAGAACTGAAGTGGAAGGAGAGAGAGGGAGAGAGCACACTCTGATCTGGAATGAAGGTACTGGTGGGAATAAGTGTGATACTCAGCCTGCTTGGTGCAGAAAGGCCAAGTTGGTGTAGCAATTGAATGAATGTTCATGGGTTATTTGACTGCTGATGGTCCTGTCTCCATGCTGTCTTCATTCCTTTCCCTGTGTCACGCAGGCTGGTAAAGAGTGGAGTCTGTAGCGCTTCAGGAGTGGAACGGCGTTTTGGGTCTGAAGGAACAGGTGGCCTCCAACTGAGTCCTGTTTCATTTTGAAGTATTTATTACGCAAAACAATGCAATCTTATGTCCTATTTTAGGCAAATAATTTTGTGGTTTTCTTCTCCTTTCATCATGTCGAAGGGCGACCAGAGGCACCACAGCAGCCATTGCCACCCAGGCCGCCGGTGCAGCCCCAGCCTGGCATATCCCTGCTGCCATCAAGGCCCAGGATGCAGCCCCCACGACAGAGGATCCCCCTCCTGCCACCACAGCTGAGACCCCCTCCGCGCCCAGCTCTGCCAGGGTCAGCAGTTGTGCCGCTTCTGCCTGGAACAACCGGCATCATCTTGGAGACGGGGGAGGCAGGGCCTCCTGGCACGGCTTTGATGTCTGGGAGAGGGCGTCTGGGAAGTGTGGATGGTCAGGCTGGCCAAAGTACCATGCCCATTGCTGAAGGGTATGCTGGAGCACCAGGTGAGAGAGACAAACTGGTAGTGAATCAATCCTGACCAAGTGCAATGGCCGTGTCAGGTCCTGCTGGAGAGGTGATGCTGAGATCTGCTGTGCTCTACCAGCCCCCTTTTGGCCTTTCGTGGGCACCCACTGTGGCTGTTGGGAATTGATTTACAGCAGAGATGATTTGTGAATGGGCCTCTGCAGCCTCCAGCTGGCTGCACAAGCAGGGGAAACACAGTCAGTGCCAGTTTTGTTGCCTTTCCAAGGCTGCACAAAGCATGAGGTCAACAGAGATGATGTAAAATCCCTGGTAACTACAGCAGTCTCTGCCACTAGGGAAACTTAATTTTTTTTTCTTTCTATGATGCTTGCAGAGGGCTTAAGTACATTGGAGTAATAACTTCGTTCTCTTTGCCACGACCACCCCATTTTAACAATAACTGAGCATTTCATAGGAGACACCATTTAGTAGCTATTTTGGTAGGTTGCTGTTCAGTAACCAGGGATGCTTTTTAGAGGACTGCCGTGATATTTGGTCATAATGTACTCTGCTATGTACTGAGTCATACTACTTTTCCTTTGTAGGATATCCAAAGTCATCTCCTTCTACCACAGATTCACAAGGTAAGGCAGTTGTTTCCTAGAAATTTTTCACATGAGTACTTAACATTTATTACAGTCCCTGGAAGATGTTAGCTGAGAGAAAAAAATTTATTGATTTTTAGTATTTAAGTTTAACATTGAGGAAAATCTGATGGATTTTTGCTATACCTAAACATTAAAATACAATCTGTATCTTTTGAAAATATGGAGGTGGGGAGAAGAGTTAGGTTTTGAAAAATCATTTTGAGTTTTTACTACTTACTTCACTGTGTGTTTTTTAAATACAGAGGGTTTGTATTTTCCAATGTCAGTATAGACCTTTCTATTTGTCTTCTAAATGAGAAAATAAACAGATATTTATGATTATTTTGTTATTTCATCAATAAAATATGAATAAGGCCATGACTAAGATCTTGAAGAACTGCTGGTTTCTTAGCCTAGTGCATGAGGTTGTTCTTCTCTTAGAAGAGTTTCTGGCTTTGTTATAATCATCAAGGCTCGTGTTCCTGGCTTCAAGGAAAGCAGAAGTGCTGCCACTGACAGCCACTAATTAAAGAGATTCAAAATGCAGTTTTCATGGTTTGCTGGGGCTTTAAATTTTTTTATATATATAATTGTTAATATCACAATTTATTTATTAATTTGTATGATGAGCAGGTATAAAGCTTATGTGGGACATGCTAGTTGGCCTAGATAAATATGTTGATGGGGTGCTGCCAGCCCTGCAGCCTTATACTCAAGATATTATCACACCCTGGGGAATGGTATCCTCAATCAAAGGAAGTATTTCCCCATCCTCTTCAAAAAAGTTATTTAATCTAAATTTTTTTGAGGAAATATGGGCAATAGATGGAAGTAAAACATTAGGGCTTTATGGAATCCAAAAACCTAATGCCCCAGGACTTAGTTTGATGGCCATAGCAAAATCACAAATACACTTCATGAAGAATGGGGACTGACAAAAAAGAGAATTGTAAAGAGTTCATGCTTTCATTCTGATATTTATACCTGCTAATTAAAATTCCATCATAGCCTTAAAGCAATCTTTTTGCATTTGAGGATTGTGGTAGTAAGAACAGGCAGCAATAGATGAGGTTTCTGGAAGAGGATAAGAAGTAAAGAAACATTCATTTATCTTGATGCCAGCAAAGCCAATATAGATGTCTAGATTTCTGTAATAAATGGATTTCCTGGGGGTTTTCTTCCCATAGCAATTTATAGATAGCAGTATTTTAATAAGTTTATGCTAAAGCTGTGTGAAACAGTAGGTGGCTGTTAGAAGTGTTGAAAAGGCAGGGTAAGGCAGGAGTGTGCCCATCTGCTGCTTGGTGGAACATGTTGGTGGAACAGTTGCCACCCTGGGATCCAGAGGGAGGTTAGCTTGGCCAAGGAGTTAATTTTCCTGATCCATGCCACTGAATACCTATATAAATACAAAATATACCTGCTGATCTGCCTTTGAAGTTCCCGCAGCGTGCCTTGCAAACCTCAATGGCAGATAGTCAGAAAACAGAGAGATAAGGATGGTAGGAAAGGCTGTTAAGACTTCTGTGTAATTGGAGCATTTACATCCACTGTCCCTAATCTGGACTGGCTGGATTGCTGTGCTGAGGACAATTGGATGAGGTTCAACATGACCACGTACTAGGTCCTGCACTTTGGCCACAATAACCTGCTGGAGTGCTACAGGCAGGGGCTGAGTGGCTGGAAAGCTGCCCAGAAGAAAAGGACCTTGGGGTGCAGTGGCTGAACATGAGGCAGTGCGTGCCATGGGGGACAAGAAGGCCAGTGGCATCCTGGTCTCTGTCACAATTAGTGTGGCCAGCAGGAGTAGGGGAGTGATTCTTCCCCTGTATTTGGCACTGGTGAGGCTGCACCTCAAATCCTGTGTCCAGTTCTGGGCCCCTCAATTCAGGAAGGACATTGAGGTGCTGGAATGTGTCCAGAGAAGGGTGACAGAGCTGGTGAAGGGTCTGGAGCACAAGTCCCATGAGGAGCCACTGAGGGGGCTGGGGTTGTTTAGCCTGGAGAAAAGGAGGCTCAGGGGTGACCTTATCGCTCTCTACAACTCCCTGAAAGGAGGATGTAGCCAGGCAGGGGTCGGCCTCTTCTCCCAGGCAACAAGACAGGACAGAGGACACAGCCTAAAGCTGTGCCAGGGGAGGTTTAGGCTGGATATGAGGAAGGATTTTGCACAGAAAGGTTTATTAGACCTTGGAGTGGACTGGCAATGGGAGGTGGTGAAGTCACAGTCACACAGGAGGTGTTTAAGGAATGAGTGGATTTGGCACTCAGTGCCATGGTCTAGTTTACATTGTGGTGTTCAGTCATAGGTTTGACTCGATGGCCTCAGAGGTCTTTTCCTGTCTAACTGAGTCTGTGATTCTGTGATTCTAATTGTCAGTGTCTGATGAAGAGAGCATTCTGGGACAGAATTCAGCAGTTAACAGTGTTGTGAAAATTAACAGCTGGGGAAGGGAAGATTTTTGGCTTATTGGAGGAGGAACTTCTTGTATAAATAAGGCATCAAGGAATCCTTACTGTCCAGTTAGTTCAGGACAACCATTTATGGTGTCTTTGGCTGTCTTCACACAGATTACATTTTGTGGTAATCAAATTCAAATTTGAAAGATGACCATACTTGCTTGTACTATAGTTTCTAATAGAAGAAGCTTGTACTATTACAATGGCCTTCTGAGTACTCTCTTTCATTTCTGTTTCTGAATCGCTTCTGTTACATAAAAGCACTGCTCAGGAAGAAGTCAAGGGCTCCAATTCTGTCTCCTGGGACTAAAGTAGCCCACTTTCATGCTTTTCTTGAATGCTGGGGCATGATTTGCATATTTTCAGTACCAGAGCATTTCTTCATTTTTTTTCAGATTCCTTAGCTATCTTCATGCATCCCACAATATAAGGTGGTAGGTAAAGATCTTCAAGGACTTACAAGTATTAATGAGTGAGTACAAGGTACATTATTACACAGTAGCTCGTACAGGCAAGGAGTTTACAACAAAGGTGAATTAAGTGTCAGGACCTGAGTGCACCCACTAATCTTTTTTAATATAGGAAGAGTAGGATATCTGTATAAGGAGCAATAGATAAGTGCTGGGGCAAATCTCGTGCTGCAGTGTGAAAGGATGGAGTTGTAAGAGCAGACAGAGATGTTACTGAGAGACTCAGGAGGAAAGTATGTGTGTTTTCATGACACACCGAGTTGTCATCCACATCAGAATCATTGTGACTTAGCAGAGCAGCTTCATTGAGCACTGGCTTATGTAAATCAGCTCATGTGGTGCTATGCTGCATGGCCAACCCATAGGCAGGAGGAGTGCTTCTGAAAATGAGATGTTAAGGTCAGACTGAAGAGTTTTTAAAAAAAAAAAAAGGCAGGGAGGTGATAAATGGCTTGTATTTCTGTCCCATTTACTCTAACTGAAAATAGACACTTTGCCCTCATTTAGATTTAGGAGTATTGACCATTTGTCAGAGGAAATCTGACAAATCCTCCTTACTCCTGCTATATCCAAGGGAATCCTAAGTGCCTACTAACAAATTAATTACATACTTACAGTCTCTCTTCTGTATCAGTTCTTGTAGAATCTTCGTTCCAGTTGCTGAGCAATTGTCAGCAGCACCATCACACTGTTATTTTTTTTCCTTTCATCTTGATAGCAAATGCCTATGCTAAGTGCTGTTTTGTTTTGCTTAATGATTTTTTTTCTTTTCTTTCCTTCTGGCCCTTGGGCTCTGTGAGGGGCATGAACTGTGCTTGGAAGTCAAAAGAGAGGTGGAGAACCAGAAACACAACTAGCAGATGGGTGGAAGTAGATGTAACCTAACAAGGGCCACCCATGCATCTTCTGTGGTTTTTTGACTCCCCAGAATGCACTTACAGTAGCTTAGATTGCCAAGAACAGACATACCTGTTCCTGTGTACCTGTATGTATAATATCTCAAGTGAAACCTTCTTGAATGCATCTGAAGCCAAAAGAGCTTTTTCCTCCCTGAAAAGGGGGGCATAACTGTGGTTGAATCTTTTGTGAAACTTTCTTGCCTGCCTAGCAGTTTCTTCATCAGAGCTGTGCCTGTGGTCTAAAGCTTTTAAATGCTTTAAATTCTTTTCCTGATATTTATACTTTCACAATATTGACTGCTTAGATGAAAGTGTGTCCAAGCCTGGACCTTCCTTTGGTCAAAGCTGCACATTGATCTTTGCATGAAGAAAAGTGTTTGCAAGAGGGGACATGTAAGAGAATGTGGTGCAGCCCTCTGTAAAGTTCTGCAAAAGCACTGCTGAGCTGCTGGTATGAATTCTGAAAACTTCAAACAGGCACAACTCTAGCTAGAAGGTGGGAAGAAGGGAAAAAGAGCACAGACACGCTGCATCTCTACTGTGCCTCCTTATATCACCCCCTGAACTGATCTACAGGATATTTAGACAGGTTTAAGATTTCTCCTTTGAATAGGTACATATGGTGTGCTAGACTAGGCTGCAGATCTGAAGCAATTCCATCAGCATAGCAACAAATAGTTACTTCTAATAACTATTCTAGCAATTAGTGAAGGAAAATCTTGAAGGGAAACATGTAGAGCCAGGGCAGGAGTCACTTCCTTATTCAGATGACACCAACCCAAACAGGATTGTAGCTGCTCCAAAGCTGGCAGTGTTTCTGGGTGGGCAACACGTGGATTGTTCCATTTGTGCAGCGTGACTGTAGAGGATGGAAACCTTTTGAGTGAGCCAACAATTTGAGGTGTGTTTTCAGTTAATTTGAGTCTCAAGGTGAGCTGAGAGTAGTTTTCTGTAAGTAGCTTTGTGTAAGGTGGTGGAGCTTTACAGAAGCTGTTTCAGGGAGTAGACTTCCTGCAAATGATTTTGATCCTTTCAAATAACCTCATCTTGGCTTAGAGAAGAGCACCTGCAGGCACATTGGCAGGTAGCAGTAATGAAAAAGGGCTTCTGTCTATCTCCTGAGCATGAGACAAAACGCTGAATAAGAAGATTTCCAAAGATTCATGAGGCAGCTGGTTACCAGCCCCTGAGGGAAATCAATGCAGTTATCTGCCAATTCTGAAGCTGCAGGCATGTCTTCCCCTTTGCCTTCTCCTCCCCCCACCCACCCCAGGCTGAGTAATTCAGAAAAACAGTGGGTAGCAGAACCTTTGTATATCTACATTTTAGATTAAGTTATGTGACTTTTTAAACTTCAATTTTTAAGCAATATGATCTGAATTCGATTGGATTTTAGGAAAAGGTTTTTTGCCCAGAGGGTGGCTGGGCAGTGCAATGGGCTCCCCAGGGAAGTGGTGACAGCACCAAACCTGACAGAGCTCAAGAAATGTTCTGACAATGCTCTCAGGCACAAGGTGTGATTGTTGGGGTGTCCTTCGCAGGGCCAAGGGTTGGACTTGGATAATCCTTGTGGGTCCCTTTCAATTCAGGATATCCAACGATTTGATGAGTTTAGCACTTGTTGCTGATGGGCATCTCTGATTGAGAAGGAGAGGCCAAACATTAATTTTAAGGAAGGCAGAAGGAGCAGGGTGAAACAGCAGCTGTGGACAACCTTAGGGCATATGTTGTTTAGCTACTTGCCCAGACAAAGCAGCGAGAATTGACTACTTTTAGCGGTGTATACTGCCTTAAGGAAAATGCTTAAAGGGAAGGTAACTGGAGTGGGACTAATAAGTGGCTGAGCACTGAACACTTGCTATTAAGTCAGTCTGTTAAAAGTAAAAATTTGTCTTAATTGTCCAAATTATATTTTATCCAACCCAGTCTAACAGCAGTGTTCATCTAGTAACTGGATAGCTACTATAAAATACCTAAGTGTCTGTTTGATCTGCTGAGAAAAGAAGAGAAAGTTGTGAAAAGTCTCCCAAAAGAGAAGTGCTGGAGAGAGACAAAAGGTTCTTTTTGCATTAACGCAGAAATGTTATATATTCTTATAGGCATTTTCATTATGTTTTGGCAGAGAAAGTGGGAGATCTAAGCTGTGCACAGCTTCTCAACATGACAAGGAAAGCTGGCATGAGCTATAATCGTTAGCATTCCTATGGCCATTGTGACAGTGATGGAGAGTGGAGGTGTTAAAAGGCAGCCTCTGTCCTGAAGAAGGTCCTTGGCAGAAGTACTGTTGATTTGAAAGGTGGTAGGATTTCCACTGCCAGCATTTGCAAGCCATGTACTGTTTCCTTAGAAAGGAAAAGAAAGCAAAAAAAAACTGTGGCCAAGGCAGGAACTTTATGGTGCTCAGTAAATTTTATGGTGAGGCACCTGGGGCCTGGGCCAGCAATATGTATTCTGCTAATTCTGCAGTTGGCAGGATTAGTCCAAGTGGAGTATGTGCAGAAACAGAGACATTGGGTTATAGAGCATCATAGGGAAAAGGCTGTGTTGTCATCCTGGTGTGACTCTGACTGGTGGTGTTCCCCATTTCAGGACCTGCCACTGCTGCTGTGCCCTCTCTGGTGTCATTTTCTGCTGGGCTCACACAGAAGCCTTTCTCCAGTGATGTTGGCGTGGTTCACTTCAACAAAGTGCTTGTGAATGACGGGGACTATTACAACCCCAACACAGGTAACAGCCAAAGAATGGACCCACAGACATGCTAGACAGGCAGTAGCATGGGTTACCAGTGTTCCATGTTACCTCAGGTAACATGGAACAAATGAAGGAAGTCCATCTAAACCAGACACACCAGCTAAAAGCTTCCTGTGGGTGTGGACAGGCACACACTTTCACAGCTGCTTTTCCATGACTGCCCAGTACTACCAAGGCCCAGCTCATCACATGCCTGCACAGCTGGTTCTTCTCCTCAGCTCACCTGAGGCCAGCTGAGCCCAGGTAGCAGAGGTGAGGTTCCTTACTAATCCACTTCACCATGGCTGGCTCACCTGGAGGAGAGGGAGGGAGGTTCCCATATTGCCTAACTGGGGGCTGCCTCCCCCTCAAGCTCGGAGGTGTTGGGTGTGCCTTCGCCTTCCCGGCTTCAGTCAGCTGCTCAGCTGCCCAGGCCGACCGTGTTGCAGGTACCTGTATGTGGCAGTGGGTGACCCACGTGGCTTTATGTTTGCCATGGTGCTCAGAGCAGCCAGGTGTCCCCGTTTGGAGTAGCTGTGGTAAGCCCAGTCTGTCTCTCCTCTGCAGGCGTTTTCACGTCCCCCTATGAGGGGCGGTACCTGATCACGGCCGTGCTGGCCCCGGAGAGGGATGAGTATGTGGAAGCGGTGCTGTCCGTCTCCAACGCCAGCGTGGCTCAGCTCCACACTGCTGGCTACAGGAGGGAACTGCTGGAGTATCACAAACCCTACTCGGGGAAACAGACCTGTGGTGGTCCTGGGACGTTCCACCTTGTGCTCCACCTCAAAGCAGGAGACGAAGTAAACGTTGTTGTAACGGGAGGCAAGCTGGCCTACACAGACTCTGACGAAATGTACTCCACGTTTAGTGGAGTTCTCCTTTATCCTTCCATTTCTCATGTTTAGGTTTACCTCGAACAGGGGAGAAAGGTAAGATA
This sequence comes from Chaetops frenatus, assembly GCA_013400775.1. Lineage (NCBI taxonomy): Eukaryota > Metazoa > Chordata > Aves > Passeriformes > Picathartidae > Chaetops > Chaetops frenatus. Next base: position 81,284 of record VZTR01002042.1, read on the forward strand.
TGCAGAAGAAATTAAGTGTAATAAAATTCAAAGCTTTAATATATTCAGTTTATATATTTGATTTCAGTGATGGGTTTATAGTCTATACAGAAACCTTTTCCTTGTCCCTTGTTTCCAGAGGTAGCTACAAAAGACACGGTTCTGTAGCTAAATGAACTCCTTAGGACCAAGCCCTTGTTTACCTGTACAAGCAGAACAACTGTTTAAACAAGTATGTTCTCAGTAGATTCTTCTCCACTGTGGTCCTGCTATTCCCTATTCAGTTGCCCTTGCTATCTTTTCCCTAGTTTTTGAAATTGTCCCTAGTGTATCAAAGTTTACATCTTTGCTCAAGTTTACAGTTGTGGTCAGCTGTTTTCATGTTTTCAGTAAAGCAGAGCCAAGAAAGTGAAATATAATGGATTGTAGTGGATATGGTTGATGACTTTTTATTCCTTGTATTATTTAACAATGTGCTTTGGCATAATCGATTTGTTCAGTGCAATTGCAAACCGTGGTGATGCAAAGCAAAATGATATTCACCTGCATCAGTTTTCTTTTTTTAAGGTCCAGACTCAGTGCCAGGAGACATGCTGAGTGACTCAGGTGGAAGCAGCAGTGCAGGGAGAAATTTGCCTCAGCTTTCCACTGGGCAGATGTGAGCAGAAGGTGCAGTTGCTGCTGCTGAAAGATTTAGAACAGTTGTCTATTTTATGGAGTAAAAAAGATGACTGGTTATTCGTGATGCTCTTGAGATTAAAGCTTGCTGCTGGAAATTAATAAAACAGGTCAGAAAAATCAGAATAATCTTTGCTTAGCTAGAAAAACAGTGATTTTGAAAAGTTTAAAAAATTTTACAGGGTTTGTTTCTAGCAGTCCAGCAGTACTTGCATTAGGAGGGAAGGTTTTCCCTTTGGTGCATTGTAGAAGACAAATAAGAATAAAAATGGTTGATAAAGGAAAATAATGTTATTATTAGTCAGTATTGTCAGATGTACAAACCAACTCTCTGCCAGAGTTGTCGTGACAGCCTCCTACCTTGGTGCTTTTGAGTGAGGTTTGTTTTAACACTCAGCTTCTCTTTATATGGATAAAGCAGCTTTCTTAGCTTAAACAGATAAACCCATTTGAGGCAGTAGTATTTTGTTTCTCACACTAGCCACTTCTTAGTGGAGGTAGTAAAAATGATGCTTTGGCTCTTTGGAGTTAGCATTTTGATCACTTTCGTGGCTGAAAAATAATCCAGCCATGTTTAACTGAGAGCAGGACTGTACATTCCTTTTTCACATGTACATACATTTGTCACCTGTACATTCCTTATATCAACTGATCTTTATAATAATCTGTTTATGCCACACAGAGTCGTATTTATCATAGTGGTTTGTGTAGTGTATTTTCCTTATTAGAAATGAAGAACAGCTGTTTGTAGCCTCAGAACAAACAATTCTTTTAGGTGAGGGAAGAACTCCCTGTGCTGTAAAGCAGCACAATATATTTAGCTAAAGCCCTTCCCATCTGAGGAGATCAGATGAAAACTTGTTCTTTTGTTACTTAGTTTTGGAACAGATACTTCCTAATAACTGTGTTTCCAGGCGATGAGATGGGGCCTTCCCACAACAAACTATCACATCCTGGAAGCTGGACTGCTTTAAGAAAAGCAGGCAGAAAAAACTTTCTGTCCACAGAAGACCTCTGAGTCAGACCTAGTGCAGCTAGGGTTGCACTGGGGGAGCTGTGAGCACAGGAAGGAAACTCTGAGTGGAGTTTTAAAGCACCTGATTTGGGAAGATCTCTTGGCACCTGATTTCCAGAAATGACGGCGTTAGAGATAAGCAGAAGCTAGGGCTGGCTGTGTTTGTAGGGGGAAGGCTGTTTCTGTCAGAGCAGCTGTCACTCCGTAGCCAGGGTTGAACTTGCACTTCACAGCCTGATATTAGGAGCTGCCTCCGTCTCATTTCCCTGCACGTTTTTCTGGACCTGTCCATTTTCACGCAGTCAGCAACCACGTGCTTGTTCAAGGTGTGGGGGAGGCTTAGCTTTCTTTTAGCCTTTCTGTCCCACGTCTTTCTAGGTCTCAGAATTGCAGGGACAGAGAGGAAGGGTTGTTTGCTGTGTTTTCAAAAGCCAAGCGTATGTGCTTTTTAAAAAAAATTTTTTTGTTCATTTGGTTTTGGTTTTTTTTTTTGTTTAAAAACATAATTTCTGGTTATGTACAAAAGCCAGAGAAGCACTTTTCCTTTCATGATATTTTTCACTCTCCTCAAGAAAGCTGTGTTCTCTAAGAAGCTGGCTATAGACTGTGTGTGACTCAAGATTATTGTTGCCTGTTCTAAAAATGACTCATGGAAACAAACAAAATGAGCTGAGTGCTTAGGGAGACCTAGCTGGCAAACACAACCTTTTTGTTCCACCTCCCTCCAAGTGAGAAATTTTTAAGAATCAGCAGTGCAAGTTTAGTGTTAAGAGTTGCAAAAGTTGTGTCAATCATATAATTATTACTTAACTGCTCCAGGAGATTTCTAAATCCAACCCACAAATCTTCACAAGCCCAGTTCTGCTAATGGGACAGGGCTGTCTTCCACCAGAAAGTTTCCCTTTAGACCCAGGATCTGCTGCTGCCCACCCTGGGACAGTTCAAGCCCTCATAATGCAGCATAACTGCTATAGAGCATTCCCTAAACTGTGTCACAGCAGGGCACAATCCTAGCAGGTTATTTTGAGGACACCTTTAGACCTGTCAGGGAGAGCTTCCTATTCATCTCTAGCTGTGTGGGTGGGTAAAGCTATGACCTTCTACAAGGAAGCTTTGTCTAAGATTCCCACCTTAATTTGCACTTCCTTGGTAATTGCTGTAGTCAGGGTAGGTGGCTCGGTTCCTCCTAATGAGATTATTTTCCTGGAGCTTCCAAGGTGGAATATTCACCCACCTGGGAAGACCACAGGGATGGAGCCCATGAACAGGGAAAGGGAGAATGGAACCTGAGTTTTTCTCTGCTCCAGTCAGTGCTTGGATTAAATATTCATAATGCAGCAGCTGGAAGAGACTCAAGCACAGATGCATTCATTGGCCTGACAAGAATTGGCTCCACACGGAACAGCTCAGCTTCAAAGGAAGGAGCAAGAGCCCTGCTCCAGAATACCCTGAGCCTGGTGACACAGCATTTACATCTTTGGCGAGAATCAGCAGCAGCACATGGGAAGACCTGCACTGAAAGGAACATTTCTCACTGTGGGTTTATGATTTGATTGCCACATCCAGGAGCATCCACAAGCTCAAATAGGAAGCATCTGTTAACTGAGAAAGCCTTTAAAAAAATCCAGTAGGTGGGAGCTGTAAGACAGGACTGGTGCCTGTTTCATAGATGACAGTGCTACCTTTTATACCTGCTTTGTAGGCAATTTAGTAATGCAGTATATGAGAATTGCAAGACTCTCAGACAGTACAGTATCTGTTGGGCCAGGTGCTCTAATTTGACATCAAAACAGGAGGAAGCCCAAACTTTACCAGGTGAAGCTGTACAGGCAGACGTGTGTCTGACAGTCCCTCAGCCAGGCACAAGGCACTGTGGTTCCTCAGGGACTGCAGATATCCAAACCAGGTGAGTCCCCAGGGCAGCATCCCTTGTGAGGCAGGTGAGTTCCCAGAGGCAGGGCTTTAGCAGCAGAACATCTGAAGCCAAGCCAGCCTGCTGACAGCCACAGAGAGACTTGGCTCTGGCCAAACGTGGCAAGCTTATCCTAAAACCTCAATGTGACATATAAATCAGTCAAATCCCCAGGAACAACTGCAGCAAAGCAGGAATGCCAATTTTCACTGCAAAAAGCATAAAAAAATTCTACCTCATTATTTTAATTTGCTATTAAGTCCTCTGGAGACAGCAAAGATGTTTCTACTGTCCACTTTGAGAATACTCAAAGCAATGAGGATTTTCTGTGGTATTCTGTCACATTTCCTTTCAGTGTACACCAGGTTAGTTGCAGCAACTTTGTGCAAGGTCGCTGAGACTCCAGTTGGTTTGGTGAAGCCAACTGGCCCAACAAGAATAATTACAAATAGTCAAGCAAGCTGTAGGTGGAACGTGTAAGAAAGCAACTTGAAACATGCCCATCATCACCCTGTGCAGCTTTAAAATGCACTGGGAATGCAAGGTAAAGGGCTCCCCAACTGCAACTGGGAGATTCAAATCAGGATTGAACTCTTCCCTGAGAACACAGCATGCATGTGGAGGCGATTTTTTGCTGATTAGGTGAATCCTAGTATTACAGCACAGTAGTGGTTGTGGGTCTCTTTCACTAAAACTAGAAGTATATTTATGGTCTCAGCTTGGAGATGGGGGGAATATGCACTCCACTGAGACTTGTTCAGCAGGTACAGGTTGGCTGCTGGTTGCTTCTGGGTAATGGCACAGGGTTTAAATCATCCAGCTACCAGCAATACCTGGGGGCAGTCTCCTGTCATCACAAGACAGACTTGTGCTCCAGCCAACACAACCTTTTTGCAATGTAGCCTGAAGATTTGGGATGCAGAACAGCAGCTCTGCCAATTCTTTGTACATGGGAGACTTCAAACACCACCTTGTAACATGTTACTGCATAAGCAGGTTTTGGCATTTATTTCACTGTCTCAATTGTGAAAAAAGGAACATTACTAAATTTTTTCAGCAAAAAGAACAGTGCATTTCAAAGTATGCTTTAAGTGTGGGTGTCTATACATATATTCATGCATATATATAAATAATCTCAAAGGGGGAGAGAGAGTAATATCCAGGAACATGAAGAAAACTGTGTGACAGGAAACAATTGCAGATATGTCCAAATAAAGCCTACTGCTTCTGTAATGCTTCAATGCTCTTTTGCTTTCCAGGGAATACAGCAGCACTATAAACCAAAATGTTTGCTCTCTTCTCCACTGCCTTTAGAACTGCAGTTTCTGGCTTCTCAGCCAACTTTGCATGTATATTTCAAATATTTATTCAGTGTCAAGCACTGTTACATAGGCTTTGTAGTACATAGAAGTTCTGCCAACACAGTTCTTGTCCGTCTTAAATACTCAGTCACTGCCCTGATTCCTAGCAAAGTCAGTATTTCAGTTGCAACGGACCTAAAACAATCACCTATTCCAAGTGCCTGACCAATTCAGGGCTGGACAAAAGCTGAAGGATGTTGTCAAGGGCATTGTCCTAATGCCTCTTAAACACTGACAGGCTTGGGGATCCTGAGATAGCCCCTTCACTCCCCCAGCATAGCAGGGGCAGAGCCCACAGGCTCAGGACCTGGCAGCTGCAGCGAGTCTGACTCGGGAAAGAGCGAAGTTTTGCAGCAATGGTGAGCAAGGTCACCTGAACTGTACACTCTGCTGTTATATTGCTGTTGTTACTGTTCTTTTTTTCATTATTGCTGTTTCTAGTAAATTATTCTTATCTCAGCCTGTGATCTTTAGCTCTGTGTGCCTCCGACTCTCATTTCCAGCCCTCCACAGGGGAAGGGAGGGAGCTGGAGGAGTGGTGACAAAGCTCAGTGGTCTGGTGTATTTCAGTGGGAACACAAAATTGGGGAGTTCCATTCCTAAACCAAACAGCATTGCAGAGCAGAGGTGCCCAAAGCTCCAGTCCATCTAGATCTCTCTGCAAGGCCTCGTCCCTCCAGAGTGAACAACGTCTCTTAGTTTGGCATCATCAGCAAACTTACAAATGGTGCATTCAGCTCCTGCATCCAGACCCTTGATAAAAATATTGAACAGAACTGGCCCTAGAATTGAGCCCTGAGGAATACTGCTGGTCACCCATCACCAGCCAGGAGCAGTCCTTTCACCACAGCCCTTTGAGCCCTGCCCTTCAGCCAGTTCTAGGCTGAGCAGTCCAGGCTGCTGCTTGTTACCACTGGAGCATGTACACAGAAAGTACCATCAGAAATGGGGAACATAAGATTAGAGACAGGCAAGGTAGGAAGATTAATTAAAGAGAGAAGGCAGGGAAAGGTTGGCTTAAAGACATGACCAGGAAGAAAAGAGGAGGTGCATCAGCTCTTGAGCGGGACAGAAACACCAGTGTGGGTTTGATTAATTTAAGGCAAGGGAAAGAAGGAAAAGCAGCAAGGGACTGCTTAGGAAACACATTGCACAGGAGTGGCCACCCCTTCTGCCAGGCAGGAGACCCTGACAAACCCTCGCTGTGCTCAACAGTGAAACCTCCAAAGCTCTGAGCACACACAGCACATGGGGCATCTGCCCAGCAAACCTTTCTGAGCTGACTCCTGCTCAGCTCACCACTGGTATGAGAGCTCAGCTGGCAACAATGGGACCATACACACACACTTCCCACCGCAATGGTCAGGGCTGCGGGCCCTTGGTGCACCAAATCCACCACCAAACCCCAGGCACAGTGTCCTGCACAGAGAAGTGCCTGTTCCTGGAAACTGATTCTATTCTTTTTACATCGAAGCCACTTGCCAAGACAGAAAAATCCATCCACCAAGAACAAGACCACCCTAGTAGGAGTGCAACAGGGTAAGATGGACACAGGAGAAACAATGTCAGCTCAGAGATGTTTTTCCAAGATCCAAACATTTGGCATACATAGGACACACCACCCCTTCCCTTGCTTGCACTGGCATAGCCACTCACTCCAGCACCACGGAAACAGTGAGACCCAGGTGTGAAAGATGGGCAGTGAGCAGAGTGTGGTGTGAGCAGTGAGTGCAGCGTGTGAGCAAAGTCATGGGGGAAACCCAGCAGGAACACAGGAGGTGATAAAACTCCAGCAGTAACACCAATAACACCACAGAAGGACCAAAAGGCACAGCATCACTGACCTTTTCATGCAGATCTGTCACAATGTGACTGAACAGTCAGGTTTTCTATGCAGGCTGCTAGTTGGTTACTTTTACCCAGAACGGCAAGAGACCAGGAAAATCAATCTCTACTGAAAGCTTGAGGCCCCTTTTCCAAGACAGCCTCACAATATTTGCCTCAAACCATTTAACAACTGCTGTGGAAGACAATACTCTTTACCTTGAAAGGGAAAAGTTAACTTTGATGGAAATAGCATAAAACTCCAAATTAGGGCAGATTTACAAGAGCTCAAACTGCAGTTACATTTTCTTCAAGGCAGCTTGTACATTTCCAAGCCGTGCCTCTGTTACCTGGTATTTTATATTACCAAGTGCATGTTTGCTTTTCATTACAGTTGTAACCCAGTATTGGTACTGGCACACAAGTTGGGCTTGATGACAGCAATTTTTTATCAGCTGTATAAATACTCTGAAAAAAAGTAAATCAAGCATGAAGGAAAGCAAATGTACTGTAGCCCTTAGAAGACCCACCTGAATTCTGTTAAACATAAATACAATTTTAATTGCCTTGCATTCACTCAATCAACAATACAATAAAGGAGTTACCAAACACAATGCAAAGAGAAATTTCACTTTAAGTCTGTTTTTATTGTGATAACATTGTTCCGAACACCAATAAACATTGCACTGAAGTGTGGGTTGCTATACCCAAGAAAGTCCAGTCTTAAGAAAAACCACTGTATTGGTATGATCACAGATTTGACATTTTAAACACACTACCTTATTAGTGATTGGGTTGCTTAACAATCAAGTATTCCATATCTTCAAGATAAAAATGGCACAGATGACTGAAGAGAGTTTTCCCACCCTCAAAATAAACCAACATTTTAACTTTCATCTGGAAGTAATTAACACTGTTTAAAACGTCCCAAACAATTCCACTTTAGCAAATTTTAACTCTGGGAACTAAAATTTCTTCAGGCAAAAGTGACACTTTAAAGGCATCTCAAATTCACTATCTATCTGTGATGTTTCATTAGGAATTTGCATTACAGTCATTTAAACAACTCATTCATATGACAGCATTTTCTAGAAGACTTCCATGAAATATTAACATGAAATCTCATCTCTTTTGTGTTTACCATAAACAGATTCAGAGTTTGCTTCAGAAGTTCCATAACGCAGTTAACACAAGTGTTAAAACTTTTCCAGTTGAAAAGAAAAAAAAAAAGGGTTTGGAAGGCATACACTGATGACAGAAAGTTAAGGAGACATGAGCCAGGATTGCACATGCACTTGTATACTGCTGAGAATGAAAGTCCTTTTGAAGTACAAACATGCTTGGTACAGTAAATAAAAGAAAAAATTAAATCCAGAAATGCATACCCTTTAAACTGCTGATCTTTAAATCATTATAGAAATGGGTAATGTCCAAGTCACTAACAAGTTCTGAATTGCAATGTTCCTTATTTACTCCCAGACAGGTGTCATTGACTCAGCCTTTGAGGGGTTCCAACACTAGGAGGATCTGCATCTTCAACAACACAGTCTCAACAGGGGTGTGCGTGTGCCCACAGCCAGGCACACTTAAAGTTCCTCTTTCACAGAAAGAATGATGTAGCTTGCGCTAATTGTACATCAGTATAGCACAACTTGTTCTCAAACCTTAGTTTCAGGCCACTTCACTCCACTACAGTAACAAAGGACAAGCTAATGCATAATTCTTATTCACCCCCCTCCACATTAATATTGCGGCACAAACCCACAGTTTGACAGCAACGAGATGTCTGCTCTAGAGTTAGTAAAGTGCCCAGCAGCCCCAAGAATACAGGTGCACAACAACAGGCCCCATATTCTGTCCCTAACAGGGTCAACAAACGATCTGAAAAGCTTCAAATACAAGCCAGAGTTAGAAAAGCCGAACCCCCTGCCCTACTCATATCAGAAAGACTCAACAACATTTACATTTTATCAAAAAACAAATATCAAACTGTAGCTGTTACAGAGAAAAGGAAAATCAATTTTTTAAATTAAGCAACCTTTTGGACACTCCTACAAAGCAAAGTGACATGTTAGCAGAATGAGGAGCTCTCTACAGAACTCACACAACCCCCATTTTCATACCAGCTGAAAGTACACATATTTGGAGATATACCTGATACTATTTTTCCACGCTTCTCATTTACTCAAGTCCCAACCCTGATATCCACAGCTTATCTTTATGACAGTCTGAAAAGTTGAAGGGAATTGAAGAAAAAAAAAAAAATAAAAAAGTGAAAAAAGAATATTAACCAAAGAAGACACAGCCAAACCTTGGTAACAATCTGTCCCATTCGGGAACTGATCATTGTTTCATGAAGTGCTTTTGTTTCTAGAAAAGCTGTGTAATACCCAAGCTACCAAGAGTAGACTTTAAGCGTGGTAAAGAAAATTCTGACATCCATAAAAGGACTGTTATAGGAAAGGCTGCTTTACTCCCTTTATGCAAAATAGAATCTTTAGATAGAATATTTAATCTTGTAATTAAAATACTTTATTATGTTGGATCCTTATTTATTAATTTTAAAGTATTTAAGTGACTTAATAGCTCAAATCACATTGATATTCAAAGCACTTGGTGATCATGAAAATTTTAGTTTCTAATGAAATCTGTGGAATAAAAGGTAAGAAAAGGGGAAAAAAAATACATGGAATGATGTTTGCAAGCTTTTGTCATTGAAAAAATACAAGAAAAAAGCAGTAAAATATCCTTTGAATTGAATCCTGTGAAATCTACTTAAACACTGAGTAGACTGGTGATCAAGAACCACAGAAAGTATTGTTCTCACAGTAAAAAAATGAGGATGCCTTTCAATTCACTGACATGCATGACCCACCATGACAAATAAGTATCTTTTTTTATCCCACTCTCCTTCTCTGAAAGAGATTCCAGGTTGATTTTCCTTGCCTCCACTCTTTCTCCAGTGTTTTATAAATACAGGAATACACTAGAATTTTATAATGGGGGAGGAAAAGTAACTACATTTCTATAGGGATTTAAAAATGCTCCCCCCCCCGAGCAGTTCACCAGTTGTCCAGAGTTAGGTGATGTTACATCAGAACGGTGGGTTAAGACTCTCAGCCTGACAATAGAGAAAAAAATACGCCTGGAGGGGAGTAAAATCCTCTAAATGTATGCTTTTGCAGGTAATAAAACCGAGTGATCTGGTGTTTAAATGATATTTAAATTACTGTAGTCCTTAAGCCCTCTGGGCTGGTGGAATGATACATTCTCACCAAAGTTTCGTCCAAGAAAAGTTAAATGCACTAATTCAGCTTAAAAAGCAGCCACCTTTGCCTTCAAGTACTTTAGGAGAAAGAACAATTAGCTGATTTTATAGTTGATAAACACCAGAACTGGAATGTAATTTGCTCACAGGCTCTCACTGGAACCAGAGGAATGACCAGCATTATGTTTGTGAATAACCCAAAACTTAGAAAGAAAAAAAAATTTTTTATCCTGTTCTGCAGCATTTAACCATTCTCACAGCTGGAATCTCAGTACTGAGTTGCATTTTATTCCAGCTACTGAAAACCTGCAACCCAGAACTCTGGAAAGACCTGCAGTAGACAATAAAAAATTAAATACATAATTTTTTTTAGTATTACAATTCCCTGAATATAATCTGTACATATATTTTACTGGCCTACACAGCATACAACACATACACACATTAGCTCTGTGCTGAAAAAGGAAATAAAAATGCCAGTTCCCCAACTCTTACAGAAATGTTCCAAGATTTTTCTTGATGAAAATTTAACATGACACAGCACAGCCTGAAAACAACAAAAGCCATACAAGTGTCTGAAGACAACCTTTCATTTTAACAAGCTCATGAAATAGTTTAAACATTGTGTGTAAAAAAAAGTAATAAGCAGAGTTAGTTTGAGCATAATTTGTACGAGCCCAGTCTTGTACATGTAACAAAAGGCATATTTACATTTAAAGAGAAATTTTATGCCTTCAGAATCTGTCAGGCATATAGTAAGGTCTGTACATTTTCTGTATTCTAGCTGAGAAAGAGCACAGCGGTCTTAGGCTCTGGCTCCTTTAAAAAATGGCCTAAACACCCATCTGGACATTAAACCACATTTTTCATTAATAGGTCTGACATTCTATTTGGCAGTTTCCATACACTTTTTGGCTTCATTTTAGAAAATACACTTAAGACAACCTAAAAAAGAATAATCTATGTTTACAATAAGGTATTGATGAAAATGCAAAGTCATATTTTATTTCAGCATTTAGTTGCCCTGAAGCACTTGGGTACCATGACCATCAATGACAGGTCAATCTCAAGTGCCTTAGAACAGGTACATAACAAGCAATAAACAAACACAAAAATCCACACACCCTCCCACAAAAAACAGACAGTAGCTTTGCATTTTCTTTGTTTTAAACCAATGAAATTAAAGTGATTTCTTTAGTAAGACTTATGGTACCAATATATAAATTAGCATCCTCATTAAGAAAGTTCTTCACATTTAAACTGAAGCTGAGTAGCTGAATATGAAATTCCATCTCCTGGTGAGAAGTACTTTTCAGGCCAGGTCATCCATGTTAAGGTCAGGAAGAGGCTCTCTCCAGTAGCAAAAAGAGCTGAACTCTGGGCACGGAAATGCAGAACTCTGTTCTTTATTAATCAGTGGGAACACATATTCCACAAGCTCACTTAGTCTGTAATACCTGTATTAAAGAAGAGGAAAGACCACTGTTTAACAGTCTAGTTACTGTTCAGCTGTAGTGAAAAACAGCTTTAGAAGTCTAGACCAGCAAGTTCTAGCCAAATAAGGCCCCACTACTGCAAAAGCAATTTTCAATTCACTTTGGGAAGTTTCAGTCAAGTATCTAAAGCTGTAAGTCCCTGGCAAGTAAGGTTTTGCACGTGTCATATGTAACAAAGCAATCATTTTGTAATCTCATTCCTAAACACTTTCTTTAGCTGAAATAACAAAAATGGTCTTACGAAGATTTGTTGCCCTTAGTCTGTTCTTGGATCAGTTCACCCTTTGGATTCACAGTAAATATTCTGCAGTCTGGAACTCCCACTTGCATGTAGGCATATACATCCTGCAAAAAGCAACAACACAAGCACATGCTTCAACATTTCCTTACTGAATGGGATCTATTAAACAATTTATCAAAGGAATGACAAAAGCTGATCCAAAAAGGCTACAGTAAAACTGACCCTTACAAAAAATAAAACACCTCCAAAACATACACACTATTACAAAATATTCCCCCTACTCCCAAACACTTAATTCCTGTTCCCAAGCCTGGGACCACAAACATGCACAAAATCTGTAACACACACACACACACACACACACACACACACACACACACACACCACCACTCCTTGAGACATTATTCTTGCAATACCCCTCTTTCTCTCACTCAGTTACAGAAGCATTGAACTGCAGGAACCGTACAACACAAAAAGAGATTCAAGACTGTGAAGCACTGAATTAATATCCCCAATCATAAAGCAGTCAAAATACTTTAAAAGAATTTGCAAAGATGGCACATATTTAATAAAACTCTGAGAATACTAATGCATCTTTGCAACCTTTCTCATATAAGCAGTTGTAGCAACTTCTATTTAAGGTATCTAAGATATTTTATTTAAGATATCTGCATGTGGCTTTCCCGAATCAAACCCATAAAATCAGCAGTGTCCCATTTCCATATTCAAATTTTCATAAACACAAAAAGAAAAACCTGTTTGTTTTGCTTCTCAAGTATATGCATTTTAACCCTTCAGTTAAAAAGGGGCACTTACATTGGGTCTATTTCCAAAAGCAGCATAGAAAGGCTGTTTACTGGGAGCAAACAAATTCTTGATGTCATTCAAGCATTCAATTTTGAACTTTTCAGGCTTCTTTTCTATTACTTCCCTAAAATAAAATTTCAACAGTCAAATTCTAAATCATGATTTCATAGAAGGTATCCTCCTTCCTCCCCCATCTATCTGACATTTATATTCTCATTGTTTCCTGTTGCTATAGGAAGTTATCTAGACAGTGCCAAGTAGCTCTGCAAGAACAATACAAGAATGTATCAAACATTCCCGGTTTTCCAACACCTAGAGTAAAATAAACAGGTGAATATTGTGCAAAGGCAAAATAAGAATGGGATGGAATTCCCAGCTGTGAATGCAGTCAAGAACTGCTTTCTTCCAGCTGACTACCTAGATCAGAAGATCTCATCAAGTACATGTAAAGCTAGTTACAACTCCTGTCTCTAACAAAAGTGCATAAGGCCCATGACATTAATGGAAGTTGCTGTTATTGCTGTCTGTGACAAAATAAAGAACAAACAAAAAACCCCAACGAACATGAAAACAAACTCCCCTCCACAATCAACCAACCCCAAACACTTTTCCATTATTAGCTCCTCCCATCAAGAACAGGTAGACTATGGCTGGTCCAAGAGATCAAATGAGTTGAACCATACCTAAACTCCATACTGTTTTTTAGGCAGCTGTATATGGAGCAATCCCAACACCACAAGATCAGTTCACATGACAGTCTATACTCCCCAGCTTTGTTTTCTTTCCTCTTTAGTAGCACTGCACTGCAAACCTTGCAGGTATGCTTGGTAAGACGTACTGATATAAACAGAACCTAAGAGTCCATCAGTCATGGACTAGATGAGTAAAGAGAAGGGAAAATGAGTTCCTCTTGGATTGATATGTTGTGTTTTGTAGCCAACATGCCCACAGGAATGGAAATACACAAGTGAAATTCAGACAAAACAGAGTTTTTAAATGATCATTAGAGGGACATCAAGTCTCAGCAGCAAATATGGTCCAGAGCACAATGTTTCGTTACAGCTGTCACGCCAAATATTTTTTAATCTACTCTTTCTCTAAAATGGGGAGAGAACTGATTCAAGAAATCCCATATGCTTACCTATGAAAGGCAGAAAACAAGCTGCTGGGGGACAACATGAGAGGGCCCCTGGGGAGAATTGTTCCTTTGTCATTCACCCAGTGCAGGTATCCTCTGGTGATATCTGCCATCCCAATGGCACGGGCGGAACAGTATAGGAACTTGTAGCCATTTCTAAAAAAAAA
>VZTR01002042.1:98125-133375 GCA_013400775.1 Chaetops frenatus
ATTACTATTTTTAAAACAAATAGATTCTTTAAAAACCACAAAACATAAAAAAAAATATCAGAAATTCCCTGCAGATGCCTACCCTTGCACAGGAATACATGTTCAATTTCTTTTTAAAGGATTATGAAACATCCTAAGCACAAGAGAGGCTGTCATGGTTTGGTAAGTGATTTTNCCTAAGACACTTACTTGGTTATTGTTCCATCAATGTCTGATATTATGATTTTATCATTCCAGTTCCAGAGGTATATTGTTCCTGCACAACGGCAAGTCCCTTGGTACTGGGTTGTAATACTAAATACAACATCATTAGGGCCATCTCTGAGCTTCAACTTTGCCTGTAGAATAAATAAAAATAATTGAAAATATAAGTTGCCCTCCCTCTAAAATTTTTATTTTATTATTTTAGAATCACAAATGAGCTGCACAAAATGGCTCATATGCTCTTCCTTGTCTATTTTTATTAACTCATCAAAAAGTGAACAATTTTAACACTGGCACAGTTTTGCTGTCAAAGTCTGTTGCACTGTGGGTACACGTGTATGTCTATAGTTCTTGTAATGCCTACAGCAGTAGATGTTTCCTTCTCTGCCACTTTAATTCTTGATATTGCAGTAGACTCGCAGCACTATCAAACTGAACTTGCAGTTTGCCATAGGATACAACAATATTTTCTACTTAGTGGACGCTTTCCTCAAAATTCTTCTCTGATGAAAATCATACATTTAGACAGTAGCAGAACTAACCTGTAAGTTAGACCACAGTGAATAAAGTGCACACCAATTTAAATGTATGTTATCACACAGATGTGCAGATCCCAGGATATCCAAACTGCAGAAGCAAACAATGCCACTTTTTTGACAACATCTTCATAAAGAAGTTTGATTACAGAACTTCATAAGAAATTACTATTTTTAAAACAAATAGATTCTTTAAAAACCACAAAAGAAAAAAAAATATCAGAAATTCCCTGCAGATGCCTACCCTTGCACAGGAATACATGTTCAATTTCTTTTTAAAGGATTATGAAACATCCTAAGCACAAGAGAGGCTGTCATGGTTTGGTAAGTGATTTTTCCCATGTCACTTACTATTTGGTCTGAAGATAGTCTAAGTGACTTCTTATAAGATGTAACATTCCCATGGGGTGGATGCTCTGCTGGGGCAGAATCTATTTTCAGGGATTCCTTCAACTCCTGGGATGCTTCATCACTAGAAGAATCATCCTCTGGAGGCCTAACATGACATCAAGTAGAATAAATGTAAGCTACATAAAATCCTTCTTTAGCAGAGTAAGATGCTTATGCCAGAGTAATTTCTGCTCATGTTGAGGATTTGCTACTACCTGATAGCACAGATTAAGGAGGTCCACAGCCTACTGAACGCCCAGATAAAGCCAGTACATGCCAGTAAGCAAGTAAAACTTGTCATGCCAGTACTGGTGGAGCTCTAAACATGACTATTCCCAGCTGACTCCACACACAATGGGTTTAGTAAAGACACAGTGTCAAGTGGTCACTAATACTGTGCTGATGAATTAGGTACTGCAGATGAAAAGGGACACTGAATGGGTGGCAGTGCTTTGTTTTTAAAAAAAGCTGCCTCAGTTACTACAGCATTTAAACTGTGGGTGGTAAGTTAGTTGAGTAGCTCACCTTTTAAGGTTATTCACAGACTTATTTTCCTGCTCATTAGAGATTTCAGGATTAAAAGCAGCATCTAGTTTCTCCAAAGTATTAAATCACAATATACTTAGTTCTTTAAATCTTCAAGACACCAATGTTTACAAGTATCTTTGCAAAATCATGCGAGATTATGCATATGCATAATAAATACCCTAGAAAGGGAGAGTTTTGTGCTAAGCACTATTGTCTACCACAACTTGGGCAACATGTACACTCTGATTAATACTATTTTATTGTTTCAATTATTTAATGTTACAAAAAATTCCACATGGTTTAATTTATTCATACAGTATTAGGCCTTCACAAAAGAAGAAAAGTATTACAAAGTGTATCAGAAACAATATCACTGTATTTACATAGCAGTGGCCTATTGATAAAGGTTACCATGTATGTATTTGTTCTGTCAGTTATGTTGTGATTTAAAAAATAAACACAATAGGATTTAGGAAATAATTGTAGTGTATTTGTAGTTCCTACAATGTTCACTGCCACATTATTTTGCTGAATTGTTTGCTATACACATCTGGTTCCTCTTCAGTAGCTTACAGTAAATTTTTCTTCCTACAGTACATTACTACTGAATTCTTCATTCAAAAAACAAAAAAACAAAAAACAAACAAACAAACAAAAAAAGGCACTATTCAATCCACAAATAAGTCTTCAGGCAGGAACACACCTACTATTAACTTGCTCTTTTATAGTTGCTGGGAGTTCATTTGCTCTTTGCGTCTCAGTTTTTCCCTCTTTTGCCTCTGGTATCTAAAGCAAAATGATAACAAAGAACATACTGATATTTTCAGCGTTTTAAAAAAATCCAAGTGAAAAACAGCTACCAAAATAGTACATAAACTACATTAAGTCTCAGAATCACCCATTCTACAAAATAATTTCTAAAAATTATTTAACAAAAGGATGCTTATGAAGAAATGATCTATTAAAGCTTTTTATTATTTCAGGAAACAAAACTCTGTGTGCCAGAAATTGAGAACTGCTAGTTTAATGTGATGAATTTAGCATTAAAGGAACTGTCAAGCTTTAAGCTTATAAATCACATTTTTTGTGGGGAAGTAAGTTTAAGGCCCATACTCAAGGTTAAGAAAGCTCAATTTAGTCTAAAATGAGGTGTCTCAGCTTAACTATTATGCAGCACAGCACCTACTTATTTATTTGTGTGCATATTCCTAAAGCATACTGCAGTGACCGAAGAGTAGCTCAGACAACTGTTTATGGACTAGAAGAAAGAATTTTTAGAGTAATGTGCAACAGCTGGATACAATAAATTTTGTTGAAGCAACTAATAACACCAGAAAATCATGCAGTATTTGAGGCTAAATAAACAGATGCAGATACAGCTACTGCAACTCTCAGCTGGCCATCAGTGACACTGAGCTNACAACTGTTTATGGATTAGAAGAAAGAATTTTTAGAGTAATGTGCAACAGCTGGATACAATAAATTTTGTTGAAGCAACTAATAACACCAGAAAATCATGCAGTATTTGAGGCTAAATAAACAGATGCAGATACAGCTACTGCAACTCTCAGCTGGCCATCAGTGACACTGAGCTATATGAGCGCTGTTTCAAGGTACTTCTGACAAGTTACAATTTTTTCATCTTTTAATACCTAACAGAAAAAAAATCACAGTAGGTCTCAGTCACCTGCTTAGTCATGCTTTCTCTCTTGCGCCAGAACCACCACCTTCCAGATTTCTTTGGCATCTTTTCTTTGACCCAAGACTCAACAGTAGCCTGAAAAATTAGACATGTTTTTAATTTGTATAGAAAAAAAGAGAGAATCAGGTGTTACTACATACAAAATTTTCAAAGAAAGTATGCAACTATCTATTTACCTTAGGCAAACTCTTCTGGAACACCTGCAAACTCAGGATCATCGGAGCAGCCAATGCCCAGTTATAATACCTGTTTTAAAACATGTTATAGATATTACAAGTTCTGTCTAGAGATCATTAAATATCAGCATTACAAGTTGCCCTTGAGCCGATGAAAATATGTATTTGCTGCCAACCACTAATACTAACATTTTCTGCAAGCAGAGTAATTTTAGTATATACAATTCAACATCAGTGGCAATTGCAGAAAAATATCTCACTTAAGCTAAATTTAATGCGAATCTCTGGTTCAAACAAATTCACACACAAATTGCAATAGAAGCTGAGAGATGTGCTCACTTCAGAGATCAGATCTGAAATGGGATTTTCTATGACCTAATTACATGACACAGAGAATTTACCTGTTATAAATCCGTATTACCAAATTAGGATTGTCTATGAGTCCAGGGTTTTCAGCAAATTCATGGTAAGTAATAATATGTTCCATGAATTTTTCTGCAATAGAAAGAGATTTTAATTAGAAAATAATGGTATAAAATCCCAAGATGTCTGCTTAGTTTGTATCTAGGAAAACCCTTCATGTCATTTCAGAGTCTCTGCTGATCTTGCCGCATCACTGAAGATGTGCTAATGAGGCCTACCTGTCAAGGATCCTCTGACTGTCTCCTCGCTACAGAAAAAGCCTTGTACCACTTCAACAGTCATAGTAAAGAGCATTAAGAAATTAGAAGAAGGAAGATAAGGAAGAACTAATTCAGTGCAAACACTGGAAAAAGAAAGCCATGCTTGTCTAGGCAAGTTTTCTTCAAAAAATTATGATGGTAGGTAAGGGGCCTATGTACTACACTAGAAGAGGGGAAAGGGTGATGTCAGCTTTTCAGGTCTGATGAACTATTACTGTCACTAACTAGCATTTTCACAACTAGTTTCTACACATTTGCAGAAACCCATGATTTAGTGTAAGACCCCTGCAATCAAGACATCCTTTTTTCCAATCAAATCCAGTATTACTACCATGTTACAGGAACAGTCCTGACTCCTTATTAGTAAGCACCTAAATCTCACTTTATGTATTAAGAGACTGGATAACCATTTAAAAAAGTAATAACTAAACACTGCAGTACATGTCCATGAAGATTTTATGCTCTTAAAAGCTCCCGCAAAAATACATACAACTTCAATATTAGATAAACTAAAGCATTAAGAAAGAAGAATGAGCTGGTAAAAATCTAGAGGTTAACAATCATTTAGGACAGAAGTAGAGCAGAAAACATAGTTCAACACAAAGGGGTTTTTTATCACTTGAAAAAACAGAAAAAGAAGAATTATCAGGCAATTGAAAAGAAGTTACATTTATATAGGACTAAACAAGGACTTGCAGCCATAAATCAATGTCGTTGGTCAGACAAATAATATTTAGTATATAAAAGGAGACAGAAAGCTTCTCAAGACATCAAGTGTTCTTGATTCATCTGACATTAAATTCTTCTATCTCTGCTTGGAAAATGCTTGCAAATTTTAGAAAAATGCAAGATTTACTATTCCCTTTTCTCAATGTGACCATAGTAATAAGCCAAAGTTTTGTAGTGAGGAAATCAGAGCATTCAAGCCACTTAGTTTGTTTAGCTGCCTGAGCTCTATTCCTCTTTATACTTGAATCTTTTGCATACCTTTAGAAATCTCTCCATTTTCATTGAGACCTCCGCAAAGTGAAAGTGTAACATCAGGCAAGTCCATAGCAGAATCAGACATGCACTCTGTACCACTATCAGCAGCAGCACTTCCCACTGACTGGGGTGACTGGGAACCAGAAAGGGTATCTGACTCTGTCCACTGCCTGAAGCCAGGATCAGAATCACTAAAGGAAAGTGAAAAGTATTTTACTTGCAAAAAAAATGTACAGATGAATGGTTACAGAACACACTATACGATTACTAAAAAAAAAATAAAAAATTATTGCTTTTCCATTTTTACATCATTTCACAACATAAATTTAAAACAGTCAACAAAAAACCCAGACACACACCCCCACACCATCCCTTCATAATATTGGCAGACTGTTTTCAGTTCTCCTAACATTCCCCTAAATTGGGTAATAATTACATTTCTTGCTTAGATTGGATTTAAATGAAGAAAACATCCTCTACATTCTACTTTTGCAGAATAATACTGTGCTGCTCAATCTTTATCTGAAAGTTGTAAAGTAAGAAAAAGGGGAAAAAGGTCACTGCTTTTAGTGTTTTCAGAACACTGTTCTTAGGACACTGTCTATTGCAAAAAGTACAACAGAAAAGAAAAATGATGCGTAAAAAAATCCCATTGTTGTTTAAAGCTGGAATCACTAGCTTGATCCACTAAAAAGTTCTCAATACAGTTGAACAAGAGAACTGATACAACTGCAGTTTAAACATTCCCCTCTATGTCTGCAGAACATACAGGTGTCACAAAGAGGAGAACTCTAAATAGTCACCTCCAATGCGATCTTCCAATGTGTTTCTTGTCAAACTAGAATTTTCACAATGAGATAAGTACTGAATACTTCACAAAAGCCTAAAAACTTGAAGTCAATTCTTTTTACCAGAACTGGCCCATAAATAATAAATGTAATAACTCAGGTAATGCAACTGCAGAATTACCCCAGTTTTACAGTATTTTACTTCAAAATTACCTTTTGGGAAAGTAGAGTGCTGCGACTTCAGGTTCTAAAGCCTTTAGGTCATCCAAGTAAATATCATCAGGGCCTTGATGATGACTTCGCTTGTGCACTCCTGTTAACAATTAAGATTACTAAGATGAAGTTACCCAGACATATTAAGTACAAACATAATCATGGAAGATTTCAGACTTATTTGTATGATTTTTAAGTTTCAGAGTTTCCTTATAATTGTAGTCAGATAAGGTTGTAAATAGGAAAAACTGAAAAGGCACTTTTATACTTTTTCCACTGTGACCTCAGGTTTGGTAGATCATTGAGGGCAAGAATCAAGAGCTTTATTCCACACCTTTCTTTTTCGAAGGAGAGTCAGTTTTTGCTGTTGGTTTTGTTTCTGGTAAAGGATCCACCGATATTCTGGCATGGTGATCACCATCCAATGGCAATGCAACTTGCGGTTCTACGACTGCAGAAGCCAGAGAGTCTTTAACATCCATCTGCTTAAGGAGGGGATGAGTTCTTGGCTCAGGTTTCAGTACTGTACAGACAGAATCTTTCACATCATCGTCGTCTTCAACTTCATCAGAGCTGAGGATGACCCTAAAATGAGTCTTCTCTGATGGAGTAATGGTAGCTGTTCTGCAATGTTCCAGTTTTTCTTTTTTACTGATCTGAAAAACAGAAGTCTAGTCAATCCTTTCACTTCACCTGTTCGTTTTATTCTGTTCTAAACATGTGTACTTATGGTACAAGTTCCTGTCACAAAAGTAAACCAGAAAACAGCTTAAACAAACTATTTAGCAACATAGAACATGTCTCACCATATTAGCAAAGTCCCCTGCAAAAGAATTTTCATATAAGCTTATTTACAAGTTCAGTGAAGAAACTGGCATAGACAAGGGCTGACTTGACCAAACCACAGCAAAGAAAAAAGCATTAAGTGCGGATGTATCAGGACCTCTGTTAGATACCAAACTTACTCTTATCAAGGCCTCAGTTCCTCTGGACTGAACTAGAACTTACTCTACAATAAAGAAAATTAATTTCTTAAAAGTTGTCTCCTTCACGTTCTAACTAAATATTCAAAAATTTCAAACTTTCACTTCAAGGTTTTCTGGGATTACTTTGCTGAGCAGCTTTTGAATTCCACAAAGCTGACTCTCTGCCTGCCACAAGGGGCTGCTACTTTCCCATTTGTATCTTTCTGAACAACAGCAGCAGATTTCCAATCCTCTCCTAGGACAGTCATAAATATGGCAAAACTCAGTTACAAAGTTAGAGACAATAAAGACATTTACCTTCGTTGACTCTGGGAATCCTCCCCATGTCCATTCCATGTGAGACTCAGATCTGAGCAAGCTCTCAGCAGGCTTAACTTCTAGTTCTGAATCACTTTTAGGGCAGACTTGCTCAGAGAAAGGGCTACCAAATCAGTAAGAATTCAAAAAAAAAAAAAAAAGAAAGAGAAAAAAAGAAAAAAAGAAAAAAAGAAAAAAGAAAGCCAGTGTTTAAAATGCATTAATGCATTTGTTGTGCAGCTACTGTTGGTAGAGTTTTCAACAGCTTAACAGAGCTTCAATTATTTGGCAACATGGCAAGAAGCCCAGCAGGGTTTTCAAACGGTGAGAAATTAGGTTAAAACCAAAATCACGTTAAAGACATTAAAGGACTTACACAGTGATCACACTAAACAGATTCCTCCACTGCATCTGCAGTGCAGGAATAGCTCTCCCCTCAGCCCATGTTCCATTTTCCAAACAAAACAAGAACAAAATTAAAAAGTTTATCTGAAAGTAAGACAGAAAATAGTTTAAGTTCCTTACTTCTAAAAATACAGCATTTCAGCTTACTATGCAGAGACTTGAATAATAAAAGCCTTGCAAACCTAACTTACAAGCGCAGAAAACCACATCAATTCCCAATGCAGGGAAAAACCCATTCAGAAGGTAACTTAGGAGAGGGAAAGGAGATTACTTGAAAAATTCCTTTGATATGTTTGGACTGCATGACTTTTAAAATCCCTCCTGTTTTTCCTACAATGGTTATTATCCATAAATCAGAAACAGACTTCTGAAATTTACTTCAGTCAAGATTACTTTTAAGCCAAAAGAACATTCTACAAAATGCCAGAAAGGAGTGATTTCAAAATAATTATTTTGCACTCAAGATCTTAGAGATTAAAGGAAACACAAGGTTTTGTCTACCCCTCCTTGAACAGGGCAATTATATTGCATATTACAGAAATGCTGCTCTTTTTTACACTTTGACATTTATAACATACTGTGGCTTGGGTTTATATAAACGAACCCCAGTATCTGAATTTAAATTGTAGGGACCATGGACACAGCCCTCCATGTGTGGCCTGACCAGCACTAAGAGGAGAGGGATAATCACATCTCTGTCTCTGCCACTAATGCCCCTGTGGATGCAGCTGAGGATCCGGTCTGCCTTCGTTGTTGCAGCCATGCTCTCTGCTGATCCATGCTCAGCTTGTTGTCCCCCCAGGTCAGCAAGGCTGCTCCCAGCCTCACAGACCCCGGCCTGTACCGGGCTCTTCGGTTGTGCCATCCCAGCACAGGGTTTCACACTTGTCCTTGCACTTGTAATTTGTGACTGGTCTGGGTGCTAGACAATCTCTTTGAGGCTCCCCCTCCCATGAAAGGTTAGGCCAGATGAACTTTTGAGGTCACTCCCAAACTGAGTTTTCAATGATTTAACACTGAAAATTTTAAAGTAACTCCCTACAGGTATTTAATTCATGGATTTTTTTCCCATGCGAAATTACTGCGAGGATTAGTTACGTAGTTCAGTACCATACATCAAACTTTCTGAAGGTTTGAGGAACTGAAGTTTTGTAGTACCATACAGGACTTAACTGTGATCACAGTTCAGACTGTAAAAATAGACATTACACAGTTCACAATCCAGACAGCAAGAATCCCTCATATTGCTCTGAGAGGCCACCTCAAAAATCCAAGGTATCAGGACATTTAAACATCTCCACAACAGTGAGCTGTCATCTCAGTTGACTTCCATCCTTCATCACCCACACACATAAAAAGAAAACCAGTATTTTTCCCCCTCACTTCTCCATTAACAATGCCATACAGAAATTACATTTTCTGTACTGTTAGAAGGGCTTGTTTAAAGTGACACACTGCTGAAAAGACATGTACACCTTTGTCTTCAGGAAGAATATGAACTAACTCTCCCTACATGTCAAATAACTTATTCCACCTACACCACAAGTCAATTGGAAGCCATGCAGAATATTAACCTGTTTCTAAGCCTAATTATTAATACTCAGCCTAATTATTAATACTGCAAAAGATTGAGTATTTCAGGGGTCTGGGACCCTAAGTCTGTTCCACTTCCCTCAAAGTATGTTTTCCACTGCCATTCAAGTGGGCCCATGCTTGTAATAGTGACCTAGTCATGCCAACGTTGCCTGTTAAAACAGGAAGAACACTGATGGCATCAGGTATCAAACAGTTAATGCTTTCCATCTTATTGTACTGAGTAGGACAAGCAGAGGTGTCCTCTTGGGAAAAACTTGTACTATTTTCTTCCTTGAGCTCCCTGCAAGGGTTCTTAAGAGCAAGACAACCAACTGAACAACAACTTAGCTTTTTCAGATCTCCAAACAGAAGGTTAATAAATCCTCCCATTTCTCTTCCCCTGCATGACAGCTACATGATAGAATCTTTCCTTGATGGCTTAGCAGAAGTAATTTAAAGCAACACTTGTTTTCTCCTAGATGGCTTATGTCAGAGAACCCCCGACGCAAAGACAGAAAGGAAAAATGTCTATTTCTCTGTAGAACTGCAATCTAGACTAGGTAGCTTTTTGTTAAAAAACAACCCCAGAACTGTGAAAAGCCTAGGTATTGCACATGACAAACAAACACGTTATTACAGCAGACTGGCCCCTAAATACACAAATGAGAAGAGATGCATGAATTATCTCTCCCAGATATAACCTGCTAGTCTATGCTAGCTCAGTTTTATAAACTGAAAATGAGCCTCCATGCTACAGTCATCTAGGTGATATAATCCATACAGCAACATGTCAGTCCTTAGGGTCAAACTCTGTGACTGCTTTTCAGTCACAAACCACAAACCTTTGGGGAACATTTGAAGACTACATCTCATTAAATGTAATTGAGGATGTGGTTGTCAGCCCAAAACATAAAAAGGAATGATAATGGGATTTCCTGTCCAACTGCTTCTGTTCATTAATGAGCTATGCACTGGAGTAACTAGCAGGCACCAAGAATAGTGAAGTATATTCTGACTCCACTGAGGCCACAGCCCTGCAAACACCTAAAGCAGAGAAATCATATACACTTATATTGGCTGAAGGTTGAACTCTTCTATTCTGCACCACCTGCTGATAGGTACCTGTGCACTGAGCAGCTAACAATGGCCATCATGGAAGGCTGACCAGTAATCCTCACTGACCTGATCTGCTATGAGGCAGATCCCTCCATCAAACTGAAAAGCACCAAAACTAGACACTTGCCAAAGAGTTCAAATTAGTAGAGATACTACTTAGCATGCTATGTGAGACATATATGCCCTCACCTGTATGTCCAACATCCAGGGAAAGTACAAAATGTACCTCAAATACTATCACATATGCACAGAATACTTTCTTAAGCAGGTATTAAAGGTAACAGTGATTAAACCCAAAGTGTAAACCTTGAAAAATCTACAAATTGAATGCAAGAGGAATAGCTTGAACACCAGAAACTGAAGAATGTACTTGAATGTACAAACAGAAGTGCCTTGGTCACTGACAACAGACTGGCAAAGCTGTATTATGTCATTTTTAAGAATCCAGAGTCAACTCACACTGATTTCAGTATCTCTGGACAACCAAAGATACCAGAACTCCAGCAATGCATTGTTCTGAAGTGGAATATGATTCAAGTTCAAGATCTAGCTTTACCTTAAGCAATCTGGATTACTTCACACAGTAAAATGTACCTTACATAACCAACATTTCTGTGTTCTGGCAGATCAAGTATTGCTTATGACAGGGTGAATCACAGGGAACATACTCGTTTTCCATACCCTTCTCAGCCTGAAGAAATCTTGTTAACTCTATTTCCTCTCTTCAACAGTGAAATAATACATTGAATAAAGTTACCAAAGTTTCAAATGAGTATCAAATGCTACATCTGATATCACAGAAGTTGGGCAAGTTTGATAGTTTTACAGATCAGGGGGAAAATTAATAAGAAGGCATAGTAATTTTTTAAATAATTACTCATTTTTAGAAAAATGACATTACAAAGTGACTTACTTCTCCAGAGGGGACCAGTCTCCATCAGATAAGGGGTAATGGTCCTTCGAATGATAAATCAAAGATTCTTTTTGTTCTTCACCCCTTGGTGATGAATTTGAGGATCCTCTGTGGAGACACAAGACATTAAATCAGCTGTAAGAAATCTGTGTTACTAATTCAGTAAAAAAAAAATTACACGGATGTTATTAAAAAATCTAAGAACAAAAGTAAGGAGTGCATAGCTTAAAGGATTTGTTGTTTGCAAGACGCCTTTATCTAACTTAAAATGTATTTTAAAACTACTATTAATACTTGAAAATATTGCAAATTTAAAAATCTACTACTCCTCCAAGTTAATACTGAAGAAATCACAATAGCATAAATGATACTACTCTACGTGAGTAATGGTAAGTGATTTTACTCTACATAGACAGAAAATATTACCAAAACACGAAGATGAACATACATTTTTACACATAAACTTTACTATGTGAATTTTACAATCACTGGAAAAATTAAACTAGAAAGGCTAGTTTTGATAACGTACATTTGACAAATTAAACAGTAAGAAACCAGGGGTAGGGACTAACATCACAGTTTATCCAAGAGCTTACAAATTAACATCAACTACAACAAGGGGATAAAATACTGCACTTTTCTGAACAGTGGGGTTTGTTTTGCACTGGAAAGTCTACATCAAAGACCCAAACCTAACCAACAGTAAGGGCCACTGAACAGGCATACACCCTTATTTTACACAGAAGTCCCCTTGAAATATTACCAACATAAAGTACTTCAGATCATTTTACGGCTTTCTGAATTTAACTAAATAAATACCTATTCTCCAGATACAACTAATTTGTTTTGAGGTTAGATCAAGAGCATCATGGCTGTACAGTAGATAAGAATATAAGGAAGACATACCTGGAATTTGAGTGCAAAATGCAATAGAAACTATTTTAAGCCATTATTATGAAAGAAAAAAACTGTTTTTATTCCAGTGCACAGTTGCACTGGATTTGTTCTGGAATGCTAATGCTCATTTCTCTTACAGATGGAGGAAAGAAAATATTTTGCTATTATCAAATGTGTAAATATTTAGAATTTACATGCTTACTCAATTAGACACTAAGCATTTACAGTGATCTACCTCATTTGCACAAGCCTTTCGTGTGGAAGACAGTGTAGGTTGTGGTAAATGCTGAACTGTAAAAATGTCTTTGTAGATCCACTTCTTATTCTGCAGTAGTATTCCTATGAAACCTGATGATGCAGCCTGACTTAAGATGAGAACTGCAGAGACTGTACATCCTTTGTATTCACAAACCAATCTAAGTGTGACAGAAAAATGTTTCATACTATCTTTGTAGGCAGTACTAAGTATCTCCAAAAGAGGAAAAAAAGTATGATTGAACAACTATGTAAACACAAAAAAATTTATTAGAGAGGTCCTCACTATTTTCACTTCAGCAGGGAGGGAGGAAAGATGAAATGTGTGATACTGAACAGATTTTATTAACTGGAAATTAGCAACAAAAAGGGTTCATACAAAACATCCAAAAAACCAAGTTTAACCGATAAATGGATAAACATGAAAGTTAAAAATCCAAACTCAGTCAAAGATTATTGACAATACAAAGGGAAAATCAGTATGCATCAACTTGTA
Source organism: Chaetops frenatus (assembly GCA_013400775.1). Lineage (NCBI taxonomy): Eukaryota > Metazoa > Chordata > Aves > Passeriformes > Picathartidae > Chaetops > Chaetops frenatus. Next base: position 111,270 of record VZTR01002042.1, read on the forward strand.
ACTTCAGTTTGCACTATCAATTCTAAGCTATTTATTTTGCAACATCTATAAACTGCATTGCTACTTGTCATTGTTGTCCCCTTTACATATAGTCTAAATAAATTTATAAGATTTCAGAGACAGATAACTACTTTAACCTTTTACCACCCTTAGCACTGGAGAAATAATGCCCTCTATTTCTGAGTCTTACATACTGTAACCTCAGTCTTACTGTTATTATTTTTTATAAGTCCAGCACTACTAATATATCTAAATCATACCTGTAAAAGACAAAAGATATATTTTGAAAAAAGCTGATAAACCCTTGGTAATAGATTTTCCCAAGGAATAGGAACTAGCTTTTTTCTACTTTATAAAAAAAGAAGAGATAAGACATAACATACTGGCACCTGTGACTGAATTTTTGACCTTCCTGTTAAAACATCAGCCTCCCTTTTCCTTTCCTAGTTTCACTTTGAAATCTGAAGCTATGTCTCGTAACAGTTAAGTTTCTACTTTCTTATCTTTCTTCTTCCTTTTCAGAGCCACATATTTATAACTAAAAAAAACCCCCAAAACAACCAACCAAAACACCACAATCTAAAACCAACCTACTGATACCAACTTACATCCCCACAGGGTTTGGAAAAAAAACTTCTGAACACTTTTTCACAACAGTATCTTTAGCTGGGAAGAAAACAAGTGCATGCCCTACTGCAAGGCATTTTATCTTCTGCCCTGGTAGCCCACTGGAATGAGAGTATATAAATTTCACTTACTGACACAGAGCCACAAACCTAATGTATTTGGGCCTTCACCACTACAATGTATTTCTGTTTCAGTCCTGATTTACTTGCTGTTCACAAGAAAACACCATTGTTTTACAAAATCATCTTCTTTTCACTTGACAACACTCTGGCTGATAATGTATTTCTACTGCTGTTTCTGCTTATACACATTAGAAAAAAAAAGTTTACAAATAAAAAGCCTTGCCAGACTTTCACTCTAAAGGGTACAAAAAAATAAAACCAGAGTAAACCCGATGAAAACACCATGGTCTGTTCAGCTGTGACTAAACATTCAACATTTAGGTCAAATACACCATTTTTCATTCATCTCTAGTCAAAGTAAGATAATTGCTAGAATAACAATTTGAATCCTAAACACTGGATGAAAGCAGCTATTATTAACATGACATTCCTAAATACTTTATACATTTGTAATGACACGTTAAATCAAGAATAAACAACTATTGGGTTATATTTTCTCTCTTCCTGTACTTGACGGTTATTTTTATTTTTGATGGTTTTACTGCGACAAGTTTATTGCTGTCTTAGTAACTGCACACTAAAGACTGAGCAAAGGTCTTTCATTCCTTGAACTGAAGAAAAAGATAAAAAATTTCAAACCAAACAAAATGCCAATTCCCAGACTTAAACAGAGCAGTGAATATCTAAATGACAATTCACTGACATAAATATTACACTAATAAAATAAGGTGAATTAACAAAGAAAGCCACAGACACTCTAAAAAAACAACAATAAATCCAGTGAAACACCTAGTTTTCTTTGAAAACCAAGTCCTGATGAGTAGGTTTTTCCTGGATTTGAAGCATTTATATGCTTGATAGCTTCATCTATAACCTTAATCTTTCCTGTTACCCTATAGACCTCTTCAACTTATTACATGTACTGCTGCTTTAGCACAAGCTCCACTTACTAAGAGTTTACCCACTTCAACATACAGGATTGATTTTTTCCCCCCTCCTCTTCACACATGTATAAAGAATTCTCTACTAACTTGAAGGGACATTCATTTATACAGTTTTCAGTTGCCAAAGTAAACTTCAGGTAACAGAGAAGCCAAATTCAGATGTGGTGTACTACAGGCATTCCACACTGCCGTCTATCTAGAGGCTACCAAACACACCAGAAGATCAGTCTGCCTCATCACAGAAATTACACTGAAACTTTCTCAGTCACACAACAAATCGTAACGACATTTATTCACCACAATGGGCTTAACTGCATTTCATGCTCATAAAAAAATGCCCAAAACTTTAAAGCTAATCTGTGAAGATTTGGAAGATACCTGTTGGAAGTTTGCTTTGTTTGCTTGAGGAAAGGCCTAGGCAGAGCCTATCAAAACTTATGCAATACTTGCATAGAGGAAATGAACAAGTCACCTTTTAAATTCTCAGTGATAACAGTGAAAACAGCCACTATCTAAGAGTTTACCTTAAGGGCTGTACACTTTTCTCGTCATCTGAGCTTATTTCCATTTCAAAAATCTCTTCAGTCCCAGCAGAAGAGATCTGATCTTCTTTCCTGCTGTCTTGTTTGTATTTCTTTCTTCTTCTTTTTTTCTTTTTCACAGAACCTGGGGTGAATACAGTCTCTGTTTCTGCAGAGTGCGGAATTTCTGAGTTTGCACATGTCCTCTCATTTTCACCTGATTTCAAATGATTGTCAGCATCTTTAAAAAACTGGTCTTCAGTGGGTATTGGAGATGTTGCCAAATAAGCAGGAACTTTTTCCTAGGGAAAAATAAATAAAAGAAAAAGCTATTTTTTTCTACCTTGTTTTGTGCACATAGGGTAGTTGTCAGCTACAGGTTAATCCTTGTACCTATATTTAGACACAAAAGCATACAGATGCCCAGTGGTATGAAGTTGATATCTAGAAAGGAACCAAGTTCACTAGAGTGATTACAAGAAGTTCAGAAAATTGCACATTAGTATTCCTACAGTTTCAGACACAAACAACTGATTTTGCCAGCAAAGCAAATACCCAGTCAGTGGAATGTTTTTGAAATTATCTGCCCTGAGCATGCCTGTTCTATGCTTATTAAATGTGTTAATAAAAAAAGGCTAATTAAATCCACTGCTGTTTATCTTGAAACAGATTCACAGGAAGGTATAGGTTGAAAGGGACATCTGGGCACCATCTGGTCCAATCTTCTGTCGAAAGCAGGGCTATGGATAAGGTTATCCAGGGCCTTGTCAAGCCAAAGGTTGTCTCAAGTGAGGGAGTCTATCACTTTTCTAGGCAACCTGTTCCTGTGTTATATTGCTTTTTGTACAGAAGGATTTTCCTTATATCTAGCTGATATTTTCCCTTGTGCCCTCCACCCCATCTCATGACTAGACAGCCTTGTGAAGAGAGTGTCTGTCTGTTCTGTAACTACCTACCTTCTAGGTGCTGCAAGACTGTGGTTAGACATCCCTGAATCCTCTCTAGGCTCAACAGAACAAGTTCCAGCAACTTTTCCTTCTATTTCAATTTTTCCAACTCTCCACCAAGCTCTCTCCAATTTTCCATGTCTCTCCTGAATTGGGGAGGCCAGAACTGTGTTCCAGACTTGATCTGACATACACTGGGCTGAGCAGGACAATCCCACATCCCTCCACCTGCTGGCTGTGCTATTGCTGATATTACCTGGGATGCATTTGCCTTCACTGAAGCCAAGGCATGCTACTGGCCAGGTGATGCAGAGCTGCATTTCACCCAGTCAGATCCCTGCCTGCACTGCTGTGTGTGCCAGCCTGCACTTCCAACCCTTATGTGAGACTGCACGTGCATCTTGGTTAAACCTTGTGTGAATCTTGTTGGTCCAGTCTCCCAGCCTGCCATGCTCTCTGTGGTGGCTCTTTTTCTGACCTACCTCTCCTTTCAGTTCAGTGTTATCCACAAAATTAGTAAAGGTGCCTTCAGTCATGTCATACATGTCACACATTATTTATGTAAAACATCTTTCAAAAAAGAAAAAGTCAACTATCATTTAGTCACCTTAAAACCAACATACAGTGAACCCTCAACTAATTACAATCCACTGCCCTTTGAAGGAAAAGGACTGCCTGAGGTTTATTTACATCATAACAAGAAACTGAAAAGACAGACACCTAGTCTCAAAGAAACACACCGTGAAGGGACAAAGACAAGGTGGAACAAAAGTAGAAGAGAATGGAATTTGCACAGTGAAGAGAAGAAGTTATGGAACTCAATTTAATGGTAGAGAATAGAAGTAATTACAAGATGTCTATTATTTTACTGGATTCTTGTGCAGAAGGTTAGTCAGGAACACTGATGAGACACAGCCAGAGCACTGATATTACTTTTGATGTATTCACAGTCCTATCTGCTATTAAATATTAAATTCAGAACTTTCATTGAGTTAAGAGTTACAGAAAAAAATTCTGATCCACTGGTTGTAGAGTGAAGTAGAGAAAGGAGAACAAAATACAGCCTTATACAACATTGATTATACACAGATTTTGCATTGTGAAAAATCTTGAAATCAAATGCTAGCACCTAAACTAAAATTGAAGTTAATATTCTGCACAATTAGTGATAAATAATCAAGAATAAAAAAATAAACAAATAAACAAATAAAGCACTCCAGAAAAGTTAGAAGAAAACTGACTGGAAAATTGTCCTGATTTACATGGATTGAGAGGAGTGGTATTACTTCTGAATGTCAAGATGTGAAAAATGCGAAGACTGATCACTTAAAGGACCTTTCTGAATTCCCCCAAAGGAAAAAAAAAACCCAAAAACAATGAGAGGTTTAGGATTTATCCCTTAAGCACAGCTTCAAGAGGCAAACAAAGATTGTGATCAGTTGCAGGACAAAAACACTGCCTAAAAACAGTAAAAATAACTCAGTTTTGCTTTGTAGCAAACTTGATCTATATTTTCAGCATGAATTACCAGCTTTCAAAAACACATAATACACAGATAAGGCACTCTTGTTATACATCAAAATGTACTATGCAAGTGCAATAGCTCCTTTAAAACACTGTCCTGGGGACAAAGGCAGTGGTTATCACCCTTGCTTTCTGAAAGTCATAAGACTGATCAGTTCCCATCAATGTCCGAGACACCCTAAATCTATAAAAAACTGCTTTCAGTTTTTATTTTAATCATGGTGTATGCTAACACAGAACCCAACCTGCCTTTCACTTAGGTGTTATGAATCCCCACCCCAAGTTACATTTCGAGTCTTAATGCTTCTCCTTCCATTTCAAATTGTATTTAACTCCTTTTAATATGAGAGTTTTCTCTGACCCCCCAAAGTAAACAAGTAGCACCCTAAACTAAAAACTGGATCAATCTCATTTCCTTGAAAGACTGATTCCAAATAACAAGAGGAAATTAATACTTTCTCTTTTACTTCTCCGAGAATTTTTTTTCCTCTCTCTTCTGACTATTTTCATTAAACCTTTTGGAACCTTGTATTTAGAACTTCTTTCCTTCAGATTTGCTGAAAAATGCCAACAGACTCAAAAGCAATGCTTAGGACTGACCAATACTGTGATTACATAGCTCTTGCACCCTTAGGAAATCAGAGTGAAAATGAACCAATATTCTTGTTTTTCAGAGGCTCATTAGCTTCCAGTTGCAAAAGATTCTTGGGATATAAATTCTCAAGTCAAAGAAGTTACTGTTACTTGGTGAAAGTTTCATAAGTAAAACTGAAAAACTGGGCTAAAATTTGTAAGGCAAATTAAAAATATGCCCAAGAAATAGACTACCTTTATTAGTAGAAGCACAAGCTGTAATAACTTAAAGCAAAAGTTATAGTAAAACACTGCAATCAGTGTAACTGCAGTCAACAAGCATGAATTAACTAAAACTAAATTAAAAAGTACTTCAGCACATCTTCCAAATAATGCTTTAATTAATAAAAATAATCAATTATTTTATTATTACTGGCAGCAAAACTGTATAAAGCATCAAGCATCTAGGCAGCATATGAAAGAGGTGTTAAGATTCAGTTACAGAAAATCTAGCTTTCACAGTAATGAGGATATTGGCAACACTGCATGAAGCATTTTTAACCTGTTACTCTGTTAATACTACATTGTGGCCATCAAGAAGCAAACAGCCCTTACATTTTCCTCCTCGGTTTCTTGCACAAAGAAAGCTTCTCCATTGTCACCCAGTTTCATATGAAGATCAACAGCATCGCCATTAATTTCTATATCAATCTGCGGAAAGAGACAATTTATTGTAAATAATTCATCATGGGGAAAGCAGTGATCCCATGGTCTGCTTAGCTCTGAGAGTCAACTTTGTTTCACTGTATAATGGTGTCCCTATCTCCCCTCTCTTTCTGATACAAGTCTGTAATAACGCTCTTTAGCTTGTTCACCTGCAAAATACATCATGCTCCTGGCAGAGAGCCTAACACTCACAAGAAAAATAAGAAAAGAATTAACTTATATAAAGACTGAATCTTGTTCAAACAATTACTGACCTAGTCTTCATTTCCTGGAAGAATGATTGAGACTGTTTAGATGTTTAAATCTCAATCTGACTTGGAGCCTGGAATGAATCTGAATCCTGAATACCAGAAGTTCCACCTGGAAACCTCCTGGAGGCAGACTTTGTCTGAAAGTTATAAGAGACTTGCTACAATTATTCCTGCAACTCAAGTTAGTGTTGCAGATTTTCCTGCTCATGAGTTATTGGGCGTATGACATGGGACCACAACCCTTCAGTAACGATAGTGATTTTTTTCAGAGAATAATGTTTTTATTATTCTAAAAAGGTAATTTTTAGCCAAGAAAACTCAGTCACAGGAGATGATAAATTACATAAATAACCAGACATGCATGGAGAGTATATCCAGATCCTTAAGGCAACCACTTTTCTTCTTCCCCACAATAACGGACTGATTTTGGTCTGAAAACTGTATATATTTCACTTATTTATTCCATTATGCTTTATTTAAAAAATATTTTCTTGTATTTCCAATTGAGCAACGTAAGTTTAAAAAAAACCTCACCTTTTCTTCATGCTGGTTTAGACATACAAACATTTCTAATTTTAGCACCTATACCTCCCACTGGTTTCTGGAGACGACAGTATGTATCTGAAGTTGAAGCACAGATAGGCACACTTTGTGTTCCCACACATCTTGGGACCACCAATTGATCTTGGCCTCATAACATACAAGAGAGAAAATGCATCCACAATGCAGTAACAAACACTCGACTGACTATTGAGAGAACTGTGTGAACAGTAACTCCCAGGATGGAGGAAACAAGGAGCAGCAGTCATCCACACAACCAAAACCTGAGAATTACACTGACAGTCTAGTACAACAGGTACCAAGAGTAGATGTTTCTATTATTCAACAGCTTTTTAGAGGTACATAGAAGCAGAAAACCTTTCAAATTTGGTTCAGCTACGCAGAAGTGTAATTAAAGACGTTTAACAAACTCGAATTTCAGACCACTCCTGTTGTAAGCATATCCCCCTGGCCTAGATGTCAGAAAAAGTACAGCTATACCACTTCTTTTGTACCCTGTTGAAAACTATAATGTAATCTGTTACAAAGTTGTTAATGTAAATAAATTCTTTGTCATAAGCGAGTTCATTAAAATAAACACTAGCAAGTGGGAAATCAAACAAAAAATAAAAAAAAAAAATTGCCCTGACCTGACTGATCTTTTAGTTTCAATTTATTCTCTTTCCACAACAAAAATATAAAGATAGAAGTAGCTTCCTGCAACAATCATTAGCTCCTTAAAAGAGCAGAATATAATCCTGAGGGTTTATGTTCTGTTTCAATCAATCCATCTTTTGGTAGCACACCCATATGCCATACACAGTATTCCTCACTGACAGTAAAGTTCCACAACAGCTCCATTTTCCAGCCAACCTAATCCAACTCACTCTCTTGGCAGGTTTAACAAAGCCTATGGGAAGGAGATGGCAGGACAATCTGCCCAGACAGCACCACCATCTCAGAATGGCTGGACAGGAAACTGTACCGGGTTCTCTTTCAAACATACCCACAAAGGAATGAAGCTTCAGTCTCAGTTTCCATTTGCTTGTGGATATTAATAACTGCACTTTCTACTGCAAATAAGACTTGAACACAGCTAACAAGGAGCAATATTTATGATAGGTCACCAACACTTAACATAAGTTGTTTGTCCTTCAGACATTCAGAAAAGAGTTCCTTACATCAGGGATCAGTTAAATACGTTAAGCGTTTATTTCCCAGCATACTTCGATAAGTAAATAAATAGCCCCATGTAAACATTTTTAAACTGTGAAGTGTACATATTTGTATTAGTCTTTCTGCATAGGTCCAGAGCTGTCAAAGTTTTCCTTTCACATTCGTATTTTTGCAGAGTCCTTAGATTATCACAAGAAGTTCTGTTTTGCATTCCAAAACTACCACCCCATACAGCATTTATGAGCAACTGCCCTGGACTAAACCAGCCTGCTAACTGGGAATGTGGGGAGCTGGGGAAGGAAGTGGGGGGAAGAAGGAATGCACTGGTATTCAAAACTTTGTTTTGACCCATTTTCTCAACTTACCACTTTTTCTTTAGAGCGCAATACACCAAGCTTCCCAAATCGGACGTGGAAAGGAGAACACTGGTATGTCCCATCCTGCTGCCGGACCACAATGACATCGATGCATCCCGAAAGGGTTGCCTGATTAATGCCTTTGTACAGCTCCTTCACAGTAACCAGGACTTGTCCTGCAAGTTGCCCCACGTAGTTCATAGTCTGAGACTAAGGGAGAGAAAGAAAGACAAAATAAAAAAAGTAAGTAAATTTAAAACACATGAAAGGTGTTTTGAAATTAATTCTTAAAAAAACATTTAAATGGATGTGCCATGTCGTTCATCAATTACTCTACTGCAACAAGCTTTACATAAACATTTTCAAGAATCAACAGAACTTTGAGGCAATCCTTATATTACTAAAAGTATCCAGAGCTATAAAACCTATTCCTAATGCTTCATCAACTTGAATCTATGACTAATTAAATATTTCAAAGAAAATTTTGAAGCATGTCATTTTTAGACCTCAAAGCCTGGTTTTAACTGATGCTTAATAACTCAAATAAGCTAAGAAGAAAAATTCATTCTCTGGAGGACTGCCTGTTTAATACAACTAATCCTCTGTTGAAAATGGAGATAACTGTACGTAAGGATGCAAAAAAAAAAATCTTAGAAGTGGGGAAAAGCTACATAGGGCACACTGCATGTAATTCTTCCTTTACAGCTCTGTATTTCAAAATGGCTGAGTCATTTTAGAGAAATTATCAAAGTATGCAATGGGAGAAAAGAGATACACACATTAAGATGATTATGTTATAGTCAAACAGGATAAAGAGCACAGAATCACTTATGGAAAATTCTGCCTAATCCATTAAAAATACTGAAGTAAATGAATGAATTCTGAATAACTGCAAGTCTTTCGGACAAAGAATACAATTTGCACTATGACTGCCAAGAAGAAATGAAAGTCCAAAGATTTCTCAGAACATCTGAGCTTTAACAGAAAGAGGAGGGAAAGCTGTGAAAATGTTCTGATAGAAACCTAAGTGCAGCCGTTCCTCATTCTACCATCTCCTGCCTCCCACCCAAAAGTCTGCTACAAACTCATTTCAAAACCATCCAGCTGCAGCCTCTGAATTTAAGAGTATTTAGGAAAACAAAGAACGACTGCCCACAAGCAAAACACACAACACTGGACACATAAAACAGCCTAAATGGTAAAAAGAAAAAAAAATCTACTTTGGGATATTATTTCTAGAAAAAGATCTACAACAGTTCTTCTTACTGATACTGCTTTCACTGTCTACATAATTAATCTGTTATTTCTCTTTTAAGACTCCAAAATCTTCCTTTCAGTAACACAGGGCATCTCATACTCACTCAAAAGTGACCACTTTTGTAGCATCTATATACCGATATAACTGTAAACAGACAAGAAATCCAAAACTACTTTCACACTTACAGCAGCTATGGAAACATTTTCCTCCATCTCAGGCTTCTCATACATTACCAAATCACATTAACATTTTTTAAAAATAATTCCTTCCTCTTCACAAGACTTACAAAGGAAGGTGGGGGGTTTCCAATACAGATTTAAAACTGTCTTGAAATTATCCACAGAATTACTACGCTAGGTAACATGCTAGAGAATTTTTTTCCTGCAGCCTGTTGATGAAGACAAAAAGAACAGACTGTCATTGAGTGAGTAATGAGATTAGGAGGATGGACTCCCCATCAACATTAGTCATTAATTCAATTTCATCTGTAAGTAGCTTCACGTACAACTATAAAACTGATTGCTTGATAGTGAAGTAATAGCTCACTCTTGCTAAAGAGGGAAGGTCTCACTTCAACCTTTCCCCATCTGACCCTCTTAATGAACTGATTTTAGCTCCCTGACACGGCTGGCAAAAGTCTACCATTTTTTGCTGTTGTTTGTTCCAGTGGGTTGTTAGTAAGTCAGATTAGCTCATTAAGCAGAGCATGACAAACACCTGAGTCATGAAGCACTGAGCAGTACCAGAGAGTTAGGAAAAAAAAAAACAAGAGGCAGGGAACTGAACATCTTCCTTTTGACAAGTGACATATTTGCTGCATCTTATGGAACTGTAACTCACGAGAGAGAGGTTACAGTATCTCTGCTTTCCCATTAAAGCGATTAGTCTTCCCCTAATATGATATGTTTAAACAGTCATGTTTAAACTCAATCTCAAGAAAAAAAGTCTTTAATGCATAGTTATTACCATTCGTGGCTGTACCTTGGCCACTTCCAAGAGCTGTCTACAGTATCAGCTTAGAAAGAAACGTTGATTTTGTGTCACCAAAGAGACTGCATTTGTCAAAAGAAAAGTTTGACACAATCAGGAATAAAAGTCTTTAATAGGGTCTCCATTCCATATATTTCATTTCAGTGAACAGGACTTGACAAGCGGGCAAGAAATTCTCTGTGATTTAGGCAGTGACTTCTCAAAAGATCAAAACTCCACACGTTCTGCTAAGAACTGAGTTCAGATAATAAATAATCTAGTTTTTCTCACATACGTGCTGCTATATGCTCACATACGTACAACTTGACCACAGAAATTCACCACACAACCCACACAAGATCAAAGAATTCATACATTTTACATATATTCTTGTTTTTCTGTATCAAGAATATCCTGTAGCTCTTCTACAGGTATCGGTTTCATTTCTGTAGCTCACAGCACAGTCACTTCTATGAACATACATAAACTGAATAACTGCTTACATTTGAAAGTTCATAGCTGGTTCACTCTTACATGTGACAAGTTATGAACTTTTGTACCTACTGAGTATTAAAAACATTGCTTATAAGGTAAGTAGCTTTTTATGATCCATGTCTTAATGTAAACATTGTTTTGTACATTGCAAGTAAACCAAACTAGATAAAGGTAATAAACTAATGCACATTATTGCTTACCAGGCTGCAGTTCAGCTTTTACCATAATGGTTCATTTTGCAAGATAAACATGTTATGTAAGAAGGTTCAAACTGTAGCAAGAAAACAATCAAGTAAAAATGAAATGTCACTACATACCTGAGAAACTTCTCATTTTATCTCAAATGTCAGTAGAACCCCAGTTGGGAGATTTTAAAATCTAGGGGTTAAGATATGGTTTGAGCTTCGCTTGGGTGTATTTGTTTTCCTTAAATGTTACTGTATATTGGAAAACTTGTGGTGAACAGTACAGAATTAGACTACAGCGAGAAAGGAACACTGTAAAATGTTATTGTGTTAATTTCTGCAAATGCAATAGAAATATCACAGGATAACCAGTAAGACAAAGTATTTCCTCAATAACACTCCTTATTTCATGCTTAGTAAACATTTATTAAATGTCATTGCCTTGAAAGCAGACAGCAGTATGCCTTCATAACCTTCTCTAAGAACCTAATATGCATAGTGATTTCCAGTTTCGAAATACAGGACAAAAGTCTGATGGAAAAGACAAACTAAGACATGGCAAGGCAGTAATACTTCACAAAACCATTTAACTTTTATTTCTTTTGATATCTAGAATCTTTACATTGCCTGATGCAGTGAAATTACAGAACTCTGCATAAAAACTGAGGTTAATGCAGCTCACTACTACTTACTCTTCTCAGATGGTAAATTAAAAGGCTGTGAATAACTGAGGTACCAAAGCAGAAACATTTTTGCGACTTCTGAGGCTCCAGAGAGACTAATTTTTGAATGTTTATGCAATACTACCTAGTTTGCAAAAATTCTTCCAGCTGGATATATTACTACCACTAAACTAAGTGCAACTGTAATTGGAATGGGGAAAAAAAATCTCTCTGTCATATCATGAAATTTTTTTTTTCTGGCAAGAAGCCATTGCAGTGCCAAAAGCAGAAACTGAAACTGCTTTGGTTTTTTAACTTTCTTTTTCTGAGAGAGCACAAAAGTAAATACAAAAGAAGACAAAATATCTACTTCAGAAGTTTAATAACTAAAATTCTGTGCCTCCACCTATAAAATACTCAAATCAGTTCAACTAAAATTAACCCTGGATATGCTGTTTGACTTCCTCATGTTACAGCAATGGCTCTCAGAAACCACGATTAAACAGTACTCCACCTCAGAGCAACTAATATGCTTGCTGTGACAGACAAGACAAATTTTCAAAACTCATTATCAGGAAATGCTTACATTAGCATAACCTGAGCAGGAGGTTTTGAAGGTAGGAATTGTATCTCTGTACCATTAACAAAGATGTTATTTCAGCTGCCACCAGATTAACATGTTTTCTTTAACCTTTTTTTTTTTGTGTTACTGAGTAATATCCATATAGAGGTGCAAGATATAATCAAAAGTCTGTCCACAATAGGTGTTCTCTGTGGAAAAACCCTTCCACAGAAAGAGAACCGCCTTACTAATGGTAACCTGCATTTTTTTGGTTCTTAAAGCCATCTCCTTTTATCCAACTGCACCCATATGAACATGCCTACTACGACTGCCTAGTTCATCAAGAGAGAAAGAAGAGTGCATGTTACTCAAAGGCAAGATACCAGATAGCTCTAGAGAGCTACAGCTTTACAGGGTATGAACTTTAACTATCACTGCAAAAAAAAAGTTACTTAGAAGCAGATCTTAGCTTCCAGGAGAGTAGACAGTCATACATCCCATTTATTTTGAGATACATTTAGAGGGTTAAAATATGTCTAATGCCACATAGTGTAAACAGCAAAGGAGTTGTATTTGTTTCAAGAGATTAGGTAGAACAAAATAAAAAACATGCAGAGCAGTGGTTTACCTCAATTTATCTCACTTTGCCTATATTAGCATACATATAAATTTATGAGGCAGAAGCTTTCCTTAAGCAGAGAAAATCTTTAGCAAATGTTTTACTAGTTTCTATTTTGTACCCTGAAAAAACTGGGGGGGAAAATGACCCTGTCAAACAGGACCACTGCAGCATCAGGTCTGCTCAACAAAAACATCTTTGTTCCCAAGTAAAGATTTTAACTGGGGGTTTAGGGTTGCTTCTAGTACTGCACAGAGCAGTTCTGGAACAAAAACAGGAAACAAAGTAAGTCACTGAATGCCTAATTAAAGCCTTCCACATACTATTAAATATAGGAGGTCAATTTTTATATATTTTAATTGTGCTATAGGAAATTTAGGAAACTCATATTTAGCAATAAATCTGTCAAACTCACCAAGATTCCAGAAGGAACCTTTTCATGGGCAGCAACATCACTTCTATTTGAGTCATCTTCAAGAACATCCTTTTCTGAGTTATACATCTCAGAAAACAGAAAACTAACTTTCCACAATACAGGTAAATGCAGAAATTACAGCCATAACAGTGTGTTGTAGCAGCATTTCTTCTCTTCTCATAGAAGCAGAAGAACTATGTAAACCTTCTGGTCTCTTAGAGGAAACTGCTTGGTATACATTCCCACGCAGAATTACGGGTAGAAAGGAAGTGCTTCTTTAAGAAAGCTCACACAGAAACTCCCTCACCAATAGGCTTTGCTTGAAATGTCCCAGCCCCCTTGTGCCCTCAGAGATAAGTAACAACATGGGCTGACTTTGCCATATGTTTACACTGATAGGTGATGATCTCCGTTTGCATCATGTCATATGACTTTAGCCGAAGCTCCCACGAAAACAGGGATTTAGTTAATGATTCTTAAGCAAAGTCTACATTAGCTCACTTGGAGACTTTTCACCCACTGTTGCAACTCCACCACTGGCAGCAGCATTCCAAGTCCTGGTTCAGCCTAAGTCAAGACTGACTGCTGACACTCCATGTGCTGCTCCCTCTGCTGATGGCATCACTGGGGCAGCCAGGTATATTTGATAGAGCAAATTTCACAACATTTCAGGGTCTGCTATTTGCAGACTTTTCTCCCTCCTTCTTGAAATCACATAATAATAGTAAAGAGACAACCCATCTGGTGTCAAGTTTGTACTAAACTATATATAAACAATGCACATCAAGACAAACATTTGTTTTCCTGTGGAAACTTTCTTGCTTTCTTCAAACAGAATTGTAAAGCAGTATAATGTGAGTGTGTGGACAAAACATACAAACTTTTAAAATAACTGGCTCCATGACTCAGAATAAAAACTGATTTTTCATCTGAGGAATTCTGAAATGTCATTACTTAAGTAAATAATATAATGGATAGGTAAAATAACTTGAGGAAGAGTAGTAGTATAAGGAACCAATTCTGTCCAATTCTGAACCAATTCTGAATGCGAGAGGTTCTCTGAGGACCATCAATATTTCCTCAACACAGACAAGTTCTCACTACCCTAAACCCATGCATCTCCTTCCCATCCTCATGGAGTTAATGTGTATCTCCTCAGAAGACTGTAAAGGATTGCTCCTTGAATTACAAGCTTAAAAAAAAAAATAATCTAGGACCCTACTACTACTCCTCCTCTAAGTTTTATAAATTCATGTATTAGATTGATGCAAGGAAAGTGAACCCATTATAGGATGCAGCCAAATAGCTTGTAGGTTTCCAAAGTAATTAATGAATTACACTCAAGGCTCAAACGGAATCAACGTCAATGACAAAATCCTAAATTGAGTGTTGGGATTGCTATGTCTGCAGTAAGGTTGTAATAAACTGCTACTATCTCTGAGCCCTTTCCTATACATTGAATAAGTTCATATTACATCCGGCTCTTACAGGAAAAACTAATGGGTTTTTTAGCAATAATGATAAGTATTTTCATAGAATATTAAGACTTCCCCTTCCTGTTCATCATTCCTTTATCCTGTATGTTCCATTAAAATACAGAATAAAACAGTTATGAGCAAAATGGAAGCAAAGTTCATAAGCCAGTGCTTCTTTTCAAACCCTACTGCCTTTGTTTTATGTTGGGGTTTTTTTCTGTGATAGCTATACTATTTCAACATCATTCAGTATTTCAGATGGACATTATTTTCTTCAAAGCTTATAAAAGTGTTTTAAACAACAAGCTTTTCTAGAATACAGATAAAATTGTCACTGCAGTAAGGTAAGATTTAGACAGATAACAAGCTCTGCACTTTTAGCTAGATCTTGTCTTTTATTTCTCAATATTAATATGGTAAGTAAAATATAATTCCTGCTGAGTAAGTTTAAGCACTACGCTATTTACTTACAATTTGCACAGGAAAATTAGCTGTCGTCTTGAAAAGCAAATACCTCAAATTTGGAAGACTTAGAAACAATGTTTTCCATGTAACCTTAATGAAGCTCTTTGGTGTAAGTACCTTTTCCCGTGCTTTAGTTTCAGAAAGCACCTACAAGTTTTTTCACTAGACTCACACAAGTTAATAATGCTGACAAAGATCATTCACCATCCTATGTTCTTTCTTTGATCTGCCCTTTTTGGGTCATCACATTTTATCCTGTTGCTCATTAGTCAAAATCCCTGTTGGGAAGTATGATTCCATTTTTAAAAATAGTTTTCTGCAGCAGTCTTCATAATATATTCTATTACATTTCATTTAGTTTTACAGCACCTCAGAGATGCAGTATTTTTTTCACCTATGCAATGAAAAATTCAGGCCAGATTAGGAATTAAACATGCAGGGGAATTTAGCACATTTAGAACTTGATGTTTCAGATTTTCCCTCCTTTTTTACCTCTTTGCATGTTCAAAACATTGCTTCAATAAGCTACATTTGTAATTGCAATCAGATTTCTTTTTAATGACCATCTGGGATACGTAAAAGTCTGATTGCCTGTGAAAATGACATTTAAGTGATTATTGGATTGTACTGTATTGGAACTGTAGAACAAATGCCACCAGAGAACAGCAGCTACATGGTGTTTCCCCAGCTTTCACCAGTGCATATCATTCTGAGTTGTGGAAGGACTATAGCACAAACCCTATAGACATAGCTTCTATCAGCACATTATCCCAATTCACTCAGAGATCAAAATAAATATGCCAAGACAGATGAATGGACCAAATCCTTCTCTAATTAATATACCCTAATAGATACAAGTATGGGACAACCTTTTTTCATGTTCCAATTGTCTCCTTCACCCCATTTTGTCACACATTATTTTTTCTTACTACCAAACAAGAATTAAACACCACAGTTCTCAATGTCAGGATGGGGTGTGACAATTCTTAGTCTCATACCCCATCCTGACACTGAAAAAGGTCCTTTCTCCACAAGGCTCAACTCCAGTTCCAAAATTCCAACACTTCGCTATTTTCATGCACTTTCACACTTTGCTTATTGGGTGGGAAGAAAAAANCAGCCAATTCTCCTACACAGATTACAAAAATCAGACTTCGACTGAAAACAGTTTTCTCTGCCTAGGTTCTTGGTCCCAGACCCGGTCTGAAGCACCTGCTTGCTGAGACTGGAAACAAAGCTCTGCTCATTCCAGATTGCACTAAAACACATTCAGTTCAACACCTCTGCTACTTTTAAGTGCAAAAGTCCATCCATTCTCTATATGAACGTTTAAACCTAAGTCAAAAGATATTAACTTTGCTAAAATAAAATAAACTTTGACATGACTAACAGAAGACATACTGAATGAAGAAGATTATCTGCCTTAGATGCCTTCTGAAAGGGACACAAGAATTTTCCTAAAAGAAAACAGCAAGAGTTCTTCCTCTAGTAGAGTGGAAAAATGCCATCAAGTGCCACTTGTTATAAAAAAAATATATATATACTTGCTAAGATTTTCCATATAAAAGCTGAATGTACCTAAAATATAACATGGAATTAAGTTTTCCAATTTAGCAAATTACATGCAACTAAAAATTAAATTCTGTTCAACAATGTTGAAAAGTACTGATAGGCAGTGCTACCTGCTTTTAGCTGCAATTCCCAGCTGTCAAAAAAAAAAAAAAAAAAAAAAAAAAAANAAAAAGCCGTATCACAAGCAATAGCAGCAGGTACAAGAATTCATGCAGTTCATAGATGTTAGAGAAACACTAGTGATACAAAAGTAATATATTGTTCATTAAAGTGGTGGTTAAAAAATAATAAAATCAAATTAGTGTTCCACCTACGATGCAACATGGTAAATTCAATGCCTTCAAGATCTGCCATCAGGTGGAATCAAGCGCCATTCAAATCAAAACATTTTTCACTGCAACTTAACTACTTTTTTTTCACCAGGGAAAAAAATAGCAAGAAAGGAAATCCAGTTTATTTGGAGTTAGTACTTTTGTAGTTGTGTCAACAATTTTATCTGTATGATCTGCTCTGAATCATCTGATTTCAGTGTTACAGTATCTGTCCTTGTATTAATTTGAGCATTTTCTTTTTTTTTTTTTTAAAGTTATCCTTTTTATTTCTGTTTACAAAGGAACATCAATGAGGACAAAGAATACTTTAAGAGTTCATAAACTGAATTTTCCTGGCAAAATGATCAGCTCAATCAAAAGCTTACATTACACATACAAAAAATGTTCTTATGCACGTGGAGACCTTAACTTCTTTCAAGGTACTGGAAAAAGTAACTGGCTAATCCTAGAGTGCAGCCCTTTGGCATCTGCACGAGCATATTCCACACCACCTCCTGCCACCCTCGATGTATTTCCAGCAACACAGACTCTTCTGCAGCCACATCATCCTTGGCTGAACTTATTTCCAGACACCTAACACAGAAACCAATGTTTCTGAACAGAAATTCTATCAGTCTCATTTTTGCATGAGGTGAGAGAAAGTAGATGAAGCTTTTCCTGTATGTTTCTAGAAAGTGCTAAGCATTTCCTTAATAAGCAATTCAGCAATCCCCTATCTTTGTTATCTCCTTTGTTTCTTTCCAGGTGCTGATCTGCCCCAGGTGTATTTAAATTTTCTTGCAACCTCCCAGGTTTCAGAAATCAAAGCAAAAAACACACAGTCATGTGTGCATGCATGAAATCTATCTATATCTAATCTATCCATTAGTGGTAAATAATTTGTTTACATTTAGAATGGATACACAGATATAAGATGTGTGACTAGTACAAACCTTCAGGTTGACAAGAACAGAAATAATACATATTCTGAGAAATACATATATGGAATAGTTAAAAAGCTCTAAATATTGTGTATATAAATAAGATACTTTTTCTCCCCACTTTATAAGATTCTCCATATCGTTGATCTCAAACAATACCCCTAAATTTAATCTGCATATAAGAT
Organism: Chaetops frenatus; assembly: GCA_013400775.1. Taxonomy (NCBI): domain Eukaryota; kingdom Metazoa; phylum Chordata; class Aves; order Passeriformes; family Picathartidae; genus Chaetops; species Chaetops frenatus. The sequence goes on from VZTR01002042.1 coordinate 129,691, forward strand.
CTGGTTGTATTATTAACAAGCTGGGTAAAAATGCTAGTCTTACAGAATTCCCACACAGAGGTATTGATATGAGATGTTGGGAAGAGAAAAATTAGATACGGCTGAGCAAAGTGGCATATACTTCCTTTTTCAGCAAAGCAAATCCACTGCATTATTGAGCTGTAATGACCCCAGAGGTCACATCTGGCTGAGGGGTCTGCTCGCCCCTCACACACAGCAGCGTGTCTGCACTGTCTATACACACACAACACACCTGTGAAGTGGCCACACAGACTTCTTGTTTGTAGTAACAGGCACACTTTTTGCTTCAGGGAACGGATGGCTTCAAGCCACCACTAAGTACTTATCTTCTTTAAATCACTGTATCAGTGTATTTCAGTTCACATCACAAACTAAATTCTAGTTAGCCGAGGGAGAGTCAATTACTTCCATTTCTAATGGAATTGCAGCTACAATTCATTATCCAAAGCACTTATTTGAAAGAATTTTGAAAATAATCCTTTACACATTTCCTTTAAAAAGCTTGTAACCATCAATTCAGAAGTAGTCTATTTCCTGAGGAGACAGTTGTGCAGTCTTAAAAAAGACAAGGAAACCTAGAGACACATCCTAAGACCAGCTTAGCTGGCATCAGCCACATACACCAACAGAAATATGTCACCTAGTACACAGCAGACTTTTCTATTATTACTTTGCATATTTACATTTCTGGTATTGAACTTCAGAACTCTGGGTAAAGAAATGGGCCGATTCATCAGCTAAAAATCTCATCCATTCACTCAGTGCATACAGAAGCAATGAGGAAGTGTCCCTTAGTTTTGGGAAAATGAGTGACTCAGGACAACTTCTGACAGCTAATGTCAAATTACATTAGTACAAAGGTAAAAGAAACTGATTAAAATATTTAGCTAGGAAGGGAAGCTAGCATCCTTCCTTTGATAATTCCCTTGAAATATAAATACAAGAATAAAAATGCCCAGAAAGTGTGCTTAAGCTTTGTCCTCAAGCAGAAAGACATCTGACTTGACTTAGCATGACAAATCAGTCTGCCTGCCCAAACTGAAATTCAAGCACTAATGTAACAACCAAGATGAGAGAGCAGCTAGGCAGAATAAATTCATTTTTAAGTGCCACTCTTTGCAAAAGCAGCAACATTTTTACTACTTACTTTACTTTTACCACTTAAAGTGGATAATTCTATTTAGAATTTTTTAAAAAACCCTCAGCTTACCTATGTGACAGCGAGATATATCCAGAGATATATATACATATACATATATACATCTTTCAGTTACTGTAGAACCTTAAACTGTAACTTCAGTAAAATCATAAAGAATGTTCTCCAGATACAAAAATCACTGAACTACAGTATGCTACTATGCTATCTTCTCAGAATGTGCCCAGAATGGGATGAAGACATCTAATATATGTGCTTCAGACTTGAATTTGATCACAAACATATCACTCTTGTGTATAAGCCTGAAAGCTTTTTCTCTGTGGATCTCTGTAATATACAGCACTGAATCTCACACCAGAAAGTGTCCTTTCATCTCTTTTCAGACAGTTACGTAGAATATATTGCTAAATTATGATACAATCAATGATTAAAAGTTATTTAATACATAATCCAAAGCTATTAAAAAAAATCCGATTTGTTAGAAATTCTAACTTAAGCACAGAAATTCTATGTTCACACAGAGACTGTGAGAAACTGTTTTCCTGTCTGCTGTGATCCTGCACTTAAGATGCAAGACTGGAAAACAAGAAAATTATGATCTGGACTATTAACTGCATAACCAGCTTCCAGGAAGAGAAGTAAAAAAAGCAGCTAATTTAACCTCTGGCTTTGACAAAGGTTCCCAAAGTGGCTTTGAACGAAATCCTTTCACCTCTATCTGATCTAGGTTGCAAATTATCTGAGGCAGAGACCAAGTCATAAAGCATGCAATGCAAAAAAGGGCTGCTCGGGGCCTCAAGGTACATAAGGAGGTGTCAAGTGCCCTAAGTGCAGTTTGGATTTCCCCTTAACTGATCAAGACTTCACACCAGTAGGAAGGAAACGCTGGAGGTAGAGAGAAAGGACATAAAATTCACTGCACTGCAAACCTGAAATATTTTATGTGGATGTCTTCCAGCTAAACAATAACTTAGTTTTGCAACAACCCAAACTATTAAGTACCAAGAATAAGATGAAGTATTAATACCAAGAATAACTTCAAACACTATCTCTGTTACAGGCCACTAAAAAACTCAAACCTTTTGATATGCTTAACTAAGAAGTTACGATACAAGCTTAAAAATCAATACTGTAATTTGCTGACATGAGCCATTCAGTACTATCCTAGTTATTCCTACTGCAACTAAGAATAATATCAGATAATACAGCGTATCAGTCAAAGTTCCTGGCATCTGAGATCATATAGTCTATTATATAATAGTAATATATTTTTGCAGACAAACTCACTTTACACCACTCAAGTAAAGAGATCTTCCTTGATTTTTGTAAGGGATGGCAAAACTCTTTACATTCCCCTATGTTCTGGGATGCAAAGGAACTGTAGCAGGGGCTAGGAGAGAACACAACTGCTGGCCCTGGCTGGAGCTAGCTGCCTTGTATGTATAAAAAAAATTAGTTATGCATCCACAAAGTGATAGACATTCCCACACTTTTAAAACGAGAAGGCATTTTGTGACTTACGACTTTTCATTACAACTAACGAAACCTGTACATTCTTAAACATATATGTAATGCTACAAATTTTTTTCTATTTTGCCAACAATAAATGCTCAGTATGCAAAATTGTCTTGAGAAATGCTTGTGGGGTACAAAAAAACCCAAGCAACCAACTAAAGAAAACCAGAACAGACCCCGCAAGGAGTTGTACTTCAGCGATTCTTGTGGGTTCCTTACAACCTGGGATATTCTATGCTTCTAAGGACTAAATTTTGCAAGGTTGTCTGTCATCTTCTCGGACAGTATCCTGAATAATACCACATACCAATATGGTATACGGCTACCAAATTCTTTCTTTTAACAACAATGGAATTTTGGCTGGGGAGGAAAAAAAGCACCCAGATGATGTGCACGCACAAAATGCAGCCACAACGCAGGTATATTTATGACATCATTTTCCTGGATGGAAATGCACAAGTTTACATAGCATACTGCCCTGCTCTATGAAAAATCACTGCTGCTTCCTACATCTAGTCAGTAACCACTTCAGGAGAAGAAAAACGCATTTCACACCAAATAAACCAGGCGCACATCTGGCAAGAACCCAAAGGGGAGCACACAGCAAAACGCGGGCAGTGTAGCTCCACTTCGGGCTCCCCGCACCGGAGGGGCAAGCACGGGAGGCGGAGCGCCCGGCCGGAGCGGCAGTTCAGTGCCCGAGTTTGAGGGGAAGGCGCAGGGCAGCAGAGCGAGGCGAGGCACGGCACGTATCCCAGTGTATCCCGGTGTGCCAGAGCAACAGCGGCGCTCCCGGGCGCTGCCGCCAGCCCCGTGTCGCGGCGGGGCGGCAGCGCCCGGCGCCACCCCCACGCCCGGTCTGCCCAGCCGCGCACCGGGCAGCCGGGGCACGGGAGGGGGTGTTTCCCCTTCGCCCCGCCGGCCTGGGCTGCGGGCAATTGCGGGGCAGCGTCTGGAGCGCTGGCAGCGCCGCCCGGGCGGCCCCGCTTCCCA